>OY744544.1:2818276-2983276 GCA_963556195.1 Sepiola atlantica | reverse complement strand
AACAAAATGAACAAAAAAGCTGTGATGCCATCCAGCGTTGCTGAATTTAAATCGTCAACGACTTTCCTGGAACAATGCCCAAAACGTTCTATGCGCGTTTCTCCGCCGTCTTTTTTAAATTCTCATCTTTATCCAGCTTTTTTGTTCATTTGCTTTTGACACCTGAGGAGGATTCGACGATAAATCGAAAACGTTCGTGAAACCTGTGAAACGTATGGAATATTTATTGATTTTTTTGATTTTAATACAAAAAAGACAATCAGAAAATTTGAAAATATAAAAAACGTGTTATTTTTAACAATGTTTGCAAATATATATATATAGATAGATAGATAGATAGGTAGATAGATAGATGTATGTAATAAATATTTGTTTTTGTTTATTATCCATGTACGTATACGTTTCGTCATTTATAATCGGGATTCATCAGCATAGAGATATAACTATTCACTACTGGTCATGCGATTCGAAACACTGGACTCTGAGTATTTTTACAACTCAAATCCCGCAATCTAGAACCACTCAGCCACCACTGAATAACGAATAAACAGTGATTCTTTTAACGCTTTATCCGTCATATATATATATATATATGTATGTACCAGTGTTTTGGTTTTTGGGTGCCATTGTGTTCTTCCCCCTCCTATGCTGCTAATATATATATATTATGACTACAAAGTTAACACTTCTTCTTCTTTTCGGGTGAATCAGATGATTCTGGTGTTGGCATTAGTTTTCCCGATGTTGTTCTAGTTAGAAATCTTTCTGGAAAGACATCAAGTACTTACGTGAAGGACCACAAGATGGTTACCAACATCCCTAAGTGGAAACGACTGGATTCGAACTTGGAACACCCAGGTCTTCAGTCCGTGTCGTTATCCACTTAACCACCGTCACCTCCCAAAAGTTAACACTTATATAGCATGACTAAATGTTAACACTTATATAGCATGACTAAAAGTTAACACTTAAATAGCATGACTAAAAGTTAACACTTATATAGCATGACTAAATGTTAACACTTAAATAGCATGACTAAAAGTTAACACTTATATAGCATGACTAAATGTTAACACTTATATAGCATGACTAAATGCTAACACTTATATAGCATGACTAAATGTTAACACTTATATAGCATGACTAAAAGTTAACACTTATATAGCATGACTAAAAGTTAACACTTATATAGCATGACTAAAAGTTAACACTTATATAGCATGACTAAAAGTTAACACTTATATAGCATGACTAAAAGTTAACACTAATATAGCATGACTAAAAGTTAACACTTATATAGCATGACTAAAAGTTAACACTTATATAGCATGACTACAAAGTTAACACTTATATAGCATGACTAAAAGTTAACACTTATATAGCATGACTTAAAGTTAACACTTATATAGCATGACTTCAAAGTTAACACTTATATAGCATGACTAAAAGTTAACACTTATATAGCATGACTAAAAGTTAACACTTATATAGCATGACTAAAAGTTAACACTTATATAGCATGACTACAAAGTTAACACTTATATAGCATGACTAAAAGTTAACACTTATATAGCATGATTAAAAGTTAACACTTATATAGCATGACTAAAAGTTAACACTTATATAGCATGACTACAAAGTTAACACTTATATAGCATGACTACAAAGTTAACACTTATATAGCATGACTAAAAGTTAACACTTATATAGCATGACTATGACTAAAAGTTAACACTTATATAGCATGACTAAAAGTTAACACTTATATAGCATGACTATAAAGTTAACACTTATATAGCATGACTACAAAGTTAACACTTATATAGCATGACTAAATGTTAACACTTAAATAGCATGACTAAAAGTTAACACTTATATAGCATGACTAAAAGTTAACACTTATATAGCATGACTAAATGCTAACACTTATATAGCATGACTAAAAGTTAACACTTATATAGCATGATTAAAAGTTAACACTTATATAGCATGACTAAAAGTTAACACTTATATAGCATGACTACAAAGTTAACACTTATATAGCATGACTACAAAGTTAACACTTATATAGCATGACTAAAAGTTAACACTTATATAGCATGACTATGACTAAAAGTTAACACTTATATAGCATGACTAAAAGTTAACACTTATATAGCATGACTATAAAGTTAACACTTAAATAGCATGACTAAAAGTTAACACTTATATAGCATGACTAAATGTTAACACTTAAATAGCATGACTAAAAGTTAACACTTATATAGCATGACTAAATGTTAACACTTATATAGCATGACTAAATGCTAACACTTATATAGCATGACTAAATGTTAACACTTATATAGCATGACTAAAAGTTAACACTTATATAGCATGACTAAAAGTTAACACTTATATAGCATGACTAAAAGTTAACACTTATATAGCATGACTAAAAGTTAACACTTATATAGCATGACTAAAAGTTAACACTAATATAGCATGACTAAAAGTTAACACTTATATAGCATGACTAAAGGTTAACACTTATATAGCATGACTACAAAGTTAACACTTATATAGCATGACTAAAAGTTAACACTTATATAGCATGACTTAAAGTTAACACTTATATAGCATGACTTCAAAGTTAACACTTATATAGCATGACTAAAAGTTAACACTTATATAGCATGACTAAAAGTTAACACTTATATAGCATGACTAAAAGTTAACACTTATATAGCATGACTACAAAGTTAACACTTATATAGCATGACTAAAAGTTAACACTTATATAGCATGATTAAAAGTTAACACTTATATAGCATGACTAAAAGTTAACACTTATATAGCATGACTACAAAGTTAACACTTATATAGCATGACTACAAAGTTAACACTTATATAGCATGACTAAAAGTTAACACTTATATAGCATGACTATGACTAAAAGTTAACACTTATATAGCATGACTAAAAGTTAACACTTATATAGCATGACTATAAAGTTAACACTTATATAGCATGACTACAAAGTTAAAACTTATATAGCATGACTAAAAGTTAACACTTATATAGCATGATTAAAAGTTAACACTTATATAGCATGACTAAAAGTTAACACTTATATAGCATGACTAAAAGTTAACACTTATATAGCATGACTACAAAGTTAACACTTATATAGCATGACTACAAAGTTAACACTTATATAGCATGACTACAAAGTTAACACTTATATAGCATGACTAAAAGTTAACACTTATATAGCATGACTAAAAGTTAACATTATATAGCATGACTAAAAGTTAACACTTATATAGCATGACTAAAAGTTAACACTTATATAGCATGACTTCAAAGTTAACACTTATATAGCATGACTAAAAGTTAACACTTATATAGCATGATTAAAAGTTAACACTTATATAGCATGACTAAAAGTTAACACTTATATAGCATAACTACAAAGTTAACACTTATATAGCATGACTAAAAGTTAACACTTATATAGCATGACTACAAAGTTAACACTTATAAAGCATGACTAAAAGTTAACACTTATATAGCATGACTAAATGTTAACACTTATATAGCATGACTAAATGTTAACACTTAAATAGCATGACTAAAAGTTAACACTTATATAGCATGACTAAATGTTAACACTTATATAGCATGACTAAACGCTAACACTTATATAGCATGACTAAATGTTAACACTTATATAGCATGACTAAAAGTTAACACTTATATAGCATGACTAAAAGTTAACACTTATATAGCATGACTAAAAGTTAACACTTATATAGCATGACTAAAAGTTAACACTTATATAGCATGACTAAAAGTTAACACTAATATAGCATGACTAAAAGTTAACACTTATATAGCATGACTAAAAGTTAACACTTATATAGCATGACTACAAAGTTAACACTTATATAGCATGACTAAAAGTTAACACTTATATAGCATGACTTAAAGTTAACACTTATATAGCATGACTTCAAAGTTAACACTTATATAGCATGACTAAAAGTTAACACTTATATAGCATGACTAAAAGTTAACACTTATATAGCATGACTAAAAGTTAACACTTATATAGCATGACTACAAAGTTAACACTTATATAGCATGACTAAAAGTTAACACTTATATAGCATGATTAAAAGTTAACACTTATATAGCATGACTAAAAGTTAACACTTATATAGCATGACTACAAAGTTAACACTTATATAGCATGACTAAAAGTTAACACTTATATAGCATGACTACAAAGTTAACACTTATATAGCATGACTAAAAGTTAACACTTATATAGCATGACTATGACTAAAAGTTAACACTTATATAGCATGACTAAAAGTTAACACTTATATAGCATGACTATGAAGTTAACACTTATATAGCATGACTACAAAGTTAACACTTATATAGCATGACTAAAAGTTAACACTTATATAGCATGATTAAAAGTTAACACTTATATAGCATGACTAAAAGTTAACACTTATATAGCATGACTAAAAGTTAACACTTATATAGCATGACTACAAAGTTAACACTTATATAGCATGACTACAAAGTTAACACTTATATAGCATGACTAAAAGTTAACACTTATATAGCATGATTAAAAGTTAACACTTATATAGCATGACTAAAAGTTAACACTTATATTGCATGACTAAAAGTTAACACTTATATAGCATGACTTCAAAGTTAACACTTATATAGCATGACTAAAAGTTAACACTTAAATAGCATGACTAAAAGTTAACACTTATACAGCATGACTAAAAGTTAACACTTATATAGCATAACTACAAAGTTAACACTTATATAGCATGACTAAAAGTTAACACTTATATAGCATGACTACAAAGTTAACACTTATAAAGCATGACTAAAAGTTAACACTTATATAGCATGACTAAATGTTAACACTTATATAGCATGACTAAAAGTTAACACTTAAATAGCATGACTAAAAGTTAACACTTATATAGCATGACTAAATGTTAACACTTAAATAGCATGACTAAAAGTTAACACTTATATAGCATGACTAAATGTTAACACTTATATAGCATGACTAAATGCTAACACTTATATAGCATGACTAAATGTTAACACTTATATAGCATGACTAAAAGTTAACACTTATATAGCATGACTAAAAGTTAACACTTATATAGCATGACTAAAAGTTAACACTTATATAGCATGACTAAAAGTTAACACTTATATAGCATGACTAAAAGTTAACACTAATATAGCATGACAAAAAGTTAACACTTATATAGCATGACTAAAAGTTAACACTTATATAGCATGACTACAAAGTTAACACTTATATAGCATGACTAAAAGTTAACACTTATATAGCATGACTTAAAGTTAACACTTATATAGCATGACTTCAAAGTTAACACTTATATAGCATGACTAAAAGTTAACACTTATATAGCATGACTAAAAGTTAACACTTATATAGCATGACTAAAAGTTAACACTTATATAGCATGACTACAAAGTTAACACTTATATAGCATGACTAAAAGTTAACACTTATATAGCATGATTAAAAGTTAACACTTATATAGCATGACTAAAAGTTAACACTTATATAGCATGACTACAAAGTTAACACTTATATAGCATGACTAAAAGTTAACACTTATATAGCATGACTACAAAGTTAACACTTATATAGCATGACTAAAAGTTAACACTTATATAGCATGACTATGACTAAAAGTTAACACTTATATAGCATGACTAAAAGTTAACACTTATATAGCATGACTATAAAGTTAACACTTATATAGCATGACTACAAAGTTAACACTTATATAGCATGACTAAAAGTTAACACTTATATAGCATGATTAAAAGTTAACACTTATATAGCATGACTAAAAGTTAACACTTATATAGCATGACTAAAAGTTAACACTTATATAGCATGACTACAAAGTTAACACTTATATAGCATGACTACAAAGTTAACACTTATATAGCATGACTACAAAGTTAACACTTATATAGCATGACTAAAAGTTAACACTTATATAGCATGACTAAAAGTTAACACTTATATAGCATGACTAAAAGTTAACACTTATATAGCATGACTAAAAGTTAACACTTATATAGCATGACTACAAAGTTAACACTTATATAGCATGACTAAAAGTTAACACTTATATAGCATGATTAAAAGTTAACACTTATATAGCATGACTAAAAGTTAACACTTATATAGCATAACTACAAAGTTAACACTTATATAGCATGACTAAAAGTTAACACTTATATAGCATGACTACAAAGTTAACACTTATAAAGCATGACTAAAAGTTAACACTTATATAGCATGACTAAAAGTTAACACTTATATAGCATGACTAAAAGTTAACACTTATATAGCATGACTAAAAGTTAACACTTATATAGCATGACTAAAAGTTAACACTTATATAGCATGATTAAAAGTTAACACTTATATAGCATGACTAAAAGTTAACACTTATATAGCATGACTAAAAGTTAACACTTATATAGCATGACTAAAAGTTAACACTTATATAGCATGACTACAAAGTTAACACTTATATAGCATGACTAAAAGTTAACACTTATATAGCATGATTAAAAGTTAACACTTATATAGCATGACTAAAAGTTAACACTTATATAGCATGACTACAAAGTTAACACTTATATAGCATGACTAAAAGTTAACACTTATATAGCATGACAACAAAGTTAACACTTATATAGCATGACTAAAAGTTAACACTTATATAGCATGACTAAAAGTTAACACTTATATAGCATGACTATAAAGTTAACACTTATATAGCATGACTAAAAGTTAACACTTATATAGCATGACTAAAAGTTAACACTTATATAGCATGACTAAAAGTTAACACTAATATAGCATGACTAAAAGTTAACACTTATATAGCATGACTACAAAGTTAACACTTATATAGCATGACTAAAAGTTAACACTTATATAGCATGACTAAAAGTTAACACTTATATAGCATGACTAAAAGTTAACACTTATATAGCATGACTAAAAGTTAACACTTATATAGCATGATTAAAAGTTAACACTTATATAGCATGACTAAAAGTTAACACTTATATAGCATGACTACAAAGTTAACACTTATATAGCATGACTAAAAGTTAACACTTATATAGCATGACTACAAAGTTAACACTTATATAGCATGACTAAAAGTTAACACTTATATAGCATGACTAAAAGTTAACACTTATATAGCATGACTAAAAGTTAACACTTAAATAGCATGACTAAAAGTTAACACTCAAATAGCATGACTAAAAGTTAACACTTATATAGCATGACTAAAAGTTAACACTTATATAGCATGACTACAAAGTTAACACTTATATAGCATGACTAAAAGTTAACACTTATATAGCATGACTTAAAGTTAACACTTATATAGCATGACTTCAAAGTTAACACTTATATAGCATGACTAAAAGTTAACACTTATATAGCATGACTAAAAGTTAACACTTATATAGCATGACTAAAAGTTAACACTTATATAGCATGACTACAAAGTTAACACTTATATAGCATGACTAAAAGTTAACACTTATATAGCATGATTAAAAGTTAACACTTATATAGCATGACTAAAAGTTAACACTTATATAGCATGACTACAAAGTTAACACTTATATAGCATGACTACAAAGTTAACACTTATATAGCATGACTAAAAGTTAACACTTATATAGCATGACTATGACTAAAAGTTAACACTTATATAGCATGACTAAAAGTTAACACTTATATAGCATGACTATAAAGTTAACACTTATATAGCATGACTACAAAGTTAACACTTATATAGCATGACTAAATGTTAACACTTAAATAGCATGACTAAAAGTTAACACTTATATAGCATGACTAAAAGTTAACACTTATATAGCATGACTAAATGCTAACACTTATATAGCATGACTAAAAGTTAACACTTATATAGCATGATTAAAAGTTAACACTTATATAGCATGACTAAAAGTTAACACTTATATAGCATGACTACAAAGTTAACACTTATATAGCATGACTACAAAGTTAACACTTATATAGCATGACTAAAAGTTAACACTTATATAGCATGACTATGACTAAAAGTTAACACTTATATAGCATGACTAAAAGTTAACACTTATATAGCATGACTATAAAGTTAACACTTAAATAGCATGACTAAAAGTTAACACTTATATAGCATGACTAAATGTTAACACTTAAATAGCATGACTAAAAGTTAACACTTATATAGCATGACTAAATGTTAACACTTATATAGCATGACTAAATGCTAACACTTATATAGCATGACTAAATGTTAACACTTATATAGCATGACTAAAAGTTAACACTTATATAGCATGACTAAAAGTTAACACTTATATAGCATGACTAAAAGTTAACACTTATATAGCATGACTAAAAGTTAACACTTATATAGCATGACTAAAAGTTAACACTAATATAGCATGACTAAAAGTTAACACTTATATAGCATGACTAAAGGTTAACACTTATATAGCATGACTACAAAGTTAACACTTATATAGCATGACTAAAAGTTAACACTTATATAGCATGACTTAAAGTTAACACTTATATAGCATGACTTCAAAGTTAACACTTATATAGCATGACTAAAAGTTAACACTTATATAGCATGACTAAAAGTTAACACTTATATAGCATGACTAAAAGTTAACACTTATATAGCATGACTACAAAGTTAACACTTATATAGCATGACTAAAAGTTAACACTTATATAGCATGATTAAAAGTTAACACTTATATAGCATGACTAAAAGTTAACACTTATATAGCATGACTACAAAGTTAACACTTATATAGCATGATTAAAAGTTAACACTTATATAGCATGACTAAAAGTTAACACTTATATAGCATAACTACAAAGTTAACACTTATATAGCATGACTAAAAGTTAACACTTATATAGCATGACTATAAAGTTAACACTTATATAGCATGACTACAAAGTTAAAACTTATATAGCATGACTAAAAGTTAACACTTATATAGCATGATTAAAAGTTAACACTTATATAGCATGACTAAAAGTTAACACTTATATAGCATGACTAAAAGTTAACACTTATATAGCATGACTACAAAGTTAACACTTATATAGCATGACTACAAAGTTAACACTTATATAGCATGACTACAAAGTTAACACTTATATAGCATGACTAAAAGTTAACACTTATATAGCATGACTTAAAGTTAACATTATATAGCATGACTAAAAGTTAACACTTATATAGCATGACTAAAAGTTAACACTTATATAGCATGACTTCAAAGTTAACACTTATATAGCATGACTAAAAGTTAACACTTATATAGCATGATTAAAAGTTAACACTTATATAGCATGACTAAAAGTTAACACTTATATAGCATAACTACAAAGTTAACACTTATATAGCATGACTAAAAGTTAACACTTATATAGCATGACTACAAAGTTAACACTTATAAAGCATGACTAAAAGTTAACACTTATATAGCATGACTAAATGTTAACACTTATATAGCATGACTAAATGTTAACACTTAAATAGCATGACTAAAAGTTAACACTTATATAGCATGACTAAATGTTAACACTTATATAGCATGACTAAACGCTAACACTTATATAGCATGACTAAATGTTAACACTTATATAGCATGACTAAAAGTTAACACTTATATAGCATGACTAAAAGTTAACACTTATATAGCATGACTAAAAGTTAACACTTATATAGCATGACTAAAAGTTAACACTTATATAGCATGACTAAAAGTTAACACTAATATAGCATGACTAAAAGTTAACACTTATATAGCATGACTAAAAGTTAACACTTATATAGCATGACTACAAAGTTAACACTTATATAGCATGACTAAAAGTTAACACTTATATAGCATGACTTAAAGTTAACACTTATATAGCATGACTTCAAAGTTAACACTTATATAGCATGACTAAAAGTTAACACTTATATAGCATGACTAAAAGTTAACACTTATATAGCATGACTAAAAGTTAACACTTATATAGCATGACTACAAAGTTAACACTTATATAGCATGACTAAAAGTTAACACTTATATAGCATGATTAAAAGTTAACACTTATATAGCATGACTAAAAGTTAACACTTATATAGCATGACTACAAAGTTAACACTTATATAGCATGACTAAAAGTTAACACTTATATAGCATGACTACAAAGTTAACACTTATATAGCATGACTAAAAGTTAACACTTATATAGCATGACTATGACTAAAAGTTAACACTTATATAGCATGACTAAAAGTTAACACTTATATAGCATGACTATAAAGTTAACACTTATATAGCATGACTACAAAGTTAACACTTATATAGCATGACTAAAAGTTAACACTTATATAGCATGATTAAAAGTTAACACTTATATAGCATGACTAAAAGTTAACACTTATATAGCATGACTAAAAGTTAACACTTATATAGCATGACTACAAAGTTAACACTTATATAGCATGACTACAAAGTTAACACTTATATAGCATGACTAAAAGTTAACACTTATATAGCATGATTAAAAGTTAACACTTATATAGCATGACTAAAAGTTAACACTTATATTGCATGACTAAAAGTTAACACTTATATAGCATGACTTCAAAGTTAACACTTATATAGCATGACTAAAAGTTAACACTTAAATAGCATGACTAAAAGTTAACACTTATACAGCATGACTAAAAGTTAACACTTATATAGCATAACTACAAAGTTAACACTTATATAGCATGACTAAAAGTTAACACTTATATAGCATGACTACAAAGTTAACACTTATAAAGCATGACTAAAAGTTAACACTTATATAGCATGACTAAATGTTAACACTTATATAGCATGACTAAAAGTTAACACTTAAATAGCATGACTAAAAGTTAACACTTATATAGCATGACTAAATGTTAACACTTAAATAGCATGACTAAAAGTTAACACTTATATAGCATGACTAAATGTTAACACTTATATAGCATGACTAAATGCTAACACTTATATAGCATGACTAAATGTTAACACTTATATAGCATGACTAAAAGTTAACACTTATATAGCATGACTAAAAGTTAACACTTATATAGCATGACTAAAAGTTAACACTTATATAGCATGACTAAAAGTTAACACTTATATAGCATGACTAAAAGTTAACACTAATATAGCATGACAAAAAGTTAACACTTATATAGCATGACTAAAAGTTAACACTTATATAGCATGACTACAAAGTTAACACTTATATAGCATGACTAAAAGTTAACACTTATATAGCATGACTTAAAGTTAACACTTATATAGCATGACTTCAAAGTTAACACTTATATAGCATGACTAAAAGTTAACACTTATATAGCATGACTAAAAGTTAACACTTATATAGCATGACTAAAAGTTAACACTTATATAGCATGACTACAAAGTTAACACTTATATAGCATGACTAAAAGTTAACACTTATATAGCATGATTAAAAGTTAACACTTATATAGCATGACTAAAAGTTAACACTTATATAGCATGACTACAAAGTTAACACTTATATAGTATGACTAAAAGTTAACACTTATATAGCATGACTACAAAGTTAACACTTATATAGCATGACTAAAAGTTAACACTTATATAGCATGACTATGACTAAAAGTTAACACTTATATAGCATGACTAAAAGTTAACACTTATATAGCATGACTATAAAGTTAACACTTATATAGCATGACTACAAAGTTAACACTTATATAGCATGACTAAAAGTTAACACTTATATAGCATGATTAAAAGTTAACACTTATATAGCATGACTAAAAGTTAACACTTATATAGCATGACTAAAAGTTAACACTTATATAGCATGACTACAAAGTTAACACTTATATAGCATGACTACAAAGTTAACACTTATATAGCATGACTACAAAGTTAACACTTATATAGCATGACTAAAAGTTAACACTTATATAGCATGACTAAAAGTTAACACTTATATAGCATGACTAAAAGTTAACACTTATATAGCATGACTAAAAGTTAACACTTATATAGCATGACTACAAAGTTAACACTTATATAGCATGACTAAAAGTTAACACTTATATAGCATGATTAAAAGTTAACACTTATATAGCATGACTAAAAGTTAACACTTATATAGCATAACTACAAAGTTAACACTTATATAGCATGACTAAAAGTTAACACTTATATAGCATGACTACAAAGTTAACACTTATAAAGCATGACTAAAAGTTAACACTTATATAGCATGACTAAAAGTTAACACTTATATAGCATGACTAAAAGTTAACACTTATATAGCATGACTAAAAGTTAACACTTATATAGCATGACTAAAAGTTAACACTTATATAGCATGATTAAAAGTTAACACTTATATAGCATGACTAAAAGTTAACACTTATATAGCATGACTAAAAGTTAACACTTATATAGCATGACTAAAAGTTAACACTTATATAGCATGACTACAAAGTTAACACTTATATAGCATGACTAAAAGTTAACACTTATATAGCATGATTAAAAGTTAACACTTATATAGCATGACTAAAAGTTAACACTTATATAGCATGACTACAAAGTTAACACTTATATAGCATGACTAAAAGTTAACACTTATATAGCATGACAACAAAGTTAACACTTATATAGCATGACTAAAAGTTAACACTTATATAGCATGACTAAAAGTTAACACTTATATAGCATGACTATAAAGTTAACACTTATATAGCATGACTAAAAGTTAACACTTATATAGCATGACTAAAAGTTAACACTTATATAGCATGACTAAAAGTTAACACTAATATAGCATGACTAAAAGTTAACACTTATATAGCATGACTACAAAGTTAACACTTATATAGCATGACTAAAAGTTAACACTTATATAGCATGACTAAAAGTTAACACTTATATAGCATGACTAAAAGTTAACACTTATATAGCATGACTAAAAGTTAACACTTATATAGCATGATTAAAAGTTAACACTTATATAGCATGACTAAAAGTTAACACTTATATAGCATGACTACAAAGTTAACACTTATATAGCATGACTAAAAGTTAACACTTATATAGCATGACTACAAAGTTAACACTTATATAGCATGACTAAAAGTTAACACTTATATAGCATGACTAAAAGTTAACACTTATATAGCATGACTAAAAGTTAACACTTAAATAGCATGACTAAAAGTTAACACTCAAATAGCATGACTAAAAGTTAACACTTATATAGCATAACTACAAAGTTAACACTTATATAGCATGACTAAAAGTTAACACTTATATAGCATGACTACAAAGTTAACACTTATATAGCATGACTACAAAGTTAACACTTATATAGCATGACTAAAAGTTAACACTTATATAGCATGACTAAAAGTTAACACTTAAATAGCATGACTAAAAGTTAACACTTATATAGCATGACTAAAAGTTAACACTTAAATAGCATGACTAAAAGTTAACACTTAAATAGCATGACTAAAAGTTAACACTTAAATAGCATGACTAAAAGTTAACACTTAAATAGCATGACTAAAAGTTAACACTTAAATAGCATGACTAAAAGTTAACACTTAAATAGCATGACTAAAAGTTAACACTTAAATAGCATGACTAAAAGTGAACACTTAAATAGCATGACTAAAAGTTAACACTAAAATAGCATGACTAAAAGTTAACACTTATATAGCATGACTAAAAGTTAACACTTAAATAGCATGACTAAAAGTTAACACTTAAATAGCATGACTAAAAGTTAACACTTAAATAGCATGACTAAAAGTTAACACTCAAATAGCATGACTAAAAGTTAACACTTAAATAGCATGACTAAAAGTTAACACTTAAATAGCATGACTAAAAGTTAACAACTAAAGAGCATGACTAAAAGTGAACACTTAAATAGCATGACTAAAAGTGAACACTTAAATAGCATGACTAAAAGTTAACACTTAAATAGCATGACTAAAAGTGAACACTTAAATAGCATGACTAAAAGTTAACACTAAAATAGCATGACTAAAAGTTAACACTTATATAGCATGACTAAAAGTTAACACTTAAATAGCATGACTAAAAGTTAACACTTAAATAGCATGACTAAAAGTTAACACTTAAATAGCATGACTAAAAGTTAACACTCAAATAGCATGACTAAAAGTTAACACTTAAATAGCATGACTAAAAGTTAACACTTAAATAGCATGACTAAAAGTTAACAACTAAAGAGCATGACTAAAAGTGAACACTTAAATAGCATGACTAAAAGTGAACACTTAAATAGCATGACTAAAAGTTAACAACTAAAGAGCATGACTAAAAGTGAACACTTAAATAGCATGACTAAAAGTTAACACTTAAATAGCATGACTAAAAGTTAACAACTAAAGAGCATGACTAAAAGTGAACACTTAAAAAGCATGACTAAAAGTTAACACTTAAATAGCATGACTAAAAGTTAACAACTAAAGAGCATGACTAAAAGTGAACACTTAAATAGCATGACTAAAAGTTAACACTTAAATAGCATGACTAAAAGTTAACAACTAAAGAGCATGACTAAAAGGGAACACTTAAATAGCATGACTAAAAGTTAACACTTAAATAGCATGACTAAAAGTTAACAACTAAAGAGCATGACTAAAAGTGAACACTTAAATAGCATGACTAAAAGTTAACACTTAAATAGCATGACTAAATGTTAACAACTAAAGAGCATGACTAAAAGTGAACACTTAAATAGCATGACTAAAAGTTAACACTTAAATAGCATGACTAAAAGTTAACAACTAAAGAGCATGACTAAAAGTGAACACTTAAATAGCATGACTAAAAGTTAACACTTAAATAGCATGACTAAATGTTAACAACTAAAGAGCATGACTAAAAGTGAACACTTAAATAGCATGACTAAAAGTTAACACTTAAATAGCATGACTAAATGTTAACAACTAAAGAGCATGACTAAAAGTGAACACTTAAATAGCATGACTAAAAGTTAACACTTAAATAGCATGACTAAAAGTTAACAACTAAAGAGCATGACTAAAAGTTAACACTTATATAGCATGACTAAAAGTTAACACTTAAATAGCATGACTAAAAGTTAACACTTAAATAGCATGACTAAAAGTTAACACTTAAATAGCATGACTAAAAGTTAACACTTAAATAGCATGACTAAAAGTGAACACTTAAATAGCATGACTAAAAGTTAACACTAAAATAGCATGACTAAAAGTTAACACTAAAATAGCATGACTAAAAGTTAACACTTATATAGCATGACTAAAAGTTAACACTTAATTAGCATGACTAAAAGTTAACACTTATATAGCATGACTAAAAGTTAACACTTAAATAGCATGACTAAAAGTTAACACTCAAATAGCATGACTAAAAGTTAACACTTAAATAGCATGACTAAAAGTTAACACTTAAATAGCATGACTAAAAGTTAACAACTAAAGAGCATGACTAAAAGTGAACACTTAAATAGCATGACTAAAAGTTAACACTTAAATAGCATGACTAAAAGTTAACAACTAAAGAGCATGACTAAAAGTTAACACTTAAATAGCATGACTAAAAGTTAACACTTAAATAGCATGACTAAAAGTTAACAACTAAAGAGCATGACTAAAAGTGAACACTTAAATAGCATGACTAAAAGTTAACACTTAAATAGCATGACTAAAAGTTAACAACTAAAGAGCATGACTAAAAGTGAACACTTAAATAGCATGACTAAAAGTTAACACTTAAATAGCATGACTAAAAGTTAACAACTAAAGAGCATGACTAAAAGTTAACAACTAAAGAGCATGACTAAAAGTGAACACTTAAATAGCATGACTAAAAGTTAACACTTAAATAGCATGACTAAAAGTTAACAACTAAAGAGCATGACTAAAAGTTAACACTTAAATAGCATGACTAAAAGTTAACACTTAAATAGCATGACTAAAAGTTAACAACTAAAGAGCATGACTAAAAGTGAACACTTAAATAGCATGACTAAAAGTTAACACTTAAATAGCATGACTAAAAGTTAACAACTAAAGAGCATGACTAAAAGTGAACACTTAAATAGCATGACTAAAAGTTAACACTTAAATAGCATGACTAAAAGTTAACAACTAAAGAGCATGACTAAAAGTTAACACTTAAATAGCATGACTAAAAGTTAACACTTAAATAGCATGACTAAAAGTTAACAACTAAAGAGCATGACTAAAAGTGAACACTTAAATAGCATGACTAAAAGTTAACACTAAAATAGCATGACTAAAAGTTAACACTTATATAGCATGACTAAAAGTTAACACTTAAATAGCATGACTAAAAGTTAACACTTAAATAGCATGACTAAAAGTTAACACTTAAATAGCATGACTAAAAGTTAACACTCAAATAGCATGACTAAAAGTTAACACTTAAATAGCATGACTAAAAGTTAACACTTAAATAGCATGACTAAAAGTTAACAACTAAAGAGCATGACTAAAAGTGAACACTTAAATAGCATGACTAAAAGTGAACACTTAAATAGCATGACTAAAAGTTAACAACTAAAGAGCATGACTAAAAGTGAACACTTAAATAGCATGACTAAAAGTTAACACTTAAATAGCATGACTAAAAGTTAACAACTAAAGAGCATGACTAAAAGTGAACACTTAAAAAGCATGACTAAAAGTTAACACTTAAATAGCATGACTAAAAGTTAACAACTAAAGAGCATGACTAAAAGTGAACACTTAAATAGCATGACTAAAAGTTAACACTTAAATAGCATGACTAAAAGTTAACAACTAAAGAGCATGACTAAAAGTTAACACTTAAATAGCATGACTAAAAGTTAACAACTAAAGAGCATGACTAAAAGTGAACACTTAAATAGCATGATTAAAAGTTAACACTTAAATAGCATGACTAAAAGTTAACAACTAAAGAGCATGACTAAAAGTGAACACTTAAATAGCATGACTAAAAGTTAACACTTAAATAGCATGACTAAATGTTAACACTCATATCCAGAAAAGGGATTTAAAAGTATACGCAAAATTCGAGCAGAAGTAGTCGATTTTTTCATTACTCTGTTTGGCATTTGGACTGCCATGGATTCTTGTATCATTAATAAGACCACAGATTTACTGATTTACCACATAGAGAGCAAGACAAATGGATTATTTTCCCCTTAGTAAAAGCACTCGATAAACATACACACACAATGCTTGGCCGTTTTATTGGTAAAGGTCAGTCTCTTTCACCGCACGTTTAACATTGGTGAAGAAATCGCCTGTGAAGAACTCTCCTCATTTTTTCGCGTTGTCATTTTTCATCATCATCGTCTGGTTTCATGTATGCTTTTACTTTTATAAGCATATGCAGGGCCGGCGGGACAGTTATAAAAGTGGGGGGGGGATTCTCTTAAAAAAGTGGGGGCCCGGTTAAACACATGCATATCAACTTAATTATTGATGACCGTAAAGTGGGGGGGGGGGGGGCAAGTCAAAAAGTGAGGGGGCTTGAGCCCCCTGCCTCCCCCCTGTGCCGCCGTCCATGATATAAGTCATATTTGTCTCAAGATGGAGTACTGCTGCCCCCCTCTGGGGAGGTGCCGCTTCAATGCACTTTTCGTTGCCTTGACAGAGTTCAAAATCGACTCCGAAATCTAGTGATAATACATAATAGTCTGTTTAAATACTGTATATATAGTAACAAACAAAGGCACAAACATAAAATAGAAGTAAGGAGTGGGCATCGTGATGTTGCTAGTCTCAGTCTTTTCTATAAATACTATTATAGCATGTGTTCTTCAGAATTGTGTGATCTATTCCCTGCTTCTTTTGTACAAGCTCGTTTGACTCGTTGGTCTAGTGGTCTCCATCAATTCGTTGTTTTGATACCTCATTGTAATACAGCTTCCTATTCCAGTAACTTCTTTCCAAGAACTGCAGGCTTGTGGAACTCTCTTCCTGCTGACTGTTTTCTGCCTACTTTTTCAAAACTAAGGCATCTCCTGTCTTTGCGATAATCATATTTGTTCTTGTTAGCTTCTTACATCAGTTGGCTTCATGCCTTGTCTGGAGCGATTTCCATTTAAAAAAAAAAAACAGAGAGAGAGAAGTGAGATATCATATAATTAAATGCAGAAACTGTTTTTCATTTATCACACATATATTACCATCAAAACGGGTTACTCTAATTTAAATCAATAATACACCATTTTATTTACCTCCCCAGGAGGTTAGGCACAAGGCCAGTTTTATCTTACTCCCACAAGGTAAGATGTGACCCAAGGTCCGTCAGAAAATGAGGCTTGAAAAGCCATCGCCCGAGAAGGTGAGCACTCTGGCCATTAAAAATTGCCTGGGCAGCCCCGTCGGCATTCCCCGGTAGGGCGCCTCAGGCAGTAAGCAATAAACTTACTCCTCCCCAAAGAGGGGAGGCAAAGCCTGGGAGGGTAGACCTCCTAGAACTGCACAGGACAGACTCATAGACCGGTGTAAATCAAGCCCCGAAGGCCAAGACGATACCAGTTTATGGGGTGTAGTATCCATCGGAACGAAGGCCGATCAATAATACATGTCTTTTTAAATACTGTATATATAGTAACAAACAAAGTCACTAACACAAGTATTTGTTTACCTCATTTGCATAACTATTTTTTAAACAGCTTATAATAAATTGATGCTTCATGTTTTTCGGTTGAAATTTGATTGTCCTGTTTTTCCCTATATATATGGAATAGTTTTCTCGATGTTAACAGTAAATAAAAATAGGATAAACCAAAATATGTATTATTCACTTAGATGGTATCTATCACTCTCACTTCTCTATCTCTCTCTCTCTCTCTCTCTCTCTTTCTTCGTCTCTCTCTCTCTCTGTTTATTAACAGCCGAATATAATAAAAAAAGGAAAAGATAAAAAGATTGGAATAGTTCATTATAAACAAAAAGAAAATATCAGCACAAGTAGTAATATTAGTAAGATATAGAGAGCAGAAAGAGACTAATTTGGGAATTTTTTTTGTCTTTTCATGTTTTCTTTTTAAATTTAACTGGCTTTACAAACTCACTTTTTCCCTATTCAAACAATCTAAACGAGCTCACCGGGTGACCCAACGGAGCACATTTTGTTCTAGTGTTTTCTAGATAAGGTTTTTATGCTGTTGTTTTTTTATAAATTTAACTGGCTTTACAAACTCACTTTTTCTAGATAAGGTTTCTTTAGTCGTTTTGCTTTACCTGTTTGTTGCAAATAAGATAAAATAGACTTACCTTGTAAGCGCGCTCGTATTGTGTGTGCGTAGTATGCCGAAGACGAGTGTGGTCAAAGTTGAATTAAGTAGCTACTGATTATGCTAATATTTTGTCCTTCACTACCAATCATAGCTGTCTTTCGTAGCTCTCTGAGGCGGGCAGTTTTCGTTAGCATCGAGAATGGTTTGTGGTTACTGAGTTTGTGGTGTGACGAGTTAATTTCGACGTGTCTAGAATTTGGGATTACGACTTTGGATTTTTACTTCTGATTGGATTGCGACTTTGGCTTTTTTATTGGAACTTCGATTTTAGATTAAAATAGCGGCTTTACGACCTCGGACTTTGATAATTTGGTTAGCGGATTTTAATTTTTAATAGAGTACCCTTTTTCTTCTTCTTTGTTTAACATCGGATGTGAGTTGCATATTGGCCAGTGACTTTCTCCATGAAATTCTAGCATTTATGTTGACTTTGCTTGGGGTCAGTCCAAGTTTTTCTCGGCCTGTCTCTCTCGTTGTATGTTAGTTGATCCACACATTTATTTTACACGGTGTCATGCAAAGCTAACTATAGAAGAGTAGATTGGAGTAATCCATTATAAACAAAAGGGAATATCACCACAAGTAGTGATACTATTTAATCTATAGCTGGGGAGAAAAAAGAGAGAAAAAGAAGAGAGAAAAAGAGAGAGCGAGAGGGGGGAGATACAGCAAATAGAATGGAACTAATTTTGGATTTTGTCTTTTTATTTTTTTTAATTCAATTGACTTTGAAAACCTACTTTTTTCTGATTCAAACAATCAAACCCGAGCTCAATGAGTGACCCAACGGGTCACATTTTCTTTTCTATGTCAGACAAAAGATGCGTCTGTCTGCATTCTTCACTTTCCCAATGTTCCAACGCAGAACAAAATAAAATACCAGTTCGAAATCATTGTACCTTGAGAATTGTTGATAGCAAAAAAAAAAAAAAAATAGGACTAACTTGGCCCCTATAGTCGTATCGATTTTGATCGATTTTCAATCTGTTTCCGAACCAATCAAGCCAGAGAAGATAATTCTCCATTTGAAACTGTACACAAAAATATTTTTCGTTTTTCCTTATTTAACACACTTGATTTTATTCCTCCTTTTAATGTTACTACTATTCACACATCTATTACATATGCACTTGAATCAATGTTTTATTTTGAACAGATAATAATAATAATAATAATAATAATAATAATAATAATAATAATAATAATAATAATATTAATAATAATAATAATAATAATAATAATAATAATAATAATATTAATAATAATAATAATGATAATAATAATAATAATAATAATAATAATAATAATAATAATATTAATAATAATAATATTAATAATAATAATATTAATAATATTAATAATAATAATAATGATAATAATAATAATAATAATAATAATATTAATAATAATAATAATATTAATAATAATAATAATAATAATAATAATGATAATATTAATAATAATAATAATAATAATAATAATATTAATAATAATAATAATATTAATAATAATAATAATAATAATAATTTTAATAATAATAATAATATTAATAATAATAATAATAATAATATTAATAATAATAATAGTAATATTAATAATATTAATAATAATGATAATAATAATAATAATAATAATAATAATAATAATAATAATAATAATAATAATAATAATAATAATAATAATAATAATAATAATAATAATAATTTATTTATAGTCAGTTCTGTTTCGTTTCTTGAAATATTAGACGGGTCAATATACGGATTGACCCCCTAAAATCGCAACATTTTGTTTTTAGGTGGTTTAGTGCTAGGTTGGGTTTAGTCTACAACAGGGGCGGGTAACCTCCGGCCCGCGGGCCGGATGTGGCCCGCGAAGGCTTAGCGTCCGGCCCGCCACCCTGCTATGCTTTATTATTGCAATCCGACCCGCGGACCTCCCAGTAAAACTCATATCATTTTTTGACATAGACGTAAAAGTAGGTTTCAATTAAGATTTACAGTGGGATAAAAATGTATAAATATCAGCGAGCGATGATGCATGTATATTTCATTTTTCTTTAACTATTAATTTCAAATTCTTGGCCTGAGATAAAAATAGAAAAAGAGAAAGAGAGAGGCAAAGAGAAAACGAAGGACGAGGAAAGGGCATGAAACAGAGAACCTATGTGAGGTGTATCAAAACGTATGCTGGATCAACTTGCTACCCCCCCCCCCCGTCATTATATTTTATGATTCCAAAATGACTCTTCATCAGCGCCTTTTATAACATCACATACAGAAGTCTCCTTAGAAAAAATATCAGATTTGTAGAGTGTTCAATGCAATTTTTGTACAATTTATTCATGTAAACAAAATATAGTAATTCTGAGATTTCGTTTTTCACTCCGGCCCGTGATCTCCTTCCAAAAGTCTCATCTGGCCCTCACTCCTCAACATACTAAAAGTTGGATAAAATCCGAGTATGGGAAAGTGTCAAATTTCGAATATGACTTTGTTTTTGGTTTACAAGTCATTTTCCATTTACATGTGAAGCACTAATGTTACTAAATTCTAAAAAGTTACCAAAATGGTCACTTTTTGAAACTTTTATCTCATGTATCGTAAAATGACGTAAAATTAAATCATCATCATCATCATCATCATCATCATCATCATCATCATCATCATCATCATCATTATCATCATCATAATGTTCGTTTTATCCATTTTAAATGCTGGCGCGTGTTGGACGGCTTTTAGAAATTGACTTCCAAACTAACCTATCTCTGGGCAGGTCATTATTTATCCCTCTTTCTCTCATGTTTTCCTTGGTCTACCTTATACCAACTGACCCTACTACCTCAACTGTTCTACATCTACTAACACAAGAACTTTCATTCATTCTTTCAACGTGGCCGTACCATCCAAGTCTTCTGTTCTGCTCACATCTCCCTATACTGTCCAGATTTAATCTTCCTCTGAGGTCATCAGATCTAAACATGTATTTAAGACTCACATTATACATCTATCGTATTCTTATCATATCATTTCTCTCCATGCAACGCATGACCTCAACCCTCACTGGCCAAAAAGTAATCACATATTTTTCTTTAAAACCCTTTTGTTATGTTTATTTTGCATTAATAGACTCTGCACCCCTATAAAATTGTAGACGGGTCAATATACTGATTGACCCAAAACAATTGCAACATTTCGTTTGTTCATGGTTTTGTGCTAGGTTGGGTCTAGTCTACAACACACTAAAAGTTGGACAAGATCGGAGTATGGGAAAGTGTCAAATTTCGAATATGACTTTTTTGGTTTACGAGTCATTTTCCATTTACATGTGAAGCACTAACTGGGTCAGTTTTCATGATAAATCAATGAATCTTGGATTTTTACCCAAGTTTTCAGGGTCAATCTTTCACATGAAAGGGTTACCAGTGATGTCAAATAAACCCTTATACAATATCAATGGGTACCCCTACACCCATTACCCTAGTTGTATCCACCCTGATTCACTTACGTCACAGTGCTTGTTCAAAATTTTTAACTCATCATCATCTTCCAATGGATATTTTTTCATATTGTCACAATTTCCGTCTTGGCAATGTCCACATGCACTTGTACATCCTAGTCGATGCCTCCTGCAGGTATACCTTAGGTTATAGCATAACTTCTAAACAGTTCGGAATCAGTGCATCTGGAGCAGGGCTTTTGTCCGTCATCACTGGAACAAGTTTGTCTCCCTTCCACCTTCCACCCCTACTCAGATGGTACCATTTCATCACTACATCCTATCCACTCCATAATCTGGTAGTAAGTCCGCAAAGAATGAAATTTACAGGCAGAGGACATTGGTGGGAATCATTCTGACGTGACGAACACCTTAACTCTCGCAACTTTCTTGCAGAGCATATTGTATCTAATAGATGCCAGGGAGTTTTTCTCTATCTGCATTGAATAAAGTTACCATTGCTTTACAACCATTAGTTTCCACAACATCCTGGCATTGCTTTGGCGTTGCTTTGACGTTGCTTTGGCGTTGCTTTGGCGTTGCTTTGGTAGAGAAAATTCTTTTGAGCAATCTGTCATTGTCTTTTCTCTCTTGACGATTCGTTGGTACCCCAACGTCTTTCCTATTCTGAATACCCTGAACACCGAATCTCATCCCGTAAAGGCATTCAGGAACAACAGATCATTACAAACTGCTTCGTCAAGCCCCTGCTTGAGAACCTTGATATTGTAGATGTAGGATTTTGCCTTGTCAGAGCAAAAATAGAGGCATCTTTGTTCCACCGCGTTCTGTCTTTTCCCATGCATATCAACAGGCTAATCTCGCGAAGTATATGGCTCTTCACTACGCATCGACAGTCATTCAGTATTGGAGAAGTTGTATTCTGTACATCACATAATGATGGGATGTCACTAATAGGCCATCTCTGAAAGGTAATACGCCCCTGAAAACCTTGGTACTTTTTTAGATCAGGACCCGAGCTAAATTTGACCCTGACCCTGACCCTGACCCTGACCCTAACTCTAACGCTAACCCTGACACTGACCCTGACCCTAATGCTAAATCTAACCCTGACCCTGATCCTAACGCTAACCCTAACGTTAACCCTGACTCTAACCCTGACCCTGACCCTGACCCTGACCCTGACCCTAGCGACGCGGTCAAAGTTAGTGTAGGTCCTAATCTGGAGAAGCACCTAAACCTTTAAGCCTTACTATTATATGTGAGTTTCTAGATATAATGTGCTTTCTTCCTGACAGCCTTGGAAGTGAAAATATAAAAGTTGTAGAAGCGGATCAAAATGGTCGAGGGGGCGTGATGCTAAAAATGGTGAGAACCATTGTTTCTCACCTCGTTGTTCTATATATTCACAAAAGACAAATTGTACGAAGACAAAATTCCTGTTTTTCTAACTTAATTTATTGCTAAATTAACTTTTACGTTAACATTAAGTATGAATTGAACCGAGGTAAGTTAAAGAATTGTAAGATCAAGACTGTCAGCCTCAGCGGGGTGGGGTGGGTGTGTGTGTGTGTGTGTGTGTGTGTGAACGCACATGTGTTTGTGTGTGTTTGTGCGTGTGTGCACATGTATGTGTGTGTTTGTGTCTGTTTGTGCATGTGCGTGCATGTGTATGTGTGTGCACGCATATGTGTTTGTGTGTGTTTGTGCATGTGCGCTCATGTGTGTGTGTGTGTGCACTCATATGTGGTTGTGTGTGTTTGTGCGTGTGTGCACATGTATGTGTGTTTGTGTGTGTGTGTTTGTGCGTGTGCGCGCATGTGTGTGTGTGTGTGCACTCATATGTGTTTGTGTGTGTTTGCGCGTGTGCGCTCATGTGTGTGTGTGTGCACGCATATATGTTTGTGTATGTTTGTGTGCATGTGTGTGTGCATGCGTGTGTGTGTGCATATGTGTGTGTGCATATGTGTGTGTGCACGTGTGTGTACGTGCATGCATGCGTGTGTATGTATGTGTGCGCGTGCGTGTGTATGTGCGTGTGTGTATCTGTGTGTGTGTGTGTGCGTGTGTGTCCATTCATCTGACTTCATCACTTCCTATGCTTCTGGAACGGCAAGCTATTTGGTCCTTCAGTGTTTAAAATGTCAAAGTGTCTGCAGGAATTCTGCAGGTTGCCATGGCAATGAGGTTGCAGCTGATGTGACTTCTCTGATAACTTGATAAGAACATTTTGGTGTATATTAATGAAAACGTTTAAAAAAGAAAAACTCATGTGTTTTGGGAACATGTTCGAGATACCTTCTTTACACGAAAAACAAAGGAAAATCGCAATGAATTCAAAGCCCATAGTTTAATGGCTTCCAAAGGCGTTAATATGAGATTCCATACTTGTAAAATATACAATGACTAAATTTATATATATATATATATATATATATATATATATATATAGTGAATGCTTTTATTCAAACATGTACAAGGTCTGCTACACTGGCATGTCGATGTTATCGATCTACAGCTCTCAAGAGCTGAGGTCTCATCAGGCAGAGAATTATTCAGCAACCAGGTTGGATCAAAAAATAATTATAAAAGCATTCACAATACAGCTCTATACTTTTTATTGAGCACTCTTTTATAAGCCCGGTTTGATTCCCTTTGGATTTCTACCCTGTGGATTTTTACCCTACCTGGATTACTATATATATATATATATATATATATATATATATATATATATATATATATATATATATACGACATTGTATATAACATTTTCTTTAAAATACAACTATACTTGTAAAATATACATTGACTAAATTTATATATATATATATATATATATATATACAACATTGTAAATAACATTTTCTTTAAAATGCAACTATAATTGTAAAATGTCAATTTATTAATTATATATATATATATATATATATATATATATATATATATATATATACATATATATATATACATTATATATATATATCTATGATCTAAGGTTAAGATCGGATTCTAACTCTGCCTGATGAGATCTCAGTTTATAATAGCTGTTGATCGATAACATTGACATGCCAGTGTCGCAGATTTTGTACATGTCTGTGTAAATAAAAATAATCATATATAAAAGCTCTATTTGATATTGAGCACTTTTTTATAAACCCGGTTGAAATTCTTTGGATTACTACCCTGTGGATGTTTTACCTGGATTATTATTATTATTATATATATATATATATATATATATATATATATATATATATATATATATATATATACATTATATATACCATTTTCTTTTCGTATCACAGTTACACGGTGGATCTAAGAGGCAAACTAAGAGCAGATTTGCAATCAACACTTTCGACTCAATGTCCTTATTGATGTCAGAAGTTCTTGAACCTTTTTTTTTAATTCATTATTCAAAATTAAATGTATATAATGTTTTTAGGAATAAAACTGAATTTATTCAATATTAATTTAAAAAAAAAAAAAACAAGAATTAATTAAAAAATTAATAAAATGTCGTTCTTCGAAACCAACATGCACGCATCAGGAAGTTTCATCGAATGTCTGGCTGGCTTGGCAGGCCGAGAGCAGGCTCGAGGCGTTTCCACAAATAATGGTGATAGAGAGGCGCTCGTAAAGCCAAGTGAATTCACGATTGTCCCTGGTGTGGCGCGTCATTAACAGACCAAGGCTGCCGACGAAGTCACACGTGGCGGAGCCTATTACTCCACTCGTCTCCACAGCGAGCGGTTGAAACACAAATCTGTCAAGACGACCAGCCAGGGACCATGAAAGAGTTATGTTTTTTTTTTTCTTTTTAACAAAGTTCACCCCAAACAAGGCGGGCCGCCACTGTAGACGTAAGGGGCTACTGAGAAAAAAGAAGAGGGGAGAAGATTAGGGGGGGGGGTCAACCTAAATTGGGATCTGCGCAGCGAGATGTCTGTTTACATTAGTTTTAAATTTCTGCATGTCTGTACTGTTGGGGAAACAGTGGGCAGGGAGGGAGTTCCAGAGGCCAGCAGCACGAGGAAAGAAGCAATTTGAGTAGAAGGCTCTCCGACATCTGGGGACCTCCACAGTGAATGAATGAGATTTAGTTGATTCTCGAGTTAGTCTAGTGAATTCACGTCTAGGGGGCAACAGAGTAGCCAATTCATCAGAGCATAATCCACTGAAGTATTTGTAAAACAAGCACAAGGATGTTACATTGCGGCGATGGGACAGGGACTGGAGCTTGGTTGACAGTGAGGGACCTATTAGGTTGGCGATTCTTTTTTGGACCTTGACCGCTTGCAGCTCTCTGCTGACGCTGCTGCATATCCAAAGCTTGTTGCCGATTCTATCCCTGTCGAGGGCGCAAAAGTGTCGTATCCCATATAAATAACTTGCCGTTTGCAAGGGGAAACACCGTCAGGCAATCAGGTCGTTTGCCATCCCCTCTGTCGAGGCCAACTGGTTCGAGGACCTATGGAGAGCCAGCGCTGTCTAGTGCCCGTCGGACGACATCATTGGGAGTGTTGTGCCTTGGAAATCTGCCGGTGCTAATTCTACCCGAAAGGGTGTAAGATATAAGAAAGTTTATAAGAATAGCATTAGAAACTAATGTGCCGACATTTTTAGTTTATTCTGCATTTTGTACAGTGCGAAATGAGTTTTCTTGATCTCAATCTGGACACCTGAACCCTAACCCTAACCCTAACTCTACAACGATGCATGTCTAGACTACTGATGGGACGATTCCAATATTTTTCCTAATTCCGATACAATTACCGATTTCGATACAATTACCGATTTCAGTACAATTACTGATGTCGATACAATTACCGATTTCAATACAATTACCGATTCCGATACAATTACCGATTTCAGTACAATTACCGATTTCGATACAATTACTGATTTCAATACAATTACCGATTCCGATACAATTACCGATTTCGATACAATTACCGATTTCAGTACAATTACCGATTCCGATACAATTACCGATTCCGATACAATTACCGATTCCGATACAATTACCAATTTCAATACAATTACCAATTTCAATACAATTACGGATTCCTATACAATTACGGATTTCGATACAATTACGGATTTCGATACAATTACCAATTTCAATACAATTACGGATTCCTATACAATTACGGATTTCGATACAATTACCGATTTCGATACAATTACCAATTTCGATACAATTACCGATTCCGATACAATTACCGATTCCGATACAATTACCGATTCCGATACAATTACCGATTCCTATACAATTACCGATTTCGATACAATTACGGATTCCTATACAATTACCGATTTCGATACAATTACTGATTCTGATACAATTACCAATTTCGATACAGTTACCGATTCCGATACAACTACCGATTCCGATACAATTACCGATTCCGATACAATTACCGATTCCGATACAATTACCGATTCCGATTCAATTACCGATTTCGTTACAATTACCCATTTCGATACAATTACCGATTTCGATACAATTACTGAATCTGCTTTTTTAAAATTTCTAAATATTTAGTTAAAGAGTTGTTTTTTATTTCATTATATATATATATATATATATATATATATATATATATATATATCTTTAGGCAAACATTATTAAATAACACGGAGTAATTTTGCTTGATAAGGCTTTTTTTATTTTTTCAATTTTCCGAATAGTCCATTTAGTGTTTCGGTAAAATTGCTGTATGTAAGTTCTGTGGATTTCTTGTTCCATTTTCTTTTCTTTTTTTGCGAGTATTTTCGATTTGATTCGTCAAATCATCTTCAGGCGGTGTTTCTTACAAAATATGTTGAGTTTTTAAAATTATTATGACGGTTAATAATTTACAACTTAAAAGGAGCGTCTATAATACTGAGATGTTACATGTATATATATATATATATATATATATATATATATATATATATATATAACTTCTTTGTAATATAGCAAGAAAAATTCCAGCAGAATGCTCGATTAATTGAGAATTAAAGTTAAAAATTAAAAATTAAGAGCGTAATATTTATTTATTTTGATACAGAAAAATAAGTACAACATTCGTACCGTCGGTTTCAAGCACAGAAGGACTTAGCCATCCGGCTCTCTTCATTGCGTTATGAAGCTGTGCAAGAAATGACCAGCAATTAATTTATCGGGGGGGGGGGGGGGGGTAGCTGTGTTAGACTCAGAGAGATCATGACAGTTGTAAAGGAAGAATTAAATAAACGATTGTAAATAATAAAAACAAAAAATTTAAAAAAAAACAACGTACCCTATATTTTCAATTTCAGATACTGAGATCTATATAGCAAAACATACATCATACATGTAAATTGTGGTTGGATATCAGAGACAAATGAAATAAAAAAGAAACATCTTTTTTGATATACATTGCTTTATATTTATTTGTATAAACTTTTGTAACAATTGATTACTGCTAGATCGAAAGAAAAAGTAAAACACGCACACGTACACAGACACGCACATAAATGGAATTGTGTAATATTATGGCAGGGTTTCCGGGGTATCAAAATTGAGTTTATTTATCCTAAACAAAAAAAACGATGAGTAATTCCAATCATGCAAATGGTTTACAGTGAAACTTGTGGTGGTCGTCATGCCTTTTTTTGGTGATAACTTCCTCCACAAATAAAAATAAAAATAATAAGAAGAAGACTTACATGCAAAACCAACGGAAGTTTATTCACTGAAATAAACTATTAACAAATAGAACATATTTCCTTTTGTAATGAGTTCAGAAGTCCTTTCTTTAGTTTCAGGGTAAGTAAAAAGAAGAATGTCTTTTGTTTTGTTGAAATGCTCATGTGTTATAAAATGTTAAGAGAGGCAATAGGTAATGTTCGCCCGTGAAATTGTATGAAGCGCGCGAAAGGTGAAATGGAAGAGTGATAGTAAGACGCGTGTAACCTCCGAATGAAGAGTCAGTTGAGAGAGAGGGTTTGATGTTTGTGTGTGCTTAAATACTATTTGGATAGGCTCCAGCAAGCTTAAAGAGAAAAGTTTAGAAAAATGTCTTTGGAGAAATCCCATTGGACAGAAATATCACGTGGTGTGCTCCCTACTACGTCCGCTCGTTTTGAGTTGATTTAATATATAAGGCCACGCCGGAATTTGCGTGGGCGTTATTTTTTATTTTTCACGCGCCAATACAATTATATTCACACTGCGCCTAAATTGTATTTATCCCAAACAACAATTTTTATCCGAATCTTAACCGTGTCAACTGGCACAAACTGTAAATACATTTCTAAATACACCTGACCCCCTAAACTTGCACCCTAAACTTACAACCTAAATCTTGCATCCTTGTGCTTGTTTTACAAATACTTCAATGGATTGTGCTCCGATGAACTGGCTATTCTGGTGCCCCCTCGACGTAAATTCACTCGACCAACCTGACAATCAGCTAAATCACATCCATTCGCTGTGGAGGTCCCCAGATGCCGGAGAGCCTTCTACTCAAATAGCTTCTTTCTGCGTGCTGCCGGTCTCTGGAACTCCCTCCCTGCTTCCTGTTTCCCCGACTGTACCGACATGCAGAAATTTAAAACTAATGTAAACAGACATCTCGCTGCACAACTCCCAATTTAGGATGACTCATAAAACTTTCACCCTAATTCTCAGTAGGTCCTTACGTCTACAGTGGAAACTTGCCTTGTTTGGAGTGGACTATGTTAAAAAAAACTATTGACCGAAGTTTTAAATTTCACGGTGAATGCCAATATGACATACGATGCAAGACTTCATTGGCAACAATATGGACCAATGAGTATTTCCCAAAGTTATCCAATGGAAACGGAGATGATTCAAAAACTATTTATCTGATGAGACTGACAATTTGTTTTCCATCATGGTTACTGTTATCAAATAGCACACATATACATTACATTTGGAATAACAGGAAGCTGAAATTCCGTCAAAATTTTGGAACTCCCTCCCTGCTCCCTGTTTCCCCCACTGTACCGACATGCAGAAATTTAAAACTAATGTGAACAAGCATCTTGCTGCACAGCTCCCAATTTAAGATGACCCCCAAAACTTTCACCCTTTTTTCTCAGTAGCCCCTTACGTCTACAGTGGCAACTTGCTTTGTTTGGAGTCAACTAAGTTAAAAAAAAAAAAAGAAAAGAAAAAAGGATGTAGATATTTTATTTTTCACTCACCTTCAAAATGCTGAGGACAAAATAAAGTTTACGCAGATTTCATGAACGATAACAAAGTTGTTCTTTGTGTGTTTTTCTCTCCAGCAATTCCTTTTTATAAACAGCACAAAGGTTTCGCTCGACATGACCAGTGCTAATCTGAAATAAATAAAAAAAATCATTTCATCCGACCCATAGAATTAATTGTCCTTAACTTTACCTATATATATATTTGGCAAATATCAAACTTTCTGTACTGATCCGGTTTTCTTTGTAATTTTGATATTATGTTTATTCGATTCTGAGAATCGATGACATTTCCTTGGAGCTAAAAACTATTTTTATAACTGATATTATCGCCATTTTTTTTTTTTTTTTTTTTTTTATCACTTTATTCTGTCGACTTATTTATCATTTTATTTTGTTTTTTTGTTTTTATCACTTTATTCTGTCGACTTATTTATTTTTTTTTTTTTGTAGGACAGAAACATAAAAATGTTATCAATTTCTTTATTTTCCAATAAGTTTGTCTCTTTCTTGGTCTTCCGTCTATTTGGAAAACAAAAAACTTTCGATGTCTCCTTCCGTCGATCTGGAAAACAGATTCATCTTATTCTGAAATCATAATCCAAGAATTGATTTTGAGGAGATGGATCAAAAGGAACTTAATTGCTTTTTTTATTTTTAGCATCTTCGAGATTTTAAATTAGAATAAACACACACCTGGCAGTGTATGTTTCAAATCAAATCAAACTTATTGGCAAGAAATGGCAATGTGCAACAAGCCATGTATGAGGACAGGTGTGTACATCTATATACCGTCTGAATGTGTAAGAAGACTATGCATGTCTACATGGGGTTCTGTTGGTCAATCTGTCACGCTTCAGTTTGAAATAGCTTTTTTATTGCTAAACACGCAGATTGAATGAAAGCAAATAATGAATATCTATTCTCTATTGGAAGCCATAACCCTGGGTCAGTCTGTCACCCCTCAGTCTTAAAAAGTATGTAAGTAGGAGGATAGGAGAATGTCGCCATTGGTAAGGAGAAGGCAGGAGAACCAATTGTAATAAGAAAGACGTGTTGAGTTAGATGTCCACTCTGTAGGCCTCGTTTGGTAAGAAGAAAAATTGGTTACTGTTTGCTTGATTATAAGGACTAACTCCTCCTTTACAAGTTTAATCAATTTTATTCATACATAGTTTCACCAACAAACAGCCAGGGACCATGAAAGAGTTATGTTTTTTTTGTTTATTTTAACATAGTTCATCCCAAACAAGGCAGGCCGCCACTGTAGACGTAAGGGGCTACTGAGAAAAAAAGGGAGAAGGTTGGGGGTGGGGGAGGAAGGGGTCAACCTAAATTGGGATTTGTGCAGCGAGATGTCTGTTTACATTAGTTTTAAATTTCTGCATATCAGTACTGTCGAGGAAACAGACAGCAGGGAATGAGTTCCAGAGGCTCTGTCTGTCGATCAGTCTGTCGGTCAGTCTGCCACCCCTCAGTCTTAAAAAGTATGTAGGTAGGAGGATAGGAGAATGTCGTCATTGGTAAGGAGAAGGCAGGAGAAAGAGGTGGAATAGATGTCCATTCTGTAAGCCTCGTTTGGTAAGAAGAAAAATGGGTTCCCATTAGCTTAGCACAAATTCAGTTTTCCTTCTAGATTTAAAATAGCAAGTTGCATCTTTTGGTCTTGTCTGTATTATTTCTTCTCATATTAAAGATAACGAAAATCTTTTTAAAAGAACGCAACGTGTTCCTGTGAATATATTGGTAAAGGGATGAGTAGAATGTGTTATATAAATTTATCGGTAAAGGTAAAAGTACACTGTGCTCTATAAATATCTCTGTAAAGATTTAATTGGTTTGGTTTGGTTGTTTTATTTTACGGCATATCAACCCTCTGCGGATTATTTTATGCCGAATCCGGTCATTTTGGTAAAATTTTTTATGCTTCAAGTTCTTTATATGTTTAAATATTTATTTATGGCGTTTTGTTTGGTTGTTTTGTTTTACGGCATATCAACCTTTTTCGGGGTATTTAATGCCAAATCGGGTAATTTTGGTAAAAGTTATTATGCTTCAATTTCTTTATATCTTCAAATATTTATTCATGGTGTTTGGTTTGGTTGTTTTGTTTTACGGCATATCACCCCTTTGCGGATTATTTTATGCCGAATCCGGTCATTTTGGTAAAAGTTTTTATGCTTCAAGTTCTTTATATGTTTAAATATTTATTCATGGCGTTTGGTTTAGTTGTTTTGTAGAGGAACAAATGTTGTTTTTGTTTTTGGTTTTGAACATGATTGAGTCGTGCAAAGGGAAAGGAAAAAAAACAATAACATCAATGTTTAGTGCATTTTAAGTCAGGAAAGCGGTATCATCAGACAGCCTGATCTGGTAGCATCCGGGTAAAGATTTAAGCAGACAGTTACATAAATATATCGATAATAATTTGAGCAGACAATATTATATAATTATATCGGCAAATGAATGAACAGAGTGTGTTTTCGCGGCCAGGGGCTTTTGGCTGAGATCAGAGTGTAGTATCTGTTCCGATGGATGCTACACCCCATAGACGGGTACCGTCTTGGTCTTCGGGCATTGATTCTGGCAGTCTGAGGAATTGTTCTGTGCAGTTCTAGGAGATCTACCCTCCCAGGCTTTGCCTTCTCACCCTTTGAGAAGGGGTTAGTTTATTGCTAATCGCCTGAGGTGCCCCTGCCAGGGAATGCCGACGCGGCTGCCCAGGCATTCTTTGACGGCCAGAGCGCTCTTCTTCCTCTAGGGCGCTGGCTTTTCAAATCCCACTTTCCCGACCTTGTGTCACATCTTACCGCTGTTGGAGGAAGATAAAAAATTAAATGAAAAAATATAAAAAATAAAAAAAATTAAAAAATTAAAAAATTAAAAAAGTAAAAAATTAAAAAAATAAAAAAAATAAAAAAAATAAAAAAATAAAAAAATAAAAAAAATATAAACATAGTAAAAATTTTAGCAGAATGTGTTCTATAAATTATATATAATATACGTAAAGATATGAGCAGAGTGTGTCATTTTAGTATATCGATAAGGAGATGAGCAGATTGCGTTATATAAATATATTGGTAAATGTATCAGTAGACTGTTGTTTACTTATATAGATAAAGAATTGACAATATAGATTAATCACTTTCTAATCGACTGCCTGGATATAAATTAATCTTTTCTTCTCATAGAATATTAAAAATGAAGCCATTTTGAGAAAAGAAACCTGATCAGTTTGGCAATTTGTCTATATAACAAAATTACATTATCTTAGATATAGTCAATATAGTCAATACAATACGATTCAATATCATAGTAGGGTCTCTAGTGCCCCCCTCCTTCCAATATATTATACAGATCCCATTGGTGACCTCTCTTTGTAAAGAAAACAAACCTGAGAGTTCGTCATTCAAACCACTAGGGCTAACATTCACAGATAACATTTCTTGGAACAAATACATAGAAGACATTGCCAAGGAAGGTAGTCTCCCTTTACCGAGCTAGAAAACTTTTCATCCATGATAATATACTATATCTCTACCAAGCCACCATTCTTCTTGTAGAATAATAAAAATGAAGCCATTTTGAGAAAAGAAACTTGATCAGTTTGGCAATTTGTCTGTATAACAAAATGACATTATTTTAGATATAGTCAATATAGTCAATACAATACGATTCAATATCATAGTAGGGTCTCTAGTTCCCCCCTCCTTCCAATATATTATACAGATCCCCTTGTGACCTCAGGGCTAACATTCACAGATAACATGTCTTGGAACAAATACATAGAAGACACTGCCAAGGCTGCTGCAAAGTAGGTGGGCTCCCTTTACCATGCTAGAAAACTTCTCACACCTGCCAGTATCCTATATCTCTACAAAGCCACCATTCGCCCATCCATGGCGTATTGTTGTCATATCTGAGCTGGTGCACCAAACACAAGCCTTTCCCTCTTGGACACGGTTAAAAAAAGAGTCTCTAATCTAATACCCCCCTCATTATTAAGCTGTGAACAATAAACGACACACTCTTTTACTTTGTGGACCCGCATGATGGCTTCATTTAGATATAAATTGTTAATTGTATTACTCTCGGAAATCAGTATTGTTTATATATTCTCTCATTCTGCCTGACATTGTGTTAACAAATCATTTCTTACTTGAACATTTTTGATATCTTGTCTCTGTCTCTGTCTCCGCCATCCCCGAGTGTTTCCTGTGATGCCTTCAAAAAGGCTGACGTAACAGAAAGACTAAATAGAATAATGTTTACTTACACACAGAATATTCTGAAAGAAGATGACGAAAGAAAAAGACAATTTCAATAAACAAATTAGAACAATTCTTAATTAATTTAGACAAGAAACACAAACATCTTTCATTAAATATTTAACATTGCAAGATTTTCGTGTTCTTTTTTTCTAAACAAAGACAATTTTATATTTCTGTATTTTTGAGATGACGATTGATAATTGGTATTATTTGAATTATTCGGACTACTGTTCTCATCTTGAGTGTTATCATCACAACGTTTCGGCCGCTGTAATCTCCGGCCTTCTTCAGGTGTATAGAATAGATTTAAGGCTCCCAAAATTCATACTAGAATTGTCTGCAAGGACCCGTGGCGCAGTGGATATGGTACTAGGTAAAATTCAGTTCTAAGTGATAGTCATCTGAAGGTTGAAGGGTGATACGAAGAATTGCAAATTACTGAAGACTTCTCCCTGACGGAACGAGAGCATGCTACCCCCGTGGATTGTTCAAAATTCCATCCAGATTCCCGAGTTCGACAGAAATATTCGAAAAGATACACCTGAAGAAGGCCGGAGCATAATACTATGAGAACAGTAGTCTGAATAATCCAAATTATACAAAAGAAATGATCAATAATAATAATAATAATCTATAAATTGGCGGTTTCACTCTCTCTATATATAAATGACTATTCCTTCACACATAACACCAAGGGAAGTAATTCAATATATATGTAAGCATATTAAACTACAAGAATACTCGTCCCAGAATGGGTAAAATCAATTCCCTGAAAAGTTTTGCACCACTTTTATGTACCTCTTACCAAGATTAAAATCAAGATATAATGATAAAAACATAAGCTTAAGGGGTCTAAAGAAGAAATATGAATTATATGTAATTGCCGGTACGAGTTTGTATTAAAACTATACTTAAACGTCTAAATCGCGCAGCTCACCTGCTAGCGAAGGGGTTAACAATGTTCAGTTACAAGGCCTAGGGTTGTGAGTTCAAGCCCGTTGCTAGGTAGGCCAGTTGTTTAAATCTGAACTGATGAGTTTTCAAATGACGAAACAAGCTAATCTATAGAAAAATAAATAATGTATATATATATATATTAGCAGGGAGACCCCACGTTGCCCAGGATTGAGTGAGAATCACTACTGTGTACTTTTTCACTATGCTCATAACACCATATTACTTTCCTTGTTTTTACTGGCCCCCTACTCTCAGTTCGCCCCCTAATATAGTTGGAACACTCTCTGAATTAGTGTCTTATATATATGGTTTAAATTTCATTAAATCGGATATATGTGTATGAAGTTTTAAGGAGGTTCTGGATCGATGAACTACTTTATAGTTAGGGTTAGGGATAGGGTTATATATATATATATATATATATATATATATATATATATATATATATATATAATTATTAATGACAATATATGTATTAGCATATACTATCAGTGCCCTTTTACTTTGCAGTCTCCTTAAAAGATTCAGCTCGATGATTTTCAGTTAGTGACAACAGAGCAAATATAAATCAAAAATGTAGTTTGGCACAAGACAAATGAAACGGACCGTAAAAAATATATTTGGAAATGTGAAAAAATAAAAATAATAAAATAAATACATTGTTATTGGAATATAATATGAACCTGACTTATATATATATAACACTAGTTTATTACTGAATACACCTTGCATTGAACAATTGAAATTTGAAATAAATTTGGACAATATTTATCACTCTTTTTTCTTCTATATCTCTCTCTCTCTCTCTCTCTCTCTCTCTCTCTCTCTATATATATATATATATATATATATATATATATATATATAACCCCCCAGCGCTCCTGGCATTTTCTCGGTACCCGGGATTTTTCTTTTATTTATTTTTGACAAGGAGAGGAAGAAGGAAAAAAAAAAAAAAATCTCTCGAAATATCAAATTGATTCTTGATAATCCGGACATTACAAACTAACACCCTTGCTGTCTAGAAAAATAAACAAACCTTTCGATCTATATCCGACTTATTTCGGTTTTGTTCTGTTTTTGTTCTTCACAGCTTCCAGCAACCCGGATCTTCGCATTGCCTTAAACCTTTTTAAAAACTTTTATTATATATATATATATATATTGTTTTGCCCTGCGTTTCTTTCCCTGCAACTTTTATTTCTATTAATTTTTTCAAATTTTAAATCTTGGCCATTGCCAACTTATCTATCCCAGCGACTTCCTCTGATGATAAGATTTTGATCTTTGAAAAGCCTGGCTTAAGGAAAATTTAACTTGAATAAATTGCCTTTTTGCGGAATATACCTTGCTTTGAACTTTTGAATTGAATTTTGATTTGGCTTTTGCTTTCTCTAATTCCTTTCCATTCTTCTTCATATATATATATATATATATATATATATATAAATCAGGTTCATATTATATTCCAATAACAATGTATTTATTTTATTATTTTTATTTATATATATATATATATATATATATATATGTGTGTGTGTATCGAGGCAGCATTTTTTCTTTAAGACACGTATTATTAAAAATAACCGACAATTTTTGTCTGGCTATTTTAGTGTTGATCCCTTCAATTTTCCGGATTAAAATCTTAATCTCGGAAGGAAATTGGCTGATGAAACTGCCATAGTGTACATATTGGTCCAGAGTACTTTCTGACCCGTCTGGGTCCATCGTCAGTGGAATAATGACAAACAGGTAAAGACCTGGAGTGAGATTTATAATTAATTATGGCGGGAAAATTTAACTATGTTTATTAGGTATTATTTTCCCGCCATAATTAATTATAAATCTCACTCCAGGTCTTTACCTGTTTGTCATTATTCCACTGACGATGGACCCAGACGGGTCAGAAAGTACTCTGGACCAATATGTACACTATGGCAGTTTCATCAGCCAATTTCCTTCCGAGATTAAGATTTTAATCCGGAAAATTGAAGGGATCAACACTAAAATAGCCAGACAAAAATTGTCGGTTATTTTTAATAATATATATATATATATATATATATATATATATATATATATATATATATATATGTGTGTGTGTGTGTGTGTGTGTGTGTGTGTGTGTGTGGATCTTGCGCCAGTTATCAGTCATCTAGTATGAAAGCGTTTCTATAACAAAGGTTTTTTCATCATTGTCCCGACACACTGCGAGACCAAAAATAATGTATGGATTTGCTTTACTGCTACCATCTGCTCGAATCGTCTTGATAAAAATAAATACTCCTCGATATGAATTCTAAAAGTTTTTTGGAGTCATTAATAAAGAGTCATCAATAATTCATAGCATCATACGTTACAGCGTTATAGCGAAACGGCTGGGCCAATCATCCACATGAAAAAGTAATAACATTGTGTGAGGAGGAAAAAAAAAAAAAAGGATGAGAAGTGATGATGATGAAAGAGATGCAAGAATAGATGTGCATTCAACTGACGCATTTAGCATCGAAAATGCTATTTCAAACCATAAATGGAGTACGAGTATGACTGTAATGCCAGTACAGCTGGGCCGTTTCCCGTATACATTACAAGCGAGTTACCCAACTTGTAACTACCGATTTTATTGTTTTTGTTTCATTTTACTTCAGTCGTTGTTCTCAGAAATCAAGAGGCTTTTTTTCTGAAGCTAACACTTGATTTGTATATGAGATACATAGATATCTGAGTGTTCATAAATGGTTGGTAACTTTTAATGCCGCAAAGACAAAGCTCGTTTCCTTCAATAACTATGAAAAAAACTTCTTCAACCACCGATTGCCATGGCAAATAACATCCTACCTAAGAGTTCAACGTTCAAACTCCTCGGCCTAACATTCACAGATAACATGAATTGGAACAAATACATTGAAGACATTGCCAAGTCTGCTGCAAAGAAGGTTGGCTCCCTCTACCGGCACTCTGGATTTGGACAAAAATTAAAGTTGCCTCAGTCTAGAAAGATCTCTCCTTCACTGGCTGAGACCACATGATTGACACTGCAAAGACAATGTGCAGACAATCGCTGTGATTGTGCAGTGAACACACACAAAGTTCACATGTATACAAGTATGCAGCAGACAAGACATATCACCGCCTCTGATGATAATACTTTGCAATGTATTGATAGTTCCTATATATAGAAAATCTTTGAATAAACAACAAAACGGTTCAAAAAACGACGATTTTGTGTTTCTGGGTTCAGTGGTTCCAGAATCCTCATCTGACATTAGCAGAAGAATGGGAATCAGAACTTCTGCATTTGGATGTCTAAAAGAAAAGATTTGGAGTAGGACGAAAAAGTCAACGCCTCTAGGATTGAGACTTTACAATGCAAAAGAAACATGGACGATACTGGCAAGGCATCAGAGAAAGCTCAATGTCTTTGAAATGAAATGTTTAAGAATTATTTTTGAGATAATGTTACGAAAAAGCTCAATGTCTTTGAAATAAAATGTTTAAGAATTATTTTTGGAGTAACTTTACGAGAAAGCTCAATGTCTTTGAAATAAAATGTTTAAGAATTATTTTTGGAGTAAGTTTGCAGAAAAGCTCAATGTCTTTGAAATAAAATGTTTCAGAATTATTTTTGGAGTAAGTTTGCAGAAAAAGCTCAATGTCTTTGAAATGAAATGTTTCAGAATTATTTTTGGAGTAAGTTTGCAAAAAAGCTCAATGTCTTTGAAATGAAATGTTTCAGAATTATTTTTGGAGTCACTTTTCGAAAAAGCTCAATGTCTTTGAAATGAAATGTTTCAGAATTATTTTTGGAGTAAGTTTGCAAAAAAGCTCAATGTCTTAGAAATGAAATGTTTCAGAATTATTTTTGGAGTAAGTTTGCAAAAAAGCTCAATGTCTTTGAAATAAAATGTTTCAAAATTATTTTTGGGGTAAGTTTGCAAAAAAGCTCAATGTCTTTGAAATAAAATGTTTCAGAATTATTTTTGGAGTAAGTTTGCAGAAAAAGCTCAATGTCTTTGAAATGAAATGTTTAAGAATTATTTTTGGAGTAAGTTTGCAAAAAAGCTCAATGTCTTTGAAATTAAATGTTTCAGAATTATTTTTGGAGTCACTTTTCGAAAAAGCTCAATGTCTTTGAAATGAAATGTTTCAGAATTATTTTTGGAGTAAGTTTGCAGAAAAAGCTGAATATCTTTGAAATAAAATGTTTAAGAATTATTTTTCGAATAACTTTACGAGAAAGCTCAATAGCTTTGAAATAAAATATTTTAGAATTATTTTTGGAGTAACTTTACGAGAAAGCTCAATGTCTTTGAAATGAAATGTTTAAGAATTATTTTTGGAGTAACTTTACGAGCAAGCTCAATATCTTTGAAATAAAATGTTCAAGAATTATTTTTATAGTAACTTCATGAGAAAGCTCAATATCTTTGAAATAAAATGTTAAAGAATTAATTTTGGAGTAACTTTGCAAAAAAGCTCAATGTCTTTGAAATAAAATATGTAAAATTATTTTTGGAATAACTTTACGAGAAAGAATAAGAAATGCAGACATCAGAAAGAAGCTTAATATTAACAGATCTATCAACGACGTTATTAAAAAATAGATAATGTGGTTTGAATATGTTTCCTGGCTACCAGACTCCAACTATGTAAATTAAATCATGTCAATAAGATTTAATTCAAGATAGATCAAGAAGACATTATTAATTTTTTTTTTTTACATTATTATTATTTATTATTTATTATTTTTTTTATTTTTTAATTTTTTATTTTTTATTTATTTTTTATTTATTTATTTTTTTGATTTTGATTCTTAACGGCCCCAACCACGTGACTTTCCAAATTTAATTTTCTTTTGTTTTTTCTCCATTTCATTCTTTCCAAATATGATCTAAGGTTAAGATCGGATTCTAACTCTCTCCCTGAAGAGATCTCAGTTTGTAATAGCTGTTGATCGATAACATCGACATGCCAGTGTCGCAGATTTGTGTAAATAAAAATAATCACACACACACACACACACACACACACACACACACACATATATATATATATATATATATATATATATATATATATATATATATATATATATATATATATAAATGAAGGAGAATGGAAAGGAATTAGAGAAAGCAAAAGCCAAATCAAAATTCAATTCAAAAGTTCAAAGCAAGGTATATTCCGCAAAAAGGCAATTTATTCAAGTTAAATTTTCCTTAAGCCAGGCTTTTCAAAGATCAAAATCTTATCAGAGGAAGTCGCTGGGATAGATAAGTTGGCATTGGCCAAGAATTAAAATTTGAAAAAATGAAATAAAATAAAAGTTGTAGGGAAAGAAACGTAGGGCAAAACTGTGCCAGAGTACACCTCTTTATATATATATATATATATATATATATATATATATATATATATATATATATATATATATATATATATATATATATATAATCTAAAGAAGCTTTAAGTCATAAAAAAAAAAAATGTAAAATGCAGTTTAAATCCCCAGACAAACCAACTAAATCCAAGATATTGCAGACTTAACATTCGTTGGAAAATTAATAAATGAAAAAATATAAGTAAAAAAAAAAAGAAAAAAAAAGGGGGGGTTAATTATCTAAGAGTGAAACAAAAACAGGAGACCTTAAGCGTCTAATATTAACATGGGGATCATCAGCTGTTTACCATGTAACTGTTTCGGAGATTTAAAAACAGGACAGTTATAATATTCATGGCTCTCCAATGGTACTGATTATACGACCATTTCCCCAATAATCAAGTGTCGAAATAATTCAGCTTAAAATATCACTAATATATACATAAATAAATAATAATAATGATAAAATAATAATAATATATTACCTTTAAGACTACCGTATGATATAGTAATTTGCATATCAAATAACATTAATTAAAACAATAATAAAAGAATATATAAAAATAAAAATAATAATAATACTATCTAAACACTACATCCAAGAACCATTCTGCAATATGGTAGCTAGCAATAACATTATATAAGAATTAAAGTTGCATTAAAAAATAAATAAAAAATAAAGCTTAAGTACCTTTGGTACCAGAAAAGTAATTAGATAAGAGGAAGGAAACCTAGCCATACAGATCTAAATACCCAATATATAGTCTAAAGAAGCTTTGAGTCATAAAAAAAAAAAAAAATGTAAAATGCAGTTTAAATCCCCAGACAAACCAACTAAATCCAAGATATTGCAGACTTAACATCGTTGGAAAATTAATATATATATATATATGTGTGTGTGTGTGTGTGTGTGTGTGTGTGTGTGTGTGTGTGATTTTTTTTAAGGCATTCCGTTCAGGAGCCCAATCAACACCACAAAAAACTTTTTGATTCAAAGATTATTTATTTATCATTTTTTTCAAATTAAAGAGTTTTTACCTACACGTGTTTCACTACCTCTCTCTCTCTCTCTCTCTCTCTCTCTCTATATATATATATATATATATATATATATATATATATATATATATATATATATATATACGCCCATCAAAAAAGCTTTCAAGTATTTGAGAAAGTAAATTAATTTCCATTTTTTTCTTTTTGCTTCCTATACTGATTTATATGAGTTTCATTATCAATCTTCTCATTTCTTTTTTGTTTGTTTGTTTTCTTCTCCGATTCAGACGTTATTTCATGTGAATATCTCCGTGCGAACACTGGCGAAAGATCATTTTTCTGTCATTTTTTCACGGAAGGTGTGCACTCGTTGAATATTATAAAATGGGTAATATAGTCGTTTCCCAACCAAAATGGCGGACTATAAATCGTCTGCAGTTTTCTGATTTTTTTCTTCCGACCTCACAAATGAGTATTGATTTACTCCTCTCCAGGAGTTAGGCACAAGGCCAGTTTTTATCTTACTCCCACAAGTAAGATGTGACCCAAGGTCGGGTCGGGAAAGTGGGCTTTAAAAATTGCCTGGGCAGCCCCGTCGGCATTCCCCGATAGGGGCGCCTCAGGCAGTAAGCAATAAACTTACTCCTCCCCAAAGAGGGGAGGCGAAGCCTGGGAGGGTGGACCTCCTAGAACTGCACAGGACAGACCCATAGACCGGTGTAAATCAACCCTCGAAGGCCAAGACAATACCAGTCTATGGGGTGCAGTATCCATCGGAACAGATACTACACGTTGATCTTAGCCAAAAGGCCAAAATGAGTAAGTAAACCCAAATAACCCAAATAAATTCTCCAACTGTATTTTCTTTTAAAATAATTTGAGATAAATGTTAAATTCGTCCAAAAACAATTTATTTGGGTTTAGTTACACATTGGTAAGGTCGGAAAACTGCAGACGATTTATTGTTCGCCATTTTGGTTGGGAAACGACAATTTTACCATAAAATGCAGTAAATAAGTATAAAAAGGGTAATATAGTATGAGGGGTTGGGTGCAAATCGATCAAGGGTTTCTCATTCAATCCGAGTCTTCGTGTTTCTTCTTTTTTATGAATTAGCATACTAAGCTTTTTCCTTTTATTTTTAACCTGCTTTATTCTGTTGTTGACATTGGTTTCCCCGATTCCTGTTTAGAATCAGGTACTCACTGGAGGGACCACGTGAAAGTTGCCAACATCAATAGTAAAAGTGGTGCTATGGATTTCCGACCGGATTCGAACACGGCTCGCCGAGTCGTCAATCCGCGCCGGTAAACACTTCACCCCTCTCCTCCTGCTGGAAATACAATAAACACAGATTCAGTCTGTGAATCTCGACCTTTGGCTGATATCAAAGTGTAGTATCTGTTCCGATGGATGCTACTCCCCGTAGACAGGTATTGTCTTGTCCTTCGGGGCTTGATTTACGCCGGTCTATGGGTCTGTCCTGTGCAGTTCTAGGAGATCCACCCTCCCAGGCTTCGCCTCCCCTCTTTGGGGAGGAGTAAGTTTATTGCTTACTGCCTGAGGCGCCCCTACCGGGGAATGCCGACGCGGCTGCCCAGGCAATTTTTAAACTCCACTTTCCCGACCCGACCTTGGGTCACATCTTACTTGTGGGAGTAAGATAAAAACTGGCCTTGTGCCTAACTCCTGGAGAGGAGTAAATCAATACTCCCCGTAGACAGGTACCGTCTTGGCCTTCGGGCCTTGATTCCACCGGCCCAAAGGGTATTGTCCTGTGCAGTTCTAGGGGGTCCACCCTTCTTCCAGACTTTGCCTTCTCACCCTTTGAGAGTGGGGTTAGTTTATTGCTAATCGCCTGAGGCGCACCTACCGGGAAATGCCGACGGGGCTGCCCAGGCATTTTTTTGTAGGCTAGAATGCTCTTTCTTCTAGGGGGGTGGGCAGGCTTTTCTAATCCCACTTTCCGACCTTGTGTCACATTTTACCGCTGTGGGAGGGAAATTTAAAAAACAAAACACAGATTTAAAATTTTTTTTTTTTTTTTTTTTTTAATCAAGATGAGCTTTTAAAGTCTGTTTACGTCTTTCAACTTTGTTTTTGTGTTGGTGAGCTTTTGTCCGTCCGGCCACTGAAAATTTATAGGGGTTGCTTCAGTCTTACATTAACTACGGACGAGCCGGCACTGGTACTACTACTTGTCCTTCTAATAATGCTACTACTGCCGTATATTGGCGGCACTATTACTGCTACTACAACAGTATTCCGAATTAACAGAAAAGATGCTGCAGTAGAAAAAGCATTGGAGCAAATCTTTCTGTGCAGTAGAGCATCAAGCTGAGTGATGTGTAATGTGTGTATATCGGAATAAGCGTCACCATTATTACTACTAACTTATTATTTATTGGTATTATTAATAATACTATTGTCGGCCTTTTGTGTTGGTTTCATTGTCAACAACAACAGAGAGGAGAAAATAACTCTGTAAGTGGAACCAACCACTTAGCGCTTCGACTTCATTCATTCATTCTAAAAAGAAAAAAAAATGAAAAAATACCTTTTTATTTAAATCTCAGTCTAATCTTGAAAAAGAATCTAATCTTTTTCATCGAATTAAAAAAAATATTTCTTCAATAATTAGTTTTTTTCCGACAAAAAAAAAAAAATTCAGAGTGTTTTGGTTTCTGGCAGCCGCTGTCGTCTGCCAAATACAACAAACCAACAACGACCCCTTTTTTTTCCAAATCGTTTCTTTGATTTTGTTTCCTGGCGGAAAAACCAAACATCATGTCCGATAACGAAGTGGAGGAAGTTTCCTTTTTACCAGGTCAGTCGAGTTTCTTTAAAAAAAAATAAAAAAATTTTGATCTTCATTTTTTTGTTTTTGTTTTCGTTTTTTTTTTTCAAAATTCGTTTCGTGTCGTTTCGTCCACCGCAGGCTGGTCACAAATTGGGGGTCTCGCCTTCGCGCGATCACATGTCGCAAAACAACATCTCGAATAAAGAAATTATATATATTTATAAATAAAAATAAAAAACTATTTTCCTTGAAACTCTAAATCTAAGTTCATTTCTATTAAATTTAATATTTTTTTATAATATTTCTTATATATATATATTGACGTTTCGGAAATCTCGTTTGGTCATCATCAGCTCGCGAGTCGTTCTTAATTCTCAAAGCTCAGCGTATTCTTTTGTGGAGTATAAATAATAATAATAATAATAATAATAAATTAATAATAATAATAATTAATAATAATAATAATAGCGCAGTGACGCCAGCATTAGCAGTTGCCACAGAAAATGTCTGAAGAGTGGAGAGCACCATCCAGACCTCCACTGGAAGAACACGGAGAATACTGGAATCCTGAGAAGGATTACTGCCACTCAAATTCCAGAGAAAACCATAGAGGTATTTTTTTTTACATTGGGACCAGCGCTAACTTTGACCATGACCCTAAACCCTAACCCCACTTTGACCCTAACCCAAACGACGGAGTCAAAGTTAAAAAAGCACCACCACAGGCTGTTATAAGCGAGAGCGGTACTTCTTCAGATTAGGACCCGAGCTAACTTTGACCCCAACCCTGACCCCTAACGACGGAGTCAAAGTTAGCTCGGGTCCTAATCTGAAGAAGCACCGCGAGAGCTAAATGATAAAGGGCTAATGCGAGAACATGGAGTGATCTGCAATGATGAAAGGAAGCGATGAGTGCTGAAAATATGGGGGGGGACTTTCTGTCATTCAGACTCCGGGGAAACATCACATGTTTTTGCCAGTGAACGATCACTTCGAATGACTCGTGTGAGAACACATGAGTAAATAATAATCCACTAAACAGAAAATATTTACTCGTTTTTTTTTAGTTTTTTAAATAATTATTCTTGTTAATACTTTTTTTTTGTTTTGTTTTTTATATTTCTTTTATAGAATCATTCTCTCCAAGTCGTTTATTTTTTCTACGTAACTTTAACCAAAAGGAAAAATGTTTGGAGACGGGAATGATTCTATAAAAATATCCATTTCTTTTTTTTCTTATGAGAAATTTTTATTAAATAAATAATATAAACTTTCCGACATTAAGTTTGCTTAAAGAAAAGAAAAAAGGTTGATTTAAAAAAAAAAAAAAAAATTTTTATTTAAAATTTTTTAATTTTTGTTTTATAGAATCACTCCCGTCTCTAAAACGTTTTTTTTTTTTTTTTACCTTTCTGTTAGGGTTACGTAGGGGAAAAAAGCCCGACCCGACCTTGGGTCACATCTTACTTGTGGGAGTAAGATAAAACTGGCCTTGTGCCTAACTCCTGAAAAGGAGTAAATAAATACTCTATATTATTTATTTAAAAAAACAAAACTTTCCGACATTAAGTTTGTTTGATACTAAAAAAAAACCCAAAAAACAAACAAAAACAAACTTCTAAACTAGGAAATGAAAAAAAATATAAATAAATCCAAATATAAATTTATTTTCCCTCCTTAAATTAAGTCACTTGTGCAAATTAACATCCCCGGCAAATTGTTTTCATTTTAGGAGAGTTCCGTCCGCGGCAAAAGAAGAGTTAACAACCCCGGCCATTTTTAACGACAGCTAAAAAGAACGAAAAAAAAAAAAAGGTCCAAAAACAAATAGGCAACAAATAAATGTTACCAAAGGCAAGATAAGTTACTCTTCTACTAACTTGGATAAGTTTATTTGTGTTTTAACTTATTAAAATAAGCGTTTTTTTTTGTTCAAAACAAACCGAGTGTCCACTTGTTCAGTTAGAACGGGGGGGGGGGATGACTGTTCATGAGCCCAACACGGGGATCCTTGATAATCGGTGAAAAATCGAAAAATAAACAAGTGTTAGAAACGCATCCAATGAATGTCACCAATCGTGGGAAAATATGTTCTACCAATATTTTGCTTAATTTTCGTTTTTTGAGCGATTATCGAAACTTTGTAATTTCAGACATTTTTTTTTTCGTTCTAACTGAACAGGTGGACACCAGGTTTGTTTTGAACAACAAAAAAACTCTTTAGAATAAGTTAAAACACAAATAAACTTATCCAGGTTAGTAGAAGAGTAACTTATCTTGCCTTTGGTAACATTTATTTGTTGCCTATTTGTTTGTTTGTTTTTTTTACCTCTTTTTCGTTCTGTTAGCTGTCGTTATAAATGCCCACAACCTATATCTCTCCGTGTTAAGAATGGCTTTCTAAATATGCCGGGTATGTTAAACTGCACAAGTGCCAATTATTATTATTAATTATTATTTATTTTACTCTTGTTTCCGGACGTTTCGAAAATATCGGTCATCATCATCTTACACGCTGTCCTTTCTTTTTAATCAACAGCTAAGCAGGAAACAAATAAGACGACATTTTTGCAACTTTTATTTTACAAGAATAACTAATTATTATTATTATTATTATCATCATCATCATCTCATTCGTACATTTGCAGTTCGACAGTGGCTCTGTTGCTGTCAGACTGGGGTATGGCTCTGTTTCCTCCTCCCAGGCTTTACCATCTCTTTTAGAAGAGGTTAAGGTGCTTCTGCTGTTTCCCCCGACATTAAAATAGTTAAAGAAATGTTTGTTGGCACTCCAGAAAAATATTCGACTCTGAGTCAGCGTGCCGCTATTCCGAATTCACAACAGCAAGCCGCAATCAAGAGACTGTCTCTCCGGTCATATTTTTTTTTTTTTTTTAAGTTAAAATCTTTTCCACGTAAAACTTTATAATTAAAACTTGTTGAAAGGAAAAGTTTTGTATTTTTTATTTTAAAATAATTTCTTTTTAGAAAAATTAGTAATCAAATAAGTGTTTATTTTTTAATTTTTTTTATTTATTTATGTTTGTTTTTTTGAAATTCCACCAATCATGGTGCTGTCGGATCGCAGATATTAAAAAAAAACATCCATTTTTACTTTATATTTAATTTAAAAAAGATTTTGATTGTTTAAAAATTATGACCTGAGAGACAGTCTATTGATTGCGTCTTGCTGTTGTAAATTCGGAATAGCGGCATGTTAACTCAGTCGAATGTTTTCTGAAGTGCCACTTTATGTACTTACGTGTTAACTGAAAATGAGATTGTACAAAAAAAATTACGCAAATTCATCCAGTATTTATTAAATTGAAGGAAAAAACGATCCTACGTATCGTTAGGCATTTATGAAATAGACAAGGGAGATAACTCAAATTTTGTTCACTGGTTTAACAACAATGGCTACCGAAAGATAAAATCGTTTTTTTATTTTTAATTTGGATGAATTTTCGTAATTTTTGGTGTAAAGTTTTCTTTTTAGCTACCACAAAGTTTATACAATTCTTTAGCTATTTGTTTTAAAAGAGGCCTAACATGTCGGTGCGAAACAGCAGAAGCACTGAAGTTAGTTTATTACTGATCGCCTCAGGCGTCCCTACCGGGGAATGCTGACCGGGCTGCTCAGGCATTTTTTGTAGGTCAGAGTGCACTTTTACTAGTTCACTGGCTTTTTAAAACCTCACCCGACCTTGTGTCTAACCTCCTGTAGAGGAGGTATATCTCTCTCTATATATATATATAATCTGATGTAAGGATCGGATTTTAATTCTACCTGATGAGATCTTAGTTTATAACAGCTGTTGTTCGATAACATCGACATGACAGTGTCGCAGAGTGCTCGATCACAGAGGAGTAAGAGCTAATATAATTTATTTGAAAACTATGTTACATATTTCAGAAACGTACCGCGGTTTCATCCAGATGGGCTGACTTTTTATATTTAAAAAAAATTCTATGCCCAGTGGAATCGTCAGCGTTCTGAATGAGGTCAAATCACAATTTGACCTCATTCAGAACGCCGAATCTCTTTCTCTTCGCTATCTCTCTTTCTCTCCAACTCCCTGTTGTATACAATGAACTATTTCAATTGGCAAGAAACAAAGTGTAGTATCTGTTCTGATACTATACATCATATGTTCTGTCCTCGGTCAGTGAAGAAGTCCTTCTAGACCGAGGCAATTTTCATTTTTATCTCAATCTAGAGTGCCCGTTTTTGGAGAACTGGATTTTTCCAATATTAAAACTGCCATCGTGGGGAGGCAAGTGAATAGGAACTATTCCAATCTTCTGTTAGGGAGAGAGGGAGAGAGAGAAAGCGACAAAAATAACAGTGAGGTCGGGTCAAACATGCAGCGAGAGAGGAAGGGAGTGTCGTGCCAGGAACTTAGAGATGAATGACTTGATCAGTAAATTGCTAATCACGGCTAATTAGAACAATTGAAATGGATTTTTCTTCAAACATAACTCAATTCCACAACCGATATTTCAACATGTATTTTGCATGGTTAAAATATATAGATAAAAAAAGCTTTGGGGAAACAAACGTTGATTAATTCGGCTTTGGTATGTAATAATAGATAATTTAAATCTCTATATTAATAAAACTATGGCAGAATTGAATTATTTCACCTAGTGGTCGCTATTCCGAAGTCTTACCGGTTCTTTTGTACCAAATCTTTTTCAGGTAACATTTTCCTAAAATGAAAACAATTAACTTGCCGGGGATGTTAAAATGCACAAGTGCCAAATTTTATAATTAAGATTTAGTAAAGTTTTCTGGTATTTTATTTTTAATGAAAATTTCAAGTAAAATTCAATTTTTACTTGATTACTGAAAACCATTAAATAATTTGAATTAAAAGAATTGATTTATTTATTTTTTTAATTAAAAAAGATTTTTTTTTTAAATTTTTAAAAAATTTGTTTAAATTAAATTTTTTTGTGCACCGATCATTTATAGTTTGAAATCGTCTAAATTAAACTTAAAACGTTTATGACGGTTTTGTACAAGAGAAATCCATTCGATTGGTGGCAGCTTACTGTTATGAATTCGGAATAGCGGCCACGAGGTGAAATAATTCAATTTTACCAAAACTATCAGACAAGATACGGCATAATAACGTTGACACACCGGTGCCCGTTAGATCACCGAAGTTAAGTGACGTTGATCCTGGTCAGTGCTAAATGGGTGACCATTTGGGAATACAAGGCGCTGTATGTGGCGACTATGGCAAAACACCCTGAATGACAATTACCAAAAAGGTGGTCGGAAACCAGGAAGGGGTTTCCTCCTAAGGAGTGATGATGATGACCAGGCCAGATCTTGTGTCTGTGAGTTTCTCGCCTATTGTGACGCGTAACATTGATAAATACACATTTATTATTTTTACTTACTATAATCGAATATTTATTAGAATCAAAAATAAAATAATGGGAAAATTAGAAATGATTAAAAAGAAAAGGTAATTGTAAACAAACATGGCTATAGTTTGAATGATTTTTCTCTGCATCCTCCATCCAGGAAATGCCCGGTAAAAGACAGTCAAATAATAACTAGCTTAAATTTGCTTAGAGAAAAAATCATTAAACTAAAATTACAATATATATATATATATATATATATATATATGATGTAAGGTAAAAAGGTAAAGGTCGCACACGAGTGTCGTTGCCGACATTGCACACTGCCCATGGCCGTAGCGGCAGTGATTTGTTAAGAAACACTGTGTCTAGGGCACAGCATATGGAAGGCAGAGCCCATCCCTCTCCTTCCGCTGCCTTGAACCTTCCCTGAGTTTTAGTAAGGTACCCATTTACTACTGGGTGAACAGAGGGAGTTTTCAGACCCGAAAATTCGCATGCCGTGAGTGGGATCGAACCCGGGTCGTCCAGCCCAAAGACAAGTGCTATAACCACTCGTCCACAGGCCCTCCCTATTTGATGTAAGGATCGGATTTTAATTCTGCCTGATGAAGTCTGTTTTTAACAGCTGTTGATCGATAACATCGACATGCCAGTGTCGCAGATTTTGTACATGTTTGTATGAATAAAAATAATCATATATATGTATATATATTTATGCTAACATTGTTAAAAATAACAGAATTCGTCTGTTTAATTATCCCCTTTTTATTTTTTCAATTTTTCTGATTTTTTTTTTTGTATCGAAATAAAAAATAAATAAATGTTCCATACGTTTCACATGTTTCACGAACGTGTGAAACCTATGGAACATTTTTTTATTTTTATTTTAATACAAAAAAAAACTTCAGAAAAATTGAAAAAATAAAAAAGGTACAATTAAACGGCTTGGCCTTTTGGCTAAGATCAAAGTGTAGTATCTGTTCCGATGGATACTGCACCCCATAGACTGGTACCGTCTTGGCCTTCAAGTCTTGATGACGCCAGTCTGTGGGTTTGTCCTGTGCAGTTCTAGGAGGTCCACCCTCCCAGGCTTTGCCTCTCCTCTTTGGGGAGGAGTAAGTTTATTGCTTACTGTCTGAGGCGCCCCTACCGGGGAATGCCGACGGGGCTGTCCAGGCAATTTTTAAATGGTCAGAGTGCTCACCTCTCGAGCGCTGGCTTATCTAATCCCACTTTTCCGACCTTGTGTCACATCTTACCTTGTGGGAGGTAGATAAAAAAAATAAAAAAAGGTATAATTAAACAGACGAATTCTGTTATTTTTAACAATGTTTGCATAAATGAGAAAATGCTGCCTAAATACACACACTATATATATATATATATATATATATATATATGCGAAATTGTAAGTTGCATGTTTATTTGTTTATTCATTCTCAGTTTTTTATTCACTATTATTATTTTTTCTCCCACTTGTGCGCTTACGATTTTTCGTTGATTGATTACACCTATATATATATATATATATATATATATATATATATATAATCTTTCGGAATTTTTGAGATGAGGGTTTATAATTCTGTAGAATTTGGTATATTCGAACTACTATTCTCATCTTGGGTGTTTTTGTCACAACATTTCGGCCGATGTAACCTCCGACCTTCTTCAGGTGTACCTTGTCGAACTCGGGAATCTTTCTGTCGAACTCAGGAATCTGGACGGAATTTCGAACGGAACCCTTTATTAAATCCATGGGGGTAGCATGCTCTCGTTCCATCTGCCATGACTGGGAAGAAGTCTTCAGTAATTCGCAATTCTTCGTATCGCCCTTGCAATATATATATATATATATATATATATATATTTTAACTGGATTTGACCTTACTTTGAACCTGTTTCTTCTAAACTCTGATGGTGCCTTCAACAACCTATATTTTCAACCTTTTCTTTTTTACATTTTATATTTTCTTTATTTTTATCTTTTCAAATTTAGACTTTAGGTAATTTTCACTTACCACCTTATCTGTTTGCCCTTCTCTGACGATAAGATATCATTCTTTGAAAAGCCAAGGCTTAAGGAAAGAAGGAAGGAATAATAACCTTTATTTTATTTAAAACCCCTTCTCTTAATATTGAATTTTGTACATCTTTTATTCTCACCCTTTACTTGTTTATATATATATATATAATATATATATATAATTTATTTATTTTTTGGTACAAAACATAAATATTACGCTCTTAATTTTAATTCTCAATTAATCGAGCACTCTGCTGGGATTTTTCCCGCTATATTACAAAAAAAGTTATATATATATATATATATATATATATATATATATATATTTGTTTTTTGATTTTAACATTTTGATTCTTAACGGTTCCAAATTTTGAAATTTTAAATTTCTTTTCTTTTTTCTCCATTTCATTCTTTCCAAATATGATCTAAGGTCGGATTCTAACTCTGCCTGATGAGATCTCAGTTTATTAATAGCTGTTGATCGACAACATCGACATGCCAGTGTCACAGATTTTGGACATGTCTGTGTAAATAAAAATAATTATAATTATATATATATATATATATATTAAATCTCTATTTTTATCAAATTCGGTATGTGTACATGTTTATATATTTTTATGTACATGATTCACTCCTAAATTAATTAATCGAACATGATGAATTTTGTAACACAGCTGTTAGGCGTATGGGTGGGTAATGTGGGCTGTATTTAGTTAGATTTAGTTTTATGCAAAAGGAGGAAAAAAGGAGGTGGAATATCTTCGTGAAAATTTAGATACCTACGATTTTTTCGAAATTTTAACAATTACACATCAATTAATATTCCCTAAATTCCATTTACTTTGAATCAAATATTTCTGATTTGCATTAAATTTGATCCATAATCATTAGACACCAATAAAGCAAGGTTCTCTGAATTTCAGTTTTTTTTACTAGACCCCTTAAGCTGAAGTATTTAATTTTAGACATTATCTGGAATCAAACTTATGTAATGGATTTTGTAAAAACGTGAGCACAGCGTTTTTCTGCCTCTTTCTTGTTCTCAGTGAGAACACGTGTACATATTTAACACTCCAATGGGGGGGGGGGGTAGCAAAATGCTCTCAACAATATTCACACTGTTAACCAAACTTTTTTTTTTGTTCCTACAGACGCACATGGGTACGTCCATTAAAAGTTAATTCTGGTCAGATGGCTTCGACAAGGCCAGCATATACACACTGTTAAGCGGGCACTCTTACGCACAATTTAGTATGTACGCTCTCTCACGAACAAAACAGGTACGCTAATAGACACACACACACACACATACGCACCTTCCTGCCTATCACATTTATAGACATAAACACATGCGGCAACAAATACGGCTATCCAATTTCTCTTCACAGAGACTTACAATAAAATAGCAGAGAAAGAGAGAGAGAAAGAGAGAGAGAGACTTACAATAAAATAGCAGAGAGAAAAAGAGAGAGAGAGAAAGAGAGAGAGAGACACTTACAATAAAATAGCAGAGAGAGAAAGAAAGAGAAAGAGAGAGAGAGACTTACAATAAAATAGCAGAAAGAGAGAGAAAGAGAGAGAGAGACTTACAATAAAATAGCAGAGAGAGAAAGAGAGAGAAAGAGAGACTTACAATAAAATAGCAGAGAGAAAAAGAAAGAGAGAGAGAGAGACACTTACAATAAAATAGCAGAGAAAGAGAGAGAGAGACACTTACAATAAAATAGCAGAGAGAAAGAGAGAGAGAGAGAGAGAGACACACTTACAATAAAATAGCAGAGAGAAAGAGAGAGAGAGAGACTTACAATAAAATATATAGAGTGACTTTTAAAAAAGAGAGAAAAAACTACCCTCAACACTTTGAAGTCACATTATTCACAAACTCTACCTTTCATTGTCTTAACAAGTAATCGAATGAAATTAATTTTGTATGGATAGATTTTGTCATTCTTACTTTTGATGATGTCTTGTTAAAATATACGTTATCTTAATTCACAGCTCATGTATTAAACATATATCCTTAACATATCCATCATAAGAACGAAAGGAGGATAACACCAAAAGTACCCTTAACACATTCATTACAGTTGACAATTATGAACTCCTGTTAGAATATACGTTATTTTAATTCACAACTCATGCATTAAACATATATCCTAAACATATCCATCATTAGAACGAAAGGAGGATAACACCAAAAGTACCCTTAACACATTTACTTACAGTTGACAATTATGAACTCCTGTTAGAATATACGTTATTTTAATTCACAGCTCATGCATTAAACATATATCCTAAACATATCAATTATTAAAACGAAATACTTGATTGGATTGCTTACTGGGGGGACCTTTATTCTTCATTTCAGTGGTGTTTTTAATACCCTCTGGTCCCTTAATTAAGGGGAAACAATCGGTGGTGCTCAGAACCAGTTCACCATTCGAATCGTGTCCCTACAGTTCTAACCCCCCCCCCCCCCCCCACTTCAACTTAATTAAATTTATATAATAAAGTGAATCTCTGCTCTAAAGTTTAAAATATTTTCATTTTTTTTGTTCGGACGTAATCACACGAAAAAAAAAAAAAAATCTTTTTAATTTTTCCGTTGATAGCGTGGGGGCAAAGAGTAAAATTTAATCTTTCGTTTATTTTTTTTTTTATATGTCAAAAAGATTTTTCTTGTTCAGTGGAAGTTTTTTTATTTTAAAAAAGTAAAAATATTTCCGGTGTAAGAAAAACAAATGGCCGCCAGCGATTAAAAAGATTGAATTAAAAGTTATATTTTCAAGACATTAAAAAGTAAATTATAATTTAATTTCAGGACAAAAAATACAATTTAAGACCAACAACAACAATCAATGTTATCGAAAATGTGGGCGAAAACCAGGCGAAATAGGTGAGATATTTAGTCCCTACTCTACAATTGAACCTAACAATGTTAATGTTTTTTGGGTAAGATTTTACTCTTTGCCCCCATGCTGTCAACGGAAAAATCAAAATGAGATTCTACTTTTCATGCGATTACACGTAAACACGGAAAATACCTGAACATTTTTAAATAATAATATTTTAGTGTGAGGTTCAGTTTACTATATATATTTTAAAATTAAAATTAATTTTGAAATTAAAATTAATTTTGAAATTAAAATTAAAATTAATTAATTAAAATTAATTAAATTAAAATTATACAGTTTACTATATAAATTTACTATATAAATTAATTAATTAAATTTAAAATTTAAAATTATGCAGTTTACTATATAAATTAAATGTTTTTATTTTAGTAATTTTAAAAAATTAATTAATTATTAATACATAATTTATATAAATAATTTATATAATGATTCATTTATATAAAGTAAGTAAAATTATTTAAAATTATACAGTTTACTATATGAATTAAGTTTATTAATTTTTAAAATTTTATTAATTTTAAAAATTTTATTAATTTTTAAAATTTTATTAATTTTAAAAAAATTAAAATTAATTAAATTTAAAATGATACAGTTTACTATATAATTTTTAATATATAAATTTACTATATAAATTAATTAATTAAAATTAAAAGTAATTAAATTTTAAATTATACAGTTTACTATATAAATTTTATGCAAAATGATTACCCTGTTCTTGACCACATAGTGGGTAACCATTTTTTGGTATTTCCAGCTGCTATTTTTCATTTTTCTTTTTAAACTACAAGTTTATTTTAGATTTTTTATTGTTTTATATTGCCACCCCATTTTTTGTTTTCGTATTGCCACCCCCGACTTAGGGTTAGGGTTGGTGTTGGAATTAATGAAGACCATGTTTATTTTCTAAGGGTTCTACTTTTATACTGTCGAAAAATAAAGAAGTAGGGGTTCTGTTGAAAAAAAATATATATCCGTGTTTTGGTAATACAAAAAAAATGGTTACTTGTTCTGTCCTACTCTATGTGGGCAGGAAGTGGGTGATCATTTTACGTTATATATTAGAGTAAAATGAACTCCCCCATTAAAGTCTAAAATATTTTATTTTATTAATTTCTCCAGATATTTCCACAGTAATTGTATGAAAAAAAATCTCATATTTTTACATTGACAACATGGGGGCAAAGGGTAAAATTTTACCTCTTTTTATTTAAATTATTTTGGTCAACTAGATCTTTGATACGACAGGGGTGCGTGCGTTCGAAAATTAATATATTCCTTTGGTTTAGGTAATGAACCATTGGCAGTTTAAAGGCTTCAAAATCACATTCGAAAGTCACAAAGTTTAATGTTATATAATAATGGATTAAAATGCCTGGCACAAGGATCATTTCGTGAGCGATTGAAACTCGAAACTGATTTTGAAGCTTTTTAACTGACAGATAGAAAGTAATTTCTGACTTGAATTTGTTTATAAATCAAGTCAAGTATTATGGTTCAATGTTTGTTCTTAAACCACATTTAAAGACAAACATGAATGTTCGAACGCGCCCCTGTCATACTAAAGAACGGGTCAAATTATAATCATTATTTTTATTACCGATTTGTTTGTTTTCGAAATGAAAAAAATGGACCTAGAAATTACTCTGAAAGACCCTATTTACTTGTCGTCTCACGAAGGAAAAGTTAGACACAAGGTTGTTTTTTAATTTGAGGGAAATCCAACCCCCCCCCCCCCAAAAAAAAGAGGTATTATGAACTAAGATAAAAATTAAAATTGCCTCAGCCTCGAAGGATTTCTTCTCCTCCTGTGACTGAGGACAGAACAGATACTACACTTACCTAAAAAGTCAGATAAAATTGAGTAAGTTAAAAAAATCTTTATTTTTTATTTTTTTTTACAGATACCTGTAAACTTTAGACCATTTTTCGAGGAAATTGTCATTATCAGACTCAAAGCGTAGTATCTGTTCTGGTACGACATTTTCATCTGTTCGGTCGGTGAAGCAGAAAACCTTTCTCGACTGAGACAATTTAAATTTTTGTTCTAATCCAGAGTGCCTCTTTTGGGGGAGCTGAATATTCCCCACATTAAAAACCGATTTTGTCGCTATCTCTACCCTTATGGGGAGGCAAGTAAATAGGAACTCTAAAAGTAGTACTCCAACATTTGACCAAGAGATGGGGATCACTCACAAATTTAATCTCTCGACGATCTCTCTTAAGTAGGGGGAGTGCTGAGGAGGCTGTGGTGGATTTTTATACTTGTGCCGAGACAGGTAAAAATGAATCAAAGCTCTTGAGTGCGTATTGAAATCGGTATTGTGTCATACGCTTCCATGCCCCCCCCCCCCCCACCTATTACCACCGCTCCAAGCTACACCTGCTCGGATTGTATCAAAGTTAAATAAAGGATTACTTAATGATTGAGGCACTCCCGAAAGTATGGGAATGCCGAGAGCTAGTATTTACCTGCCTCCCACAGCGGGAAGATTTGACACAAAGTCGGAAGGTAGGGATTGAAAAGCCAGCGGCAAAAAGGAAGAGCACTCTGGACTACAAAAAATGCCTGAACAGTCCCGTCGGCACTCCCCAGTAGGCGCGCTTCAGGCGAGTAGCAATAAAATAACCCCTAAAGTGTTAGAAGGTGAAGCCTAGGAGGGCGGAGCTCCTAGAACTGCACAAAACCATACGTCGGCCCAACAGAGAAAAGGCCAGCTAACCCAAATGGTCCAGACTCTGTCGGAATGATTGTTGAGGACTTTTCCTCGACTTGGTATGAAAAAAACACCACCATGGGTTTGACACCCGGCGAAATAGTCGATAAGTACCCGAAGTTAAACCTACCTAACCTTGTGTGTAGTCTTGTACCTACCTAATTCTACTAAAACTACTACATACAATTTGTACATTTGGACTGTGATACAATTAGGAATAAGGATTTCTCGATATTGAACTAAACAATGTCCAAGTGATGAATAAGGGATTTATTAATTATTTATTCAATTATTAATCTTATAGTTTACCTTTTCACCGAATTGATCAGTGTAATATATAAGGAATCAGGATTTCTTGATATTGAACTAAACAATGTCCAAGTGATGAATAAGGGATTTATTAATTATTTATTCAATTATTAATCTTATAGTTTACCTTTTCACCGAATTGATCAGTGTAATATATAAGGAATCAGGATTTTTTGATATTGAACTAAACAATGTCCAAGTGACGAATAAGGGATTTATTAATCATCTATTCAATTATTAATCTTATAGTTTAATTTTTCAAAAAAAAAAAAAAAATTTATATTTGAAAAATGGGCAAATCGTATGACGAAGTAGTTTGAGTACCTTTTAAGCAAAGGGTACTCAAACTACGTCGTCGGCGTACGATTTTCTTTTTCCTCAGAGCTTAAGTGCCCGGCCATTCAGTACAATACATTCAGATTCTTCTTAAGTGGGTCAAAAAAATCTTGTCTGCACCTAAACATCTCTACAATCGGTCGGTTGGTCTGTCGAGCAAAAGTTTGAAACAATATTTTCATTGCTAAACGCGCAGATTGGATGGACGCAATTTTAGAATATCTATCTGTTCTTGCGTTTTAGATGAGTATCGCATCGTTATGAGATTGTCGGTTGGTCCGTCCGTTTGTTCGTCGGTCTGTCACGCTTAAGTTTAAAATAGTATTTTTATCATTAAACGGGCTGATTGAATCTATATTCTTGCTTTTTTGATGCGTCCATGCATATCTAAATGAGGCTCTGTTAGTCGGTCTGTCACGCCTCAGTTTGAAATAGCATTTTTATCATTAAACGGGCTGATTGAATGGACGCAACTTCAGAATCTATATTCTTGCTTTTTTGATGCGTCCATGCATATCTAAATGAGGCTCTGTTAGTTGGTCTGTCACGCCTCAGTTTGAAATAGCTTTTTCATCGCTAAACACGCAGATTGAATAAAAGCAAATAAAGAATATCTATTCTCTATTGGAGGCTCTGTCTGTCGGTCAGTCTGTGGGTCAGTCTGTTACCCCCTCAGTCTTAAAAAGTATTTAGGAGGAGGATAGGAGAATGTCGCCATTGGTAAGGAGAAGACAGGAAAACCAATTGTAATAAGAAAGACGTGTTGAGTAAGATGTCCACTCTGTAGGCCTCGTTTGGTAAGAAGAAAAATTGGTTACTGTTTGCTTGATTATAAGAACTAACTCTTCCTTTACAAGTTTAATCAATTTTATTCATACATAGTTTCACCAACAAACAGCCAGGGACCATGAAAGAGTTATGTTTTTTTAAAATTTTTTAACATAGTTCACCCTAAACAAGGTAGGCCTCCACTGTAAATGTAAGGGGCTACTGAGAAAAAAATAAAAGGTTGGGGGGGGGGGGGGTTCAACCTAAATTGGGATCTGTGCAGCAGATGTCTGTTTACAGTAGTTTTAAATTTCTGTATGTCAGTACTGTCAGAAACCGGGAGCCAGGGAGGAAGTTCCAGAGGCCAGCAGCACGAGGAAAGAAGCTATTTGAGTAGAAAGCACTCCAGCATCTGGGGACCTCCACAGTGAATGGATGGGATTTATTTCATTGTCGAGTTGGTCTAGTGAATTTACGTCGAGGGGGCACTAGAGTAGCCAATTCATCGGAGCATAATCCATTGAAGTATTTGTAAAACAAGCACAAGGATGCTACATTGCGGCGATGGGACAGGGACTGGAGCTTGGTTGACAGTGAGGGACCTATTAGGTTGGCGACTCTTTCTTGGACCTTGATTTGATTTGATTGTTTGGTTTAACGGCATGTCAACCCTTCTTAGGTCATTTTATGCCAATACAATTTTGATTGAACAGTGGTTTTAAGATGCCTTCACAGAGTTTAGTTAGAGATTTTATTCAAAAGTTTTGTTTTTTTCAACTATATTTTGGTGTATATCTTAATCTCCTTAAGAAATTTAATCATTTTATTTGGATCGATCTTGCTGAATAATTTGTTTACATTGTCTATTTGATAGTATTTTTTACGGATTAGGTCAAAATCCATACATTTCACTAGTATATGTTCTGCTGTAATTCTTGTATCACATGCGCAGCACATAGGTGGGTCTTCCCTCCTTCAATATGTATCCGTGTGTGCTATGTGTGTGGCCAAGTCTAAGTCGGGCCAGCACCGATTCCTCTTTCCTCACTGGACCTTGTCAAGGAGGGAGAGACTAGTAGATGATGCACCAGCCCAAATGTGGCCACAATACTCCATGTAGCTAGAAATATGAAAACCTGTTGAGTTGGCGAGCGCATGTACATCTGAAGTTATGGGTTGAGTCTGAGTCTTGTGCTTGTCAAGTTTTAGTTTTGGGACAAAACAAAAACATAACTGACTCTTACTGACGAAAAATGTAGGAAACAGTTCAGCAGAAGTGCCTCCCTCATAAGAGTATTCTGATTAGAAACAGTATTAATCACTCCGCTTGTAAGAATTAACTTTCTCAACAGAAAATTGATCGTAATGATATAACTGCTACTTTTCATCGCAATATGTGCAGATGCGATGCACGAATGTTAGAGATTATTCCTGGCCTACATTCTGAAATCAAAATGTAGCGGTTCCGTTTGCTATGAAAGTTTAACGTAAAATAACCCCACTCACTGGAGTTTATATTTCATCCTCTTCACCACCTTCTAAAAGTTCTGTTCATCTATTTATTATTATACTAAATGTGAGTTAATCAATGCGTCTTTCCTTAAGGCTTTTTTTCTTATATACTTTAATGATACTATGGACTGCCCCCCCCCACACACACACCTCACAGCTGGACTGCCGGAAAATGTTAAGTTAAGAAATAATTAACAATATAAAACTGATGAGAAAATAGATAAGTGAACGACAATAAAAAGACTCACAGATCCATTTGAACTTTCCAGACGTAATGAGGCCATGAAAATTAGTTGTTAGCACTTGGGTGGCCTGATAATGATGAAGAAACAGGCGGATGTAATCAGTTCCGGTAGTCAGCTGATAGTAAGCTGAGAAAAAAGCAGATGTGGCCAGTTCTGGTGGTAGGCTAGGATTTCCGGTCGAAAGTAGATATATTTAGAAGATTGGTTAAGGAGAGTGAGAGTTGTTCGAGGAGAAAAAGCAGATCGGTTAGATGCAGATGAGTAGATGACTTTGAACAGATAAAAATACATAGTCTTGACAGGCAGAGGATCTCGGTTAGGTCTTAGCTGATATCCTAGACTTGGGAGATGAGACCTTACTCAGATGTGTTCTTAATACATTTATTACAATTCCCAGCAATGATTCAAGCAAACTACCATTCTCTCTCTCTCTCTCTCTCTCTCTCTCTCTCTCTCTCTCTCTCTCTCTCTCTCTCTCTTGTATATATAGAGAGAGAGAGAAAGGAAGGATGAGAGCAATCCGATGTAATGGGAAATGAAAAAGGAAAAACCAAGAGATATTTTTTATATATTCGTCAACGTTTCGTCTTCCTACGGATGATAATTTTAGGATAATTTTGTCATGCAAGTACATTGAAATATTGGGTTGACATGATGGGTTGATAAGGAAAAGTAGTAGCCGTGGCTACTATGAGCGCTGGACGAGGGTCCAGGCTGCGAGAAGTCAGTAGTGGCAAAGAGTGAAATGAATATGGAAAGCTTTGAGTGGGTACCATTAAGGCAGCAGTGAAAAAAGGGAGGGGTGAGAGTGTTAGTGAATTTGCCTCGTCCAGCGCTCTTAGTAGTTACGGCTACTACTTTTCCTTATCAACCCATCATGTCGACTCAATATTTCGATGTACTTGCATGACATTTTTCTGAAAATTATCATCCTGAGGAAGTCTTACAATAAAGACGAAACGTTGATGAATATATAAAAAATATCTCCTTTTTCATTTCCCATATATATATATCTATGCACATTTTATTGACAAAAATTATCAAAGCGCAGCCAGCTCTGTAAAAAACAGTTGGAAAATATTGCATCTGTATACCATCTGAAAGTTTGTCAAAGTCAACTTTAAACCTGGATATGGTAGGCATCATTACGACCTCCTCTCGTAAACTTTTTTCTGGTTATTTAATGCCAAATGCAGTCATTTTGGTGGAAGTTTTTGTGCTTCAAGTTCTTTATATGTTCAAATATTTATTCATGGTGTTTGATTGAGTGAAAGGTGGGAAGGGGAGGAGAGTGAGGGAGGGAAATTTTTGTTTTTGTTTTGGATTTTGCAGAACATGATTGAGTTTTGCAAAGAGAGAAAAAACAAACATCAATGTTTGCTGCATTTTGAGCCAGGAAGCCGATATCTTCAGACAGCCTGATCTGGTAGCACCAGTAAGTAGAGTATTGATTTACTCCTCTCCAGGAGTTAGGCACAAGGACAGTTTTTATCTTACTCCCACAAGTAAGATGTGACCCAAGGTCGGGTCGGGAAAGTGGAGTTTAAAAATTACATGGGCAGCCCTGTCGGAGGGTGGACTTCCTAGAACTGCACAGGACACACCCATAGACCGGCGTAAATCAAGCCCCGAAGGCCAAGACAATACCAGTCTATGGGGTGCAGTATCCATTGGAACAGATACTACACTTTGATCTTAGCCAAAAGGCCAAGACTTGGATAAAAATATTCCGATGTTAAAAATTGAACAATTATTTTCAAATGCTTATTGTTTTTTATATCTTAAAAGTTGATGCTTCGTTGATGATAGAAAAAAAAAATGTTAAAACTTGAATGTCAAATATTTTAAGCGGTGTGGGTCACCGACATTTTTATTGAAACTTAAAAATAAAAACAAACATTTAATTATTTTTTTAATTTCTTTTAAGAACCAACAATAACTATTTAAAGTCTTTTACTGCTTTGGTTGAACTTCAACCCTAGCCCTAACCCTAACCCATTGTCATTTGTAGCGAGTTCTAGGACCCCCCCGTACCCCCCCCCACCCACCATTGCAATAAACAGAAGTCAGTGTCAACCCTGGATGCCAGGTGTTAAGGTGTGCTGAGAAAACTGAAGTAATTTTATTTACCTCCTCTCCAGGAGGTTAGACACAAGGCCAGGTGTGGGTTTTGATGAATGTGTTTCAGTAGAACGAACTGGATTCGAACCCGGCACACCCAGGTCCTTGGTTCTTTTATTTGGATTATTTAGACTACTGTTCTCATCTTGTATATTATTCTCACAGTGAGAAAAAACATCCAAGATGAGAGCAGTAGTCCGAATAATCCAAATGATACTAAATTATCAATCGTCATCTAAAAAATTGCAAAACCTCAAATTCGTTGTTTGATAAAACAGTGGCACATGAGAAAATTTATGTTTTCCTTTGATTTAGAAAGACAACTAAACTACAATATTTGATGTTTCGGAATTTTTTAGATGTAGAATTTTGTATATTCGGACTACTGTTCTCATCTTGGGTGTTTTTATCACAACGTTTCGGCCGATGTAACCTCCGACCTTCTTCAGGTGTACCTTGTCAAACTCGGGAATCTGGACGGAATTTCGAACAAAACCCTAATCCACAGGGGTAGCATGCTCTCATTCTATCTTCAGTAATTCGAAATTCTTTGTATCGCCCACACTGTGGATTGAACCTTAAACCTTCAGATGACTGTCACTTAGCACTGAATTTTCTAAGTACTATATCCACTGCGCCACGGGTCCTTGCAATATTTGACTTTTGTCTTTAAAGTTTGATTCAAGCCAGAAATTACTTTATAATCGACAGTTTAAAGACTACAAAACCACTTTCGAATTTCGAAATGATCAAAATATGGTAAACAGGTCGGACATTTTAACCCATCATTAATATGTAAAAAAAAAAAAAGATGTTCTGAATGTGTTTACTTCATAAAGTGATTTTGAAGTCTTTAAATCATCAATGTGAAAGTAATTTCTTGAATTAATTGTTTAAAGGCAAAAGTCAAGTATTATAGTTTATTTGTGCTCCTAGAAGTAAAGAAAAACATGAATCTTTCCATTCTTTTCTGTTATATCACAGAACCTTAATTTTTTAATAATACTTATCTTCTGGGGCGTCTGTACTATAAAAATACAGTTCACACGTTCGGGTCAAAGTTCAGGTCAAGGACATTTATGCCGAAGAAAGGTCGTTGGGGGGGGGGGGGCTCACCGGTAAAATTTGGTATTTTAAAAAGTACCCTGCACCAGTAGTTTAGTAATACCAAGTTACTTCCCCTTGATTACTCTTGCAGACGACATGGTCGGCCATATTGGTTCTGCCCAATGTTTAACTGTAATAAAAATGAAGTGCCTAATAAAAAGTCTCTTCATTAGACTTCTTAGTAGACTTCTTGATGAACTGGTGTGGTGGCAGCGGTGAGATCCCCCACCAGTTCATTAAGAAGATATCACACACCTACTTAGAAGTAAACTAAATAGACATTTTATTAGGCACAAACACGTAAACTGATGTGCAGAACAAAGATGGCCGACTGCATCCTCTGCCAGAGCGATCAAGAGTGAAAGAGATTGAAACTATGTATTCCTAAATTACTAGTTGTTCTTTCTATTTTGCGTGTCTACGAAGCATGTGGTCATACGACAGTTTCCCACTTTTTTTATGCAGTCCCTTGCAATAGTGTTGTACTCTGCAAGATCTTTCAAGCTGCACCGGTTGGGCAGTAGGAGGCATACCAGCCAATGTCGCATCTTATGGTCCTGTTCTCCACATTAACAGATGGTTGGGTCAGTTTTGTAGCCCCATTTCCGTTTTCAGGCAGTTTAGTGTTTTCCACTGGAGCCAGGATGCCTCTGAACCGAGAGGGAGTTCCTCAGAAGCAGGGATTTCCATGTCGTTATGAGGGGGGGGGGGACATCTTTTAGCCGTCTGGTCCGCAGCTGTAGTCTGGTCTCTTCCCTAACAAATTACTAGTGCAGGATACTTTTAAAAAAGGCATTCGAGCAAAATTCAACAAGGGTTTAACAATTTATTTTAAGCTTTTCGAAATAGTTCCCATGCAGTGGCATGCAGAGGTCTGGTGATGCCGGCCACCAACTCATTGATTGTATGCCCCAAAGACTCAAGTACAAGTCCTAGTGCTAAGAAATATTATGAGAAAGAGAGACAGAATATGATTGGATGCCTGACGCCTCCGTACCCCCTCCCCCTCTCTACACACCACTGTTTCCATGAGGCCCCATTTGCCAATCACACTGGTGTTTTTGTATAGGAAAGAGATCAATATTTTAGGATTTTCAGGTTTTAAGCTATTACCTATTTTCACACATTGATTTTCATCGATCCCAAATACCCCATAAACAAAAATTCCCATTTGAAGCCATTTTTTATGGGAATGAAAATGGATTCGTAGATAGATTTTATGATTGATACGGGCCAAAAAAACAACAGCAAAAAAAAACAACAGCCATCTACCGACTCTTAATCTATCTCTGAATATTCATTTTAAATTTATAACTTGCCTTACATATATTTTATATAAGTCTATTGTAATTTTTAAAACTAATATTTTTCATTTTACTTATCTCTCTCTTCAAAATTCATGAACATTTAGTAAGTTTTCTTCTTTTTATTTTTTTATTATGTATTCTATGAGCCATAGAATTATATTTGACAACTTTATTCGGAATTCAATAGCCATAGATGGTTGATCTGCCGTAAAACAAACCAAACGACACTAAATCAATGCTATAGGTTTGTGGTTTGAGGTATTGTTAGTCTTTTCCCAGCTTCGATATTCTCAAAGAGTAATGTTTTCTGGGATCAATGTATTCTATGAGCAATAGAATTATATTTGACAACTTTATTCGGAATTCAATAGCCATAGATGGTTGATATGCCGTAAAGCAAACCAAACCAAAAGAAAGAAAATATCGATTCGCCTGAGCAATGGTGTGCAGAGATCTGGTGATGCCCAAGGCTAAATCTTTCATTGTATATGCCCCAAAGACTCGAGTATAAGTCCTAGTACTGAGAAATATTATGAGAAAGGGAGGTAGTTTGAATATGAATGGATGCCCCAAAGACTCGAGTATAAGTCCTAGTACTGAGAAATATTATGAGAAAGGGAGGTAGTTTGAATATGATTTGATGCCCCAAGACTTAAGTATAAGTCCTAGTACTGAGAAATATTATGAGGAAGGGAGGTAGTTAGAATATGAATGGATGCCCCAAAGACTCAAGTATAAGTCCTAGTACTGAGAAATATTACGAGAAAAAGAGGTAGTTTGAATATGAATGGATGCCTGGTGCCACTGTCTTGTCGTCCCACCTTCCTCTGCATTTCACTGCGTCACTGTCATATAAAAAAAACTTTATTTTATAAAAATTAATAAAAATGTATTTTTTAAATTTTTTTTTTTTTTAGAAGTCTATTCTTTTTTTCTTTCTTTTTTCTTTTTTTGTTAAAAAGAACAAAGTTATGATAATCTTATTTTTGATTGTTCTTGTTCTTAAAATCAACTTAAAAAGACAATGTCTTTAGGACAACCACTTCAAAATTTCTCTGCGAATGCATTTCGTAATGAACAGGAAACAATGAAGAAGAATTACTTTGTTTTCTTTTATCAATCTCTTCAAAAAATAATCTTTCGCCTGTCATTTTTTATTTCTTCTTCTTCGAATCAGTTCCCTTTATTTGAAGATGAATTTTGTTTCAAAATTCTTTTCATTAAATAAATTATTTTTCTGTGCTTTTAATTTTTAACCATTTAAAAAATTTTTTTTTTTTTTATACATTTTTAAAATGACAGTCTAGTGGGTTCTTGAACTTTGATAAAAATCTTCAGGATAAAAAAAAACCCTAAGAACTTCAAAGCTTAAAGTAAAAACAAATAGATATATTGATTTTAATTTTAGTTTGATATTTTTCTATTTTTTTTTTTTTTTTGGGGGGGGGGGGGGGGTGATTAAACACTTTTACAGAATAAAACTTGCTAGTTGTGGAAATTCTACAGCCGAGTTGGCAAACCAGAAGAATACCCGACTCAGTCAGCAGCAAACGGTGTTCGGTCAGATTTAGTTCCTGATATTAAACTTCATCCATGATATAACTTCCGGCAAGAGTTTCAGCATGGCAAATTTATTAATTAATTTATTAAATTGTTAGATAAAAGTACAGAATAGTTAACAAAGCCCCTCCTCCCCACGTTAAGAATGTCTTTCTAAATAATAACATTATTATTTCAGCACGGTCCAGAAACTACAGAAGATTATTTAGAAAGCCATTCTTAACATGGGGAGGAGGGTGTTAACTATTCTGTACGAGGCGAAAATTGCGAAACGATAAATTGAAGACTGGCAGACGATAAATTCAGACAAAGAAAATTAAAGTAAAATACTTATATAAAAATAAAGAACGAACAAACGACAGCTCCGTCTTCTTCTTTCGTGTGAATCAGATGATTCTGGTGTTGGCATTAGTTTCCCCGATGTTTTTCTAGTTAGACATCTTTCTGGAAAGACATCGGGTACTTACGGGAAGGACCACGAGAACGTCGCCAACATCCCTAAGTGAAAGTGGTATTGTGGAACCGACTGGATTCGAACTTGGAACACCCAGGTCTTCAGTCCGTGTCGATATCCACTTAACCACCGTCACCTCCCAGATTCAGAATGCCACTGATTCCACTGGGCATAGAGATTTTTTTTAAAATGTAAAAAGTCAGCCCAACTGGATGAAACCGCAGTACGTTTCTGAATTATGTAACATAGTTTTCAAATAAATTATATATATATATAATATTTAAATGTTGAATTAAATAACGATAATTGAATTATCGTTTAATAATAATAATCTATCGTGATAATATAAAGCTCAATATATTGAATAGAGCAATCAATTAAGGATATGAGGCTCCTTGCTCTGAACTTTTGATGTTTTAATAAATATTGTATCTTTACAATTTTTTATTCTCATCTTTCACCTCTAATATATATATATATATATATATATAAGGTTAACACAACAAAAAGATATAAGAGGCAGCTAATATCTTTAATTAGTGAACATCCGGATAAAAATGAAGCTCAATATACTGGATAGAGCATTAATAGCATTAGATAAAATGAAAGAATAAAATAAGGTGCAAATCAAATTTTATTACAATTCAGAGTTCAAGCAAAGTAATTGAAAGTCCTTAACCCATGGGTTTTCAAAGAAAATTCTTCTCGTCAGAGGATCAATACCGCAGTGGAATTACAGCGAATAAATGAAACTTTATATATATATATATATAGGTAATAAATAATGTTTATTTATAAATAAATATTATTAAAGCCCCTTTTACTAAGGCCGGGCACTCTGAGAGAGTTTAATAGCAAGCAGTAGCAATTGCTGCATTGTGAGATCCAACACGATTTGTTGTTGTTGATCACTATTCACTGCTCGTTGTAAATACCCGCCGACTTGGCATTTACAAAGTTAAATTCCTCCTAACTTCCAAGCTAATTGACGGTGGCCGACGGGTAAGACTGCGAGTCAGTGGCGATTTGTGATCGGAGTTCGCACCTGCCGACCGTCGGGAATTAACTTCCTACACGGAAGATTGTGTAAGCATGAAACATCGATGTCTGTAGGTAATAAATAATTAATGTTTATTTATAAATGTTATAAATATGAAAATGCTGGTTTATAATAAAAAAGAAAAAAAAAATCGGTTTCGATTTATTATTTTTCATGCTTCAAAAGGTATTTATTTTACCTATTCCTTCTTAAATTTAACAATAGATGCTTTTTAAAAAAAAAAATATGAACCTTGAAACACTTATACAAATCACGTGCTGCATTCACGTTCTTCATATTTGATAGTGGGAAACAACAACTTGCCCGTTTGGCCCGGCTGTAGTAACAACAAGCCGGTAAAGAGATGAAAAAAAATACTAATCCGATGACATCAGGATATATTACACACCGAGGATGCCAGGTTTTGGCGAAATATCTGTATCACTTTAAACTAACAAAAGAGAAAATGCTGGTTTATAATAAAAAAAGAAAAAAAAAAAATCGGTTTCGATTTATTATTTTTCTTTTTTTATAAAAAAATTGATATCGCATCTTAATGCTTCAAAAGGTATTTATTTTACCTATTCCTTCTTAAATTTAACAATAGATGCTTTAAAAAAAAAAAAAATATGAACCTTGAAACACTTATATATATATATATATATATATATATATATATATATATATATATATGAGAAAGGAAGGATGAGAGTAATCTGCCACTGACTTCTCTCAGCCGGACCTTGGTCCAGCGCTGTCAGCAGCCACGGCTACTACTTTTTCTCATCGACCCATCATGTCAACCCAATATTTCGATGTACTTGCATGACATTTTTCTTAAAATTATCATCCTGAGGAAGTCTTACAAATAATGACGAAACGTTGATGAATATATAAAAAAAATATCTCTTGGTTTTTTCTTTTTTCATTTCCCATACATATATATATATATATATATATATGAAGATAAAATTATCTTATGACTGGCTTATTATAAAGAAACACCTGCACATCATATCTACACTTAACTTCAAAAGCATATTACTACTAAGTAATGTGTAAAACTAGTATCATGTAAGTAACTTTGTGTCACCTGTCTCCTTTTACTTGGAAAGGAAACTGGTACCACAAAATAATTTGTCTTACACGAAAGTAAGAAAGCACAACTGACCTTGTTACCATGGTAATGTCTTAGATCATGAGACCAGTCAACCATGTAATCTACTTGTCTCTCATGTCTTAGAGAGTTCATCATTTTGTGAAATTTTCCGAATGATACGCATTGCCTCATAGCAAAGTCCAGAGAAGCAACTCTGCGTCACCCAGTAAAACCTGTCTCGGTATTACTGAGAGGAAATTGGTCGCTAAATCGCTTCATAAGTGAAGCGTTTGTGAAAGTTAAGCTAGTCTGATAATCTCGGAGATTATGAAACTATGCAAAATTAGAATTACATTTAAAAGAGGCCCAGATTAAAGAAATTTTATATTAATATATACTGTTAGTGGGCTGGTGCATCATCTACTAGTCTCTCCCTCCTTGACAAGGTCAAAAAAAGAGTCGCCAACCTCATAGGTCCCTCACTGTCAACCAAGCTCCAGTCCCTGTCCCATCGCCGCAATGTAGCAGCCTTGTGCTTGTTTTACAAATACTTCAATGGATTATGCTCCGATGAATTGGCTACTCTGGTGCCCCCTCACTAGACCAACTCGACAATCAACTAAATCCCATGCATTCACTGTGGAGATCCCCAGATGCCGGAGAGCTTTCTACTCAAATAGCTTCTTTCCTCGTGATGCTGGCTTCTGGAACTCCCTCCCTGCCTCCTGTTTCCCGACAGTACTGACATGCAAAAATTTAAGACTAATGTAAACAGGCATCTCGCTGTGCAGATCTTAATTTAGGTTGACCCCTCCCCCCCCCCCCAACCTTCTCCCTTTTTTTTTTTTTCTCAGTAGCCTCTTACGTCTACAGTGGCGGCCTGCCTTGTTTGGGGTGAACTATGTTAAAAAAAAATTTATTTAGTCCATATAAATTTTGATTATATCTCGAAAAACACTGCTACAGATTATTATTAAATTTGAAAAAAAGAAAAAAGGTCAAGTTCGTTAAAATAAATCTTGATGCAAATTTTCGATTTTAAAAATCGTTTTCGTTCTTGAATTATCTACAAAATATGGTTTTTATTCATTTGTTTTTCTGTCAACAGAGATTTTAAGGCAAATAATAGAAGAAATATGCGTAGAAAGATGCAAAAAGATGTAAACATCCCAGAAGATGACATGATGACATGTTCTTGGACTTACAGATGAATCCTAACCCTAAACTAAATAGTCAGAGACAGGAGAGTTTGAAAACAGTTAAGACATGATAAATCATATTCTGCAGTATGCGGAAAAATCGTTTGATGATGATAAAAAAAAGCACAACTATATTATTTTACAAAAAAATGTCACAAATAAAGGTCACAAAAAAATGTCACAAAAAATGTCACAAATAAAGGTCACAAAAAATGTCACAAAAAATGTCACAAATAAAGGTCACAAAAAATGTCACAAATAAAAGTCACAAAAAAATGTCACAAATAAAGGTCACACAAAAAATGTCACAAATAAATGTCACAAAAAATGTCACAAATAACTGCATTTCTGTTGTTACTGGATATTTGGTTTCGCATGTCGTATGTTTGTAAATTGAATTTTTCCCCAGTTTTCATCCGTTGTTGATGCAAAACAGCTTCAGCCAAGCATAGAAATAATAAAATGGTATGGTTTGTTAGAAGCATTGAGTCAATAATTATTAATGTTTTGGAAGCCTTATCAATGCACATTTTAAAATAAAATACAATAATTCAGATGTTAATAGTTATTTGTATATTTTCTGATGATATTTCGAGGTACATCTCATTATCAAATAGAATTATTATCATTATTATTACATAGCGTTAAGTCCCATCTCTTGGCCTTTTGGCTAAGATCAAAGTGTAGTATCTGTTCCGATAGATACTGCACCCCATAGACTGGTATTGTCTTGGCCTTTGAGGCTTGATTTACGCCGGTCTATGGGTCTGTCCTGTGCAGTTCTAGGAGGTCCACCCTCCCAGGCTTCGCCTCCCCTCTTTGGGGAGGAGTAAGTTTATTGCTTACTGCCTGAGGTGCCCTTACCGGTGAATGCCCAGGCAATTTTTAAACCCCACTTTCCCGACCTGTCCTTGGGTCACATCTTACTTGTGGGAGTAAGATAAAAACTGGCCTTGTGCCTAACTCCTGGAGAGGAGTAAATCAATACATAGCGTTAAGTCAAATCGACGTCATACAAAATGGTTAAATTTGTAGTCGGTATTTTTTTACAGAAAGAGCATGGAAGAGTTTCAGAATTAGATAATTAATCGCAGACGAAAATATATAACATAAAGATAGAGGCAAAATGCCTTCATAAGAAACCATATGGTGCGTCATCTATAAAAGTACTATTTAAACATATATTTTCTTATAAATTTGAGAAAGTTCATTTTTTTAAGCATCTTTTGAATTTTAACATAAAGATAGAGGCAAAATGCCTTCATAAGAAACCATGTGTTAGATGCAGATATTTTTAATTAAAATCAAAATCAAAAATAAATCTTTTTTTTTTCTTCTTCATCTTGACTTTTTTTATCTAATATTTTGCCTGATATAACAAGCATCGACAGAGCTTTAGACAAACACATGGTTTCTTATGAAGGCATTTTGCCTCTATCTTTATGTTAAAATTCAAAAGATGCTTAAAAGAATGAACTTTCCCAAATTTATAACTACCAGCGACCATGCGCGATTTAAGTTCAATTCAAAACAGACATTTGCACCGTTAGTCCACGACATCGGACGCCACTTCTACAAGACCAGGAAGGATTATTACGAAAAAAAAGGTTAATACCTTTTATTTGTCGAGGCTTGTTATATCAAACGAAATAATAGATTAAAAAAAGTCAAGATGAAGAAGAAGAAGAAAAAAGATTTTATTTTTTATTTTGATTTTAATAAAAAATATCTGCATCTAACACATGGTTTCTTATGAAGGCATTTTGCCTCTATCTTTATGTTAAAATTCAAAAGATGCTTAAAAAAATGAACTTTCTCAAATTTATAAGAAAATATATGTTTAAATAGTACTTTTATAAATGAGGCACCATATTTCCGTGACTTACTTTCGTCAATGTTCGGGCAGGTCACGGAAGCGCCCGAGAGTTGACGAGGCAAAAACTGCCAAACGCTAAATTGAAGACTGGCATGCCGATAAATTACGACGAATAAAACCAAACTAAAATACATATATAAAAATAAAGACCGAATAAAACCATAACTAAACAACTGTTATTAATTTGATGTTTACTTTTTGTTTGTTGTTTTTTGTCAAAGGAACCATTGTTAATCAAATGTTTTTAAATAAAATGTTTTTTTGTTTGTGCACCGGAAAGTTTCAAAAAATGCCTTCGTTTGATTTGTTAAGCAAATGTTTATTTTTAAAAATTTCTTTTCAATGTTTTTTTATTTACATTTTTTTTTTTTTTTTTTTTTCATCAAAAAACTCAATTAGTTCTTCGGGAGATTCAACGAGCTGACAAAGATTATACTAGAAATTCAACCGCTAAATTGAAGACTGGCAGACGATAATAACAAACCATGGCTAAACAACTATTATTAATTAGATGTTTGGTATTTTTATTTATTTTATGTTTTTCTTAACGAACGCACTATTTTAAAGCAAATGGTTTATTTTTTTCCAATCTTTTTTCTATGTTTTTTTCTCTTTCTTTTTATGACAGTTTCTGGGTTAGGGTTTAGGGTTAGGGTTGCAGCTGGTTCAAAAGTTTTCGTGTTAACTGGTTCTGTTGCTGACAAAACTCAATTAATTCTTCGGGAGATTCAACGAGCTGACAGCGATGATAGAAATACATTTTTGTTATTGAACGCGATTAATTTCTCTCAAAAGTTATCGGCTGCTTGCTGTAGCCTGATTGTCTGATGCCTGCTGCAACGTGATTGGTTAATAGTTTTGTCGACTCTCGAGCGCTTCCGAGACCTGCCCGAACGTTGACGACGCAAAATCACGGAAACATGGTGCGTCATCTATAAGAGTACCCATTCGTTCACTATTTGTCTATCACTTACGCTTTCATTTCAGCAGTCACTGATTTGTATGGTTTAGGGGTTAGGGTTGGGGTTACTTTACTTAAAATATCCCTAATGTATATAATTGCCTTTTATTTTGATTTGTATGTAGTTACGTTTTTTTAACACGTAGAATTAATTCGCGCATTTAAATTTGATCGGGCAGAAATTATTCTTATTTCTATATTTAGTTTGTGTTTCTCTATTTACTCGATTAAGATTTGTTTTAATATTTTGATTTTTTTTCAAATATATAGTATTTTTTTTTAATTTAACGAATAGATTCTCTATAATAGTTTCGTCAACTCTCGGGCGATTCTGAGACCTGCCCGAACGTTGACGACACGAAGTCACGGAAAGATGGTGCGTCAGCTATAAGAGTACCGTTTAAATATTGAGAGTAATAAATGTCTATGGAAATCGAAACGAAATTGTAATCCATTGAATTTTAAACTATTTGCAAAGTTTTTGGTACTTATATCGATCTTGACCCAGTTTTCGCGAGTTTCTTGTCGTTAGAAAAACCAAACAAATCCGGATTATTATAGGTTTGTTTAATGTTTACAGATTCCATGTGCATATGCGAAGGTCAACCGGAAGAACCCGTTGAAGAATCAAATGCGTTCCTCTCGTCTTGACATTTTTCTGGGGTCCTTGAAACCTAATTGATCCAAATTTGCGATTTACTTACATGAAGGTGTTCGTGTTTTTCGATGATAGCAGAGGGACCAAGGTGCTTCCATTCACCCCTGGACACCTGTAGAGAAAAGTGGTGGAAGAGTCTGTCGATCATGAAAGCGGGTTTCAGGTGAGGCGAGTTATGCAGATTGTACGCAGACTCGGGGTGCTGCTGCAGCCAGAAACTACATTTCGAGGTGTGGTTGTACACCACGTCAGTGGCAGTAAGAATCTTCCATTCCTTGTTCATCCAGCGAGTGAACTCCTCGACATCCGTAAAGGTCACCGGTTTGTTCTTGTTGAAAATCGGATTCAGACTCTTGTGGTCTGTAATCGAGTACGAAGAATTAGAGATGCCCAGTTTTTGCAGAGGCGTTAAGTGGATCATGTTGTAGCCAGATTTTAATATTTATATATTTCAGGATTATTATAGGTTTGTTTAATGTTTACAGATGCCACATGCGTGTGCGGATGGTCAACCAGAAGAAACTGGTGAAAACCCAAATGCGTTCCTCTCATCTTGCCATTTTTTCTGGGGTCCTTAAACCCCAATTGATCCACTATTTTAAGGTTATTTAATGCTGTAATGCTATGAGTGAAATAGTACCTTAACCTATATGCTCACACCTAGTCTGACAACTAGTCCAGGAGAAGGAAATCTCTTAAATATAAATAAGTCTGTCACTGTTTATCTTAGCATTGGTTCGAATCGTCTTGCATTTAACTTAAGTAATGCTTTCTCAGGAGAGGTGCGATTAAGGATTGTACAACTCCTTCTGCACTATAAACTATCAATGTTTGTACCATTTCAGAAGGTATCCATTGTCTCTCGAGACTGGAGGTCAGATAGTCAATGATGAAACTCTATGCCATTGCCTTAAGCAATGCGTGGTCATGAGAAGTGCGTTTAGAGATTGCGCAACTCTTGCTGCCGTAAAAAAAATTCCTGTTCATGTTGGTACCCTTTCAGAGATTATCCATTGTCTCTCAAGACAGGAGACAAGATAGTCTATGATAAAACTCAATATCTATTGAACACGACTTTTTATTTTATCTATAACCACAACGAGCCGTTTGATCTGAGCCATGCATCATGACTTTTCCTTTTTATAGCTTATTTATTATGCCAGCCCAGAAATCTATGTTTATATAATATTCACACCCGAAGGGGGGGGAAAAAAAAGGATGACATCTAGAGAAGTGCACGCGAGAGAGATCAATTATTAAACACCTAAGCCTTAGCTTTTGCTGGCCTCCACCCTCGTCTTGTTCATATAGAGATAATGGATGAAAACCGCAAGTTCATATAGTTTTCACACTGATATTAGGACGAAAGTAAACAACAAATCTGATGAGATTTGAACTCTGTTTGAAGATTCTGTAGTGCACATCACTATCCACTGGTTACCGGAAAAAAAAATAGATTTGAATCTTTTTCGTATTCTTATCAATTTGTAATCTATATATTAATATGATAGCGTGTGTGTTCGTGTGTCACACTTACATCAAAATCTCTGCGCATGCATGCCGCACCTAGATTTGGAAAAGCATTCAAGTCACCTAATTTTCGTAACATTTTCAAGTATTTCCCTTTGGCGCAACGGTTAGCGACGTAGGATTTTGACGTCGGCCCGACTGGTTTATAGTTCGATCTCAACTAACCTCTAAGATATTTTTTCTACATCCCATGGGGGGGGGGTGTAGGGTGGGGACGACCGGGAAGACACACATAAATACGATAGCGTGTGTGTTTTGTGTGTCACGCTTACATCAAAAGCAACGACCTTCTGAATCTTTGTATGCTACTCATGAATTGGAGCCAAATTTAATTGAATCTAAAGCATTTACAAAGTAAGGTTTAGTCGTCGAAATATTACCTTCACTAGAAATATTGTATATAAAGAAGTTTTGTAAACTGTTTCATGTATTGTTCATTTTTAAAAATAAATATCCAAGTCAAATCTTATCATATTTTATTAAAACATGTATAAGTTAGGAACAAGATAATTAGTATTGAAAACATCATTTCGTGTAATTTACACGGGTCGCGCTGGTCTTTTACTAACCCGTTAGGTTTGTCTTCTTTTAAACTAACCCGTTAGTTTTGTCTTCTTTTAAACTAACCCGTTAGTTTTGTCTTCGTTTAAACTAACCCGTTAGTTTTGTCTTCGTTTAAACTAACCCGTTAGTTTTGTCTTCTTTTAAACTAACCCGTTAGTTTTGTCTTCGTTTAAACTAACCCGTTAGTTTTGTCTTCGTTTAAACTAACCCGTTAGTTTTGTCTTCGTTTAAACTAACCCGTTAGTTTTGTCTTCTTTTAAACTAACCCGTTAGTTTTGTCTTCTTTTAAACTAACCCGTTAGTTTTGTCTTCTTTTAAACTAACCCGTTAGTTTTGTCTTCGTTTAAACTAACCCGTTAGTTTTGTCTTCTTTTAAACTAACCCGTTAGTTTTGTCTTCTTTTAAACTAACCCGTTAGTTTTGTCTTCGTTTAAACTAACCCGTTAGTTTTGTCTTCGTTTAAACTAACCCGTTAGTTTTGTCTTCGTTTAAACTAACCCGTTAGTTTTGTCTTCGTTTAAACTAACCCGTTATTGTTTTTGTTTTTTTTAAACTAACCCGTTAGTTTTGTCTTTTACGAATCGTTTCGTTTCAATGATTTCAAGTAATGAATAGGAATTAAATTGCAAAGCGATAGCGAGCCAGTGTGTAATATCTTTGTATTGTTTACTAAAATTGATCTGGATGAAGAAATGGAGAAGCCTCTGTTTTTCTTTTACAGTAAATGTTAAATTAGATATAGCATTATCGATGAAGCCTCGACAATCTGCAATAAATTACGTTCTATCCGATGGTTTGTTGGTCAATACACTTGCGTGAAATAGCATTTTTAGATGCGTAAACGCATCTCTGATGCTCTGCCGGTTTGTTGGTTCATACACTCAAGTTTTAAATAGCATTTTCTATTGTCGGTCTGTCAGTCAGTCACAATTTTTTTCAAACTTAATAAATACATGGAAGAATTTGTCTAATTTCAAATTTCAGCTTAACTACTTTTAGAAATGGAAAATATTGCATCAATAATAAATAATAAATTCCCAACAAATAAAGCTGATGCCACGACCGGAAATCGAAACCGAAACCGTGTGATCTTCAGCCAGACGTTCTACGAACTGAGCTATTTGCACCTCCTTATGAATGGAACTTAAAACAGTCCCTTAGCAAAATAATTATAGCTTTGACGTGACAGATTTGTATTTATGTCATGTTTCAAAACATGAATTCAAACATAAGCGATAAAAAAAAAAATAATGGGTAAACTTAAAGTATTTTTATAGTCCAAAACAATTTATTTAGATTTAAATATGTATTTTATGTAATTTTGTTTTTTTCACAATTATATAATTCTAGACAAGTAAATAGAAACACCATCTCGCAGAAAGTGAGAGAGAAGGGGTGACGCGGTAGTCTCGTAAAAATATGCGACTAGAGGGAGCTAGGCCAAACATTGATTCTTCTTCTATATAAATGATCTTTCAGAGAATATTATTCAGCAAATGAACATCTTTGCTGATGATACCGCTCTCTATTCTCGTGTTGCTTTTCGCCCATCTCCCTCGGATCAGTTGAAATAAGCGGCTGATTTAGAAGTTGACCTGAGTTCAGTTGTGGCTCGTTTCTTTTAATCCTGTTAAGACTGTAATGTTAACTTATGGTGACACCCTAATGTTAACTTAGGATGACACTCTAATAGGATGACACCCTAATGTTAACTTAGGATGACACTCTAATAGGATGACACCCTAATATTAACTTAGGATGACACTCTAATAGGATGACATCCTAATGTTAACTTAGGATGACACTCTAATAGGATGACATCCTAATGTTAACTTAGGATGACACTCTAATAGGATGACACCCTAATGTTAACTTAGGATGACACTCTAATAGGATGACACCCTAATGTTAACTTAGGATGACACTCTAATAGGATGACACCCTAATGTTAACTTAGGATGACACTCTAATAGGATGACATCCTAATGTTAACTTAGGATGACACTCTAATAGGATGACACCCTAATGTTAACTTAGGATGACACTCTAATAGGATGACACCCTAATGTTAACTTAGGATGACACTCTAATAGGATGACACCCTAATGTTAACTTAGGATGACACTCTAATAGGATGACACCCTAATGTTAACTTAGGATGACACTCTAATAGGATGACATCCTAATGTTAACTTAGGATGACACTCTAATAGGATGACATCCTAATGTTAACTTAGGATGACACTCTAATAGGATGACACCCTAATGTTAACTTAGGATGACACTCTAATAGGATGACATCCTAATGTTAACTTAGGATGACACTCTAATAGGATGACATCCTAATGTTAACTTAGGATGACACTCTAATAGGATGACATCCTAATGTTAACTTAGGATGACACTCTAATAGGATGACACCCTAATGTTAACTTAGGATGACACTCTAAACCTCCCTTAAGTGCTGGCCTGTCTTTTTTTTGGGGGGGGGGGGGGGGGGTGAACTATGTTAAAAAAAAAAAAAAAGAAAAAAAAAAAAAAAGAATTCTTTGCGATAATCATATTTCGTTCTTGTTAGCTGTTTACATAAAGTGGCTTCATGCCTTGTCTGGAGCGATTTCCATTAAAAAAATAAATATTTTTGCTAGTGTTTGAAATATCATTTTTATCGCTAAACATGCAAATTAGATGGATGTATCTTAACACGGTCTTGTTACTGTATGAACTCAGATGAACATTAGAACGAGTCGGTCATTGAGTGCATGTTACTAGTTTCATTCGTTTGTCTACATTTGTCAGATTGAATCTATCATTCACCGATCACACACACGTTTCATAGTTTTCAGAAGATGAAAAGATCAATTTAATTACACTCTGTTTCATGTTTGCTACTCAGCGATTTTCCAAAATGAAAATTTGAGAAACTCAAGTTCGTTGGATGACAACGATTCCATTACATTTTTTAAATTTTATTGAAAACGGGTATCAGAAAGCTCAACTGGGTTTGTTATTTTATTGAAAACGGGTATCAGAAAGCTCAACTGGGTTTGTTATTTTATTGAAAACGGGTATCAGAAAGCTCAACTGGGTTTGTTATTTTATTGAAAACGGGTATCAGAAAGCTCAACTGGGTCTTTTATTTTATTGAAAACGGGTATCAGAAAGCTCAACTGGGTTTATTTTATTGAAAACCGGTATCAGAAAGCTCAACTAGGTCATTTATTTTATTGAAAACGGGTATCAGAAAGCTCAACTGGGTTTTTTATTTTATTGAAAACGGGTATCAGAAAGCTCAACTGGGTTTTAGAATCAAGATCTGAAAACCGTTTCAGCAAAAAAAAAAATCCATCAAAACTGTCTCATCGATAATTGGTCTGTCACACAAATTTTAAGGCAAAAAAAAAAGAATCTAAGCGATGAGTAAAACAAATGCAACACAAATTATATTAAAAAAATACTGTTGTCATATTTAGGCTGGTGAACTTGTAGCAGTCATAGATTTACTGTGTAATGCGTATCAGTGTCCCTGTGACCTGGTTTGGCCAATCAGCTCGCAGGGCGCATTGATATCATTAGTTTCCTAAGGGACTACTTGAGCTCCCTTAGGATATTCCAGACGCAGAGCAGACGGTACCCCGGCACCAGCCAGTAAGGATTGCCTCAGCCTCTTTCCTGTCTCCTTGTCCACTGGACGCTCACGGCGCCTGCTATCTTCGCCTGAAGATATTTGAACTTCTTCTTCTTTCGGACACTGTCCTAAGTTTATTCCACCTATACCCAAAAGATATAGGTAACTTTAAATATACGAATAAACCTCTTTCGTTTATTGTTGTAAAAAAGGTTTCGTTTGTTTCGTTAATTCATTTCGTGTGTTAAATTAAGATAGGGGATAACAAATTCTCTATTCTCTCACAGACGTTATGTTGCTAGTCTCAGTCTTTTCTATAAATACTATTATGGCATGTGTTCTTCAGAATTATGTGATCTATTCCCCGCTACTTTTGTACCAGCTCGTTTGACTCGTTGGTCTAGTAGGCTCCATCAATTCGCTCTTTTGATACCTCATTGTAATACAGCTTTCTATTCCAGTACCTTCTTTCCAAGAATCACAGGCTTGTGGAACTCTCTTCCTGTTGACTGTTTTCCTCCTACCTATAGCTTTGGTCTTTTCAAGACTAAGGCCAATAGGCATGTCCTGTCTTTGTGATAATCATATTTCGTTCTTGTTAGCTCCTTACATCAAGTGGCTTCATGTCTTGTCTGAAGCGATTTCCATAAAAAAAAACAAAAAAACAAAGAATGGATCTTTGAAGTAAAAGAAATAGCACTAAAGACAATAACAATATTTATATATAAAGCAAAGTTTTCTGTATGTATGAGCTTTTAAACTGTTTAAGTAGGTTAAAAAAGACAATGTTTTCTTTTGATCGGTGGCCATGTAGATTAAGCGTTCGCCTTCAGTTCCAATATTTTATGACATCTTTTAGGGTTCGAATCTCACACTGGACAGTTTTTTTTAAAAGTTTTTTTTTGTTATTTTATACTGTTCCACTTATTTCCTAGCCGATATCGATAATCATAAACCTGAATTTATAATCGTTTTTATTCTGATTAAAAAGTTTTTTTGTTTTTTTTATTTGAACTGAAGTGCAGAAGAGAAAGGTTTGAGAACCTGGCTGTTATTTGAGTCATCTGTTAGTCCTTTGTAACAAACTTTGCACGTAAAGGCTCCTGACTATTATGTTTGAATTTGAGAGGGAATTATTTAATAACCTCAAACTGAAATCAATTTCTAGTGTTGGATAATGGCCCTATGGGAATGAACGTATCTGTTGGAAATCGTTGGTTTGACTTTTGCGAGTTAACGCGGGTGCAGTCAAGTGCAGAATAGGGCTTATTCTCACAGTCAGAGCTGACAGACGTGACGGGGTTACCGTGTGACGAGACCCCAGATCAAGGGTCAGTCTGAACCTGCGAGAGGCTCTGTGACGTCACTCGTTCTCGTGAGAAGCGAGTTTTCGTCAGTCTGATTCGGAAGGCGAACCGAGCAGGACGTACGATTCACGATGTAAAAATAAGGGATATTTCCCTTAAGGGAATACAAGCGAGAGAAATCCTTCCCCTCCCTCTCTATGAATGGTTAAGAAAACATTGTTAACTAACTACGATAAAGTAGTGATTGTTCTCTCCCTCTCTCTCGACGTAGTGAATGACTCCCAGTTGAAATAACAACGCTTGAATTAAATAAAAAAAAGGAGAGTTTGTCTTCGGAGTGCGTCATGAGGCTTTTGTTGCAGACACGGACGGCGTGGTTCACGGCAGGAAGGAAAGAACAAAGAATTCATCCACTAGACGACGCGACCACCCGCTACAAGCGAGGGAGAAAGTTAAGGTATGCAACACTAGGCATAAAGAGAAAATCATGTGACCTTTCTCAGCTGTTATTTGCCATGGAGCCGCTGTTTGCACAAATTTGTAACAATATGTAATGATGTATTTTGGGGGGGGGTGTCTTATTAGTTCTATAATACTATAGGAGTTAAATCCTAAAGGTTTTATTTAAAAATAATTTGCTTAATTTAGTTAATAATTCATTTAAAAATAATAATGCTATAGTGAGAATTCCGAGGCAGGAGCAATGCAATGTTGAAAACCGGAAGGTGAAATAAGAATGAACAAAAATAAATGACAAGAGACGGTAAATCTCGGGTCAATTCATTTATATTTCAAAATTTAAATATAAAGACAGTAAATTGTTAAATTGGTGGACTTACTGTTAAAAATTTAAAGGTCCGGAATGGTAGAGATTTAAATCCTATAGGTTTTTCTAAGTAGGAGAGTAGAAAGTGACTAACTTAGGTTTACTTTCGGCAGACTCGTAACTCTCGCTTCCCTTGTTTTGTCCTTCAATCCTCACATTCCATAAGCAATGTTTCCGACAACGGGGGAAGAATTGCTGTTTTCTGAGTCGGAATCTATCCACCCAACGCTTATCGTTCGCTATTTTTTAACTTGAAGTATTAGGGTTTTTTTTTTTTAGCTTCTTAAGCTTACATCAAGTGGCTTCATGCCTTGTCTGGAGCTATTTGTATAAAAAAAGTTTTTGTTATGAGTGCAAAATAAATTACAATGCAGATAAAATCTACATTTATTTTTGTTTTTTACTAATGTGCCATCGATCATCAAGGCTCAAAAGCCACTCAAGGATAAGAATTGTCAGTTGGTGATGAACAACATTTTGAGAGGATTAGAAACGATGGGTGAAATGGTGAGAATTTGATTTTTTTAACCCTAACCCTAACCCGATGGCTTGACAAGAATTTGTTAACATTGTAATTGAAAACAACTACGTTGTAGTCAGCTGGGAAGCAGCCCCATGGTATTGTATTCCACAGATAGATAATTCTTGTGTTCATGGGAGTTCCGTTTAGTTTTAGGTACAGAGGAAGAAAGGAAAATTCTTTACAATGGTTGTAGCAAGACGAGGGTTTGCTGTAAATCTTTTAGGGGGGGGGAGACCATAGATTGGAGCTTCCAAAAGTCTTTTTAAAGAAAAAGTTATATTTACTTAGTATAATTTAGGTTATTCGGACTACTGTTCTCATCTTGAGCGTTATTCTCACAACGTTTCGGCCGATGTAACCTCCAACCTTCTTCAGGTGTATCTTTTTGAACTCGGGAATCTGGACAGAATTTCGAACGGAACCCTTTGTTTAATCGATGGGGGTAGCATGCTCTCGTTCCATCAGCCATGATTGGGAGAAGTCTTCAGTAATTTGCAATTCTTTGTATCGCCGCACTGAAGATTGAACCATCAACGTGGCTATCACTTAGAACTGAATTTTACTAAGTATTATATCCATTGCGCCACGAGTCCTTGCAGACAACACTAGTATTGCGTGACGTAGTAGATATAGTACTAAGTAAAATTTGGTTCTAAGTGATCGTCATCTGGAGGTTGAAGATTCAATCCGTTTATTATTCATAACTACTTACCAACTTATATCAGAAACTGATTTTTCATTTACATTGTTCACATGTTCGTCTTGCCACCATTTTTCGGATTGTCTCCCTCATCTTGGTTGCTGGCATTTTCAAAAATATTTTGACCATTGTACTATCCAACCTTTTTTTAAGATCTTTTTTATTAAACGTGCGACCCTTCTGATAATTTGGAACTGGATGTACTATATAATCCACCGGTTAAAATTAAGTGTATGCATCAGTATTTGCAAAGAAATTAAAGCGAATTACAATTTTTTTTCTTTTTAACAACATGGATCAACGCTAAAGAAAAGGAAATTGCTATTTAGAATGAAATATTCAAAACTGTTTTGACTATTGTACTCTTCAACCTTTATCCGGTGTTTTTTTTGTCGAACTCAGTAACCTTCTGATAATTTGGAACTGGATGTACTATATAATCCACCGGAGTCAAAATTAAGTGTATGCATCAGTATTTGCAAAGAAATTAAAGCGAATTACAATTTTTTTCTTTTTAAAAACATGAATCAACGGTAAAGAAAAGGAAATTGCTATTTAGAATGAAATATTCAAAACTGTTTTGACCATTGTACTCTTCAACCTTTTTCCGGTGCTTTTTTTTGTTGAACTCAGTAACCTTCTGATAATTTGGAACTGAATGTACTATATAATCCACCGGGGTTAGATTTCTCTCATTCCTGTGTTCCGTTACCTTTTCGATATCCGTTATCGGCTAATTAATTCTTTGTATGTTCCTTCACTCGTGAATAATATAAATAACAATACCTCATTCCAAAAATATCGTCAAATACTCACTTTTTATTGTTACTGGAGTAAATTATTTATGTGCCTATGTTAGGTTTCTCGGTAAATATCAACCATGGGAAAACTCAAAGAGCAAATCACGTCGAGGAGGAAAAAGAGTTTGTTTAAAAAATAAATATAATAATTGACTCTGCTCTATGAGCATCTCTGCATTATCATTATTTGAGGAAATGCTCTAGCCTGCTCTCGGCCTGCCAAGTCAGCAGGATATCCAATCAAAGGGCAAAATAACTGTTTACATTAACTGTTTAACATATATAAAATTTAATTTTTATATAAACATTTTACATATCGTGGCCATTTTTTTTTTGGTTGATAATTTGTTATTCATAAGTAATTGACTTTTTTTAATCAAAACTTTTTTAAATTATTTTATTAAATAATAAAAAACAAAAAATTAGAATAATAATACAATGCAATTTTTTCATCCCCCTGACCATTTGCCATACTAGTTGGTGTTCTTTAATGGGTGGGGAGACCGGCGGGGGGGGGGGGTCAATGCTTGGTAGGGTCATACCAAAAACTAATAAAATAGTACTTGATGCCTCTTTGCTAAACACTCAGCAATTTAAGGTGAAGATCAAGGGTAAGTAGAGTAATCTTGGGAAAGATGTGGATCCCTCCCCTACATCTGTGTAGTATCCAATTCTCCCTCAATTACGGTCGACCCATTTAGTTTTAGTTTGTTTTTTTTTAACTTAAATGCTTTATTTTTTATATTGGCTTGAAAATTTTTTATCATCGAAGATACTGATTACCTATTTAGCGGATGTGCTGATGCAACATCATACTAATACCTACTCACACTTGCCAACAGGCTCGTTGCAGATGTGAAACAAGTTGCAGGTTGACAGATTTTTGTTGAATATTATATTAAAGGCAGTTTGTAGGAATGTGTCATTTTGAGCATTTAAGGGTTAGGGTGAAATTTAGGAGGTCATCCTAAACTGGTTGCTATGCAACTAGATGTTTGTTGACATTAGTTTTTAAATTTCTGCATGCCGGGGAAACAAAGAACAGGGAGGGTGTTCCAAAGGCCGGCAGTAAAGGGTTCCGTTCGAAATTCTGTCCAGATTCTCGAGTTCGACAGAAATATTCCTGAGTTTGAAAAGATACACCTGAAGAAGGCCGGAGATTACAGCGGCCAAAACATTGTGAGAATAACACCCAGGATGAGAAGAGTAGTCTGAATAATCCAAATTATACAAGTTTTCAATCCTCATCTCAAAAATTCAGAAAAAATTATTATCATTATTTGTACTCATTAGGAGTTCTCACATAGATCATCAGTGATTGCTCACCGACAACCGGTGGTATTCCCTGGAGTCTGAGTGACAAGTCTCCCCAGATTTCCAGTATTCTCCACCTCTTTTCGATAGCCACCGCAAATAAACTTGCAGTATCACAACAGCCGTTTACCATTGATTTCTCGCTGGTAAGGACCATTGGTCTTCTCTGGGATTTGGGTGGCAATAAGCCTCCCCAAAGTCCCAGAATTCTCTGCACTTCCAGTGGAGGTCTGGTTTGTGCTGTCCCTCCTCGGTCTTCTCATCCTCCTTGACCCTATTCAAATATTTTGTGTGCGTCAGCCTAGTCTGGTACCATGTTTTATTCATTTTTTATTTTCTTAGTTTTTTTTTGGGGGGGGGCGGGGGAGCTTATAGTGTTTCTTGCTATTTCTGTTCATTGGTTCATTTTTGTGTTGTCAGCTGAGGCCGGTGTAATTTATTTGAGGTGAGCTCATAAAGTGATGTTTCTTGCATTTTCTGTTCCTTGGTTTGTGATGTGGTGTTTTTTCTGTGGTTTTGTTTTCTTCCTGTTGTAGATTCCATGTGACCCTTCGTAGTTTATGCGAGTTGGTTTCCGCATTCGAGGATTTTTTTTTTTTAAGATTGCAGTTGTTTTGATCATTGCCGTCCTTTGCATAGTTTCAATGATCCCTTTGATTCCAATTTCTCCCAGTCTTTTTTCCAGGTTTTTGGGGATTGTTCCTAGTGCTCCTACGATTATTGGTATTATACTGACTTTCTTCATGCTCTATATTCCTTTCAGTTCTCTGGCTAGTTCCGTGTATTTGCTTCGTTTTTTCGTTTCTTTTGATCTGCTCGAACGGCGAAGTCTACGATTTTGCAAGATTTTTCCTTCTTGTTGATTATTATAACATCCGGTCGCCTTGCTTGTATGAGTTTGTCTGTTTGTATATCCATATCCCAGATGATTATTATTATTGTTATTATTATTATTATAGTGTGAAATTAAGTTTGTCATTTTATCAATCAGGGTTGTGGTAAAGTTTGGTATCTATTGTCACGCAATTTTATTATCTGCAATCAAGCAATCTTTCAAATGATCAGGGAATTCTACATGTGTAAGACACCTGAACCACTCAGTGGTCACGTGGGCCATAAAGTAAGACAATTCGTATGAATCAGCATGGTACGATGTTTTGGACCAGCTTGATTCTGTCGTTGGTATTGGTTTCACCGATTCTTTCTAGAATCAAGTACTCACAGGAGGGACCACATGAAGGTTGCCAACATCCATAAGTAAAAGTGGTGTTATGGAACCGACTGGATTCGAACTTTGTACACCAAGGTCGTCAATCTATGTCAGTATGCACTTCACCACAGCCACCTCACTACAACACTGTTTCAGGTAGTTTATATCTACAATTCCTCTGCGTTCATCTTCGTCAATTATTACAGTAGAAAGTAAATCTGAATAAATGTAAATAAGTCCGATATTTTTTTGATCGGCTTGATATTATTGTTAGCATTGGTTTCTAGAACCAGGTACTTACAGGAGAGACCAAGTGAAGGTTGCCAACATCTATAAGTAAAAAAAGTGGTGCTATGGAATCAACTGGATTCGAACTTGGCACATTCAGGTCGTCAGTCTGTGTCGTTATATCCACTTGACTACTTTTATCTCCCATGGGCCATAATGAAGTGACATTTTATTTTTACAGAAAGAAGTTAGATACATGCTCGAACAAGTCGTTTATTCTGTTCATGTACATCTCAGTCTTGTTAGCGAGGAAAAAAAATTTGGGTAGGAAGTTTGAAAAAAATCTTGCCAATTTCGGCTTTTTTTTTTTAAAGACAGTTTTCACTATAAATAACAAACTGTGAGTGTGAGTATGTGTGTGTGTGAGAGTGAGAGAGACTTCCCCATCTGAATGTTTCTGTTTTTTTTTTATATTGTGCACGAAAATCCTCTCTACAAGGAAGGACGAGGATGTACGATTCTTTTATCTTATATTTTATGCAATTTAATCTAACACCGGTTATTTGCGTGCCGACTGTCTTGGATTTAACAAACCGATCTTCATTAAGTAAATTGATCTATAGAACATTATTCTGCTTTGCAGAATGAGTGATTTATTGGATTCAAGGAACGTACCTCCCGCCCAGCTTTTCAATTAGTTCTTTTAAATCAATGCTGTACATATACAGTTTGAGTTTTGAATTACCTACTAGACACCATCCTCGAGTGTCTTCGGTCTCTCTGTACAAGGGTTTGTCAGGATAACCTGACATGAGGATACTTCCCCTACAAGTAAACCCTGACCAAATATTCAAAATAACATAGTATTTGAAGCCCAAATAAGATCCCCTCGACATGACTATACATTGGCTCATATGAGGAATGGTGCATCGTCTCCTAGTAATGTTGCCTCAAGCATTAAGCTGGATACTCCACCAGACTAGATGAATTCTTGTTCTGGTATTCGGTAAGATCAAGAGACCACAATAAAGATATACTATAACATAGTTCACAGGTCAATTGGGGAGAGGAAAATTAATGTTCTTAACTTCTTTACTAACTCAACGTTTGACATGTAAATAGAATTTTAATGGAATATTCGAATATCTATGTATCTCATATAAAGATCAAGTGTTAGCCCCAGGAAGGGGCTCCTTGATCTCTGAGAACTTCGACTGAAGTAAAATAAAACATCTATACACATATATACATACAAATATACTTAATTGAATGGTTTTTACCTAACTCCACAAAACGCGTCTGCTTCTATATACACATGTATATGTTTGTGGTTATATTTGGTCCCCGATTTATAAAATCGGGGGGGACCTATGTTTTGAGGCATTTCCGTCCGTCTGTTCGTCCGGATTTTTTTCCGCAACCATCCATTGAATTTCTCTGAAATTTTGCATGAAGTTGTAACTTTGGTCAGGTTAGTAAGTGACATTCTCTGATTTTTGAAAAAAATTCTGGTTAGCCCCCCAGAGGGTCAAAAGGCCCCGAAATGACAAAAAATGACATTTTTTGCCCCATAACTTTTCATCCATCCATTCAATTTCACTGAAACTTGGCCAAAATATGGAGGCAATTGTTCCTAATGGAAAATAAGTATCGCTGACCTTGGAAAAATTCTGGTTCGCACCCCAGGGGGTCAAAAGCCCCCAAAATGGCAAAAAATTACCCTTTTCTCCCATAACGTTTGATCCATCCATTCAATTTTTTTAAAACTTGGCCAAAATGTAGAGGCAATTGTTCTGGATATAAAATGAGCATCCTTGACCTCAGAAAAATTCTGGTTCGCGCCCCCAGGGGTCAAAGGGGAGGTCAAAAATGCCCCAAATTGCCCAAATTTATTGCATTTTACACTCGTCACATACAGAGCGAGACCACGCACGCGCAGCTTGTTATGTGTGTTATCGTATTATGTGATGCACTGAACAGAAGCAGACAACGTCACCAGACTTATATTAAAATGAGGATGGCAGCATCAACTCCATGGAGGGTGCATAAACTCCAGAGGGGAGGTACTGGTGTCAGCCCATTTTCTAGCCTGAAAATCACTTTGCATCACATTTACATACAGAGAGAAGGGTTCGTCATGGTGGGGGATGTAGTTTTCTTCCCTTCCTCGGAGAGGGACTAGAATAAAATTGATTGACTGCCCGTTTACACTTGGTCTGCAGGACAAGTTCAATATTGCTAATGCAAATTCACGGGATTGACCAACAGACAAATTCATTAAACGTATTCAAAATTTGAAGAAAAGTCAGCCATTTTAATTGAAAAAAACGGTGCTTTGTTACTTTGGGACCCGCGCTAAAAGTCAATCGGCGTCGGTGCTTTCCGGATGTTTATATTAAACGCCGGAGAGTGCCGAATGAAGAATCCATTGACTTACCTTGAACCTTCCTTGAAAAAAAAAAAGCACAAACGAGGCTGGATTTACAAGCTGGACAAAACAGGCAAAAATGTTTCGAAATTATAATTTTTTTTTTTCCACCCGAAACGAAGAAGATTTACAAACGAGAAAGTTCTGTGACGTTCAACAACGCTTGCTTGGATATATATATATATATATATATATATATATAAATTTAATTAATTAAGTTCAAATATTAACTAAATGAACAAAACCATTACTTTTCAAAAGTGCTCAATATATATTAGAGCTTTTATATTAAAATAAACATAGTTTGAGTATCCGACAATTGTTTCAGAACCTTCTCGGCTTCTCCTCAGGGATATACTGATGAGCAAAGATTATACCCGCCAATACACAATCATAAGAAAGAAAAAAAAAAAAAACAAGCAGACAAATTACATTTCAAAAATTTTCAGACGAGAAACCCTTTTCCACAAGATGACAACTTTGACACCTACCTATCTACGCATAAGAAATTCGGTCATGCTCAAACTTTTGGCAAGACCGACTATATATATATATATATATATATATATATATGCGTTAGGCTCGTGATTCTAGGCTGAATCTACGAACTGCATTCTCATCGAATGTGAGGATTAACAGACAAAATAAGGGAAGCGAGAGTTACGAGGCTGCCGAAAGTACACCCAAGTTAGTCACTTTCTACTCTCCTTGTTAGTAATTGTATTCTTAGTATCACCCGCACTGAGGAGTGAAATTTCACTTTCCATAAGACTGTCACTCTGAACTTATTGATACTTAGTACATTATCCGTGGCGCCACAGGTCCAATTCTGCACAGTTTCCAAAGTTTAACAAGACACGCCTGAAGAAGTAAGTAAAGAAGTTAAGAACATTATTTTTTCTCCCCCCAATTGGTTAGGGGGTTAGGGTTCGAGTGCTAGGGTGAGTTTTAGGGTTAGGGGTAAGGCTGTCTGGGTTGTGATAAGTTTGTATCTCTATCCTTCCCTACCCAGGACGGATGATTGCTCTCTTCTGGAAGGAAACCACAAATGGATATTATTTTAAAGTATGGAAGCCTAAAAGGAGAACAAATGAAATCTAGTGTGTGTGTGTGTGGTGGGGGGTAATCACTTATTTTCCATAACCCCCTTTCTCACAGTAAAGACGTTGCTAGTCTCTCTCTACTCTATCGTTATTTCCATGGAAGGTGCTCGACTGAACTCCAATCTCTGATTCTTCCTTATAAGGCATCCACAGTAAGAACTCGTCTTTTGAAAATAGCAAACAAAGTGAGAACAGTAGTCCAAATGATAAAAATTATCAATCCTCATCTAAAAAATTTCTGAAAAAAGACGAAAACAGTTTTTAACTAATAAATTTAACGTTTATTAATAGTTACCAGTGTTATGTTAATAATGTCAACAGGACATGAAAGGCACGTTAAATATAACATCTTTTTTGGTTTATTTTACTTCAGTCGAAGTTCTCAGAAATCAAGGACCCCTTTCCTGGGACTAACACTTGATCTCTATATGAGATACATAGATATTCGAATATTCCATTACAGTTCTCCTTTACCTGTCAAATGTTGAGTTAGTAAAAAAGTTAAGAACATTAATTTTCCTGTCCCCAATTGACCAGTTAATTATGTTCTAATATATCTTTCTTGTAGTCTGTTGGTCTTACCGGATTCCAGGACAAGAATTCATCTAGTCTGGTAGAGTAGTACTGTTACTTGAAGTAACATTACTTGGAGATAGTGCACCATTCCTCGTATGAGCCAGTGTATAGCCGTGTCGAATACTATGTTATTTTGAATATTTGGTCAGGGTTGTCCTGACAAACCCTTGTACAGAGAGACTGAAGACACTCAAATTCAAATTATCCCCTGTGTGCGTGTGTTACTCTCCCGTTCAAAATTGAATACGAACAACAAAGTAATAAAAGTCTTTATGAATGCGTGTATAAAATATTTGTGCCTGCAATATGCCGATGAAGTAGAATAAATCACGCCGTTTATTGATAGCCGCTTCTTCGCTCTTAAAACGACGATGTCTTGTTCTGAAGAATATAGTAAAGAGAGCCATTGGATGCCAGTTATCTAAGAATAATGGCGTTGGCTTGTCATGATTGATGTTTTCTTTGAATCTATGAACATAAACGATTTTCGACCTTCTTGCAATTTTTCCGATTGAAGGACTTCAACTGAAATAGATGAATAGTAATGTCAGTTTATATAAAAAATGTAATTGATTTGCCAAAGTTATGGACAATTCGTGGTGGCCTTAGACTCTTGAAGTATGTAATGGAAGCTATAGTACTGACGAATACGGATGTGGTTTGGGGTTAGGGTTAACCCTAAAGATGATGAGGCTGACATCACTTTTCTCGGTCTTTTGACTAGGAGTATCTGTTCTGATGCTGACTACACTTCATCTTTTCTGTTCTCAGTCAGGGAAGCGGAAATCTTTTTAGACTGAATCGATTTTTATTTTTGTCCCAATCAAGTGTGTCTTTTTGGCGGGAACTGGATTTTCTCCATCATTAAAAACCGAGCTTGTGTCTAACTCTATTTTCATAGGAAGGCAAGTAAGTAGGGACTAGGCTGAAAACCAACCCTAACCCTAACCCTAAAAAATGCAGGAACTCATGCAAGCTTTCTTTTTTTCTTTTCTGGTAACAATATGTATACGAGGCCTGTCTAAAACGTATCCGACCTTAAACCAGAAAAAAAATATTTCAAATACGTGACGAGGTTGGGACCCTAATCCCCTTCAAAGTAGGCCCCTTGTGCTAGCCCACACTTAGCCCACCGATCCATCCACTGCCGGAAACACCTCTGGGAGTCTTTTTTTGGAATGGTGTTCATCTCCGCCGTCGCGTTCCGCATTATCTCTTTTTTCGCACCCTCTCAACAACGGCTGCACTCCGAGCAGTTTGGGGCCTGTCAGAACGCTAGTCACTCTCCGCTGATGTGCGGTCATTTTTTAATCGGTTGAACCACTCCTTAATTTGTGTTACACCCATCGCATCTTCTCTAAACACCTGCTGAATCTAATGCGTCGGCTGTGAAAGAAAACTGGAGGAGGGGGGGGGGAAGAGGCAGAAAAACGCTACTACACATAAGATTTTTAAGTGAATATCTTTTGTGCTTTGATTGGTTAAAATAAACTGCTGATTGTAGATTTTTTTTTTCAATGGAGAGTCGATACATAAAAACAACATCTACTGCCGCTGCTCTTTCTAACAGGCTAGCTAATCGAGGCATGTAGGTTTCTTTACAAATGAAAGTCAGATTATTTTCGCTTTGTTTAACATAAATGCTGCTGCTGTATTGATTTAATCCTCTCCAGGAGTTAGGCACAAGGCCAGTTTTTATCTTACTCCCACAAGTAAGATGTGACTCAAGATCGGGTCGGGAAAGTGGGGTTTAAAAATTGCCTGGGCAGCCCCGTCGGCATTCCCCGGTATGCCGCTGCTGTATGTTGGTTAAGAAAACTGTTATTTTATGTTAGCGTTAATTCGTTTAAACCTCCAAGGAAATTCTTCACAGCAATCTGGTCGATCAATTCTACAATAGGCATCCAGGAATAAAAGATTTAAAAAAAAGATCAATTCTTCTTTTATATTTCTTTTCTTTTTTTTATAATATGAATTTCCGGTTGATATGTAAACAATGTCATGTGCCTAGGTTTTGAATAGAAATGTTGCACTTACTTAATCTTCGGTAACAGTGGCATTTGTCTATTTTGATGTTTTATTTGTTGTTTTGTTTTTAAATGATTTCGTTCAGTCTTGACATTAATTTAATTTTTTTAAAAAATCTAACGTTGCTAATGGAAATAATTTTTTTTGCGTGTTTTAATTTGTCTTTTTATCGAAAAAAAAAAAAAAAGTCATTCACAAATTAAATTTTTCCAGAAAAAAAATTATATGTGGTTTTACATATTTATATATGAATAAAAGCATCAGTTTTATAACTCTCACTTCCATGACTCTCTATCTGTTTATTAACAGTCAAAAGTGATAAAGAAAAGAAGAAAACAAAGAATAAATAAGATTGGAACAGTCCATTATAATGAAAAGGGGATATTACCAGAAGAGAATATCGAGAGAGAGAGACTAATTTTGTAGCTTATCCTTTTTTCTTTAAGAAAAATTCAACTGGCTTTGCAAACTCACTTTTTCATACCAGTCGGTGAATTCTTGGTGTCATTCTGGCAACCTAGAGACTGTCTTGTCTCTTGGTAGATCCTTCTTTGTTGGAATGAAAAATGGTTCGATTTTGACCTAGGAAAATCTTCCCAGGCATTATTTCCCCCTTTTGGGAGAATGTTGGTTTATTGTCTGTCGCCTGAGGTGTCTCCTACCGAGGAATGCTGATGGATTCGTTCATGTGAATAAAGTTTCTTTCTTCAACTCTTATTTTCATAACAACCGGAAAGTTTGGCATATTCTGATACATCGGTCTGGTTTGCAATGGGGTGTGGCTTTTTTGTCTGAATTAGGTATGGTTTGGTTCGGTCCTAGGAGGCCATCTTCCCAGGCATTACCTTCTCCTTCAGGAGTGGGGTTTGTTTATTGTTGGTGGTATTTTTCCTGATTCAAATAATCTAATCCGAACTCTACAGGTGATCCAACGGGTCACATTTTTCTAGTTCATGAATAACATTTTTTTCTTTTGAGTTATTAGAGCTGATTTAGACTGATTTTGGGATTATGGTTAGGGGTTAGACTGATTTTGGGGTTATGGTTAGGGGTTAGACTGATTTTGGGGTTAGGGGTTAGACTGATTTTGGGGTTATGGTTAGGGGTTAGACTGATTTGGGGGTTAGGGTTAAGGGTTAGACTGATTTGGGGGTTACGGTTAAGGGTTAGACTGATTTTGGATTAGGGTTAGGGGTTAGACTGATTTTGGGGTTGGGGTTAGGGGTTAGACTGATTTTGGGGTGCTGAATCCAAATCTGATCTCAATAGATTCACTCTAGTACATTACATTTGCTTTCGGCTGTTCTGGGTTCAGTTGTGGATTTGGGTACGAAATGGCTTGTTTCATTTAATCCACTTAAGACTCAGCTCGTGTCTTTCAATCGTAGGCGTGCCCCTTTTATTCCTGAGATTCTCCTGGATGGCTCTGCTCTTGGGAAGAAATCGACTCTGAAACTTATTGGTTTTTCTCTTTCATCAAATCTTTCTTGGAGTTCATACATTAGATCCATTGCTCTTTCTGCTTCTCATAAAGTCGGTTCTCTCTATCGCTCCAAACACTTTCTCACACCTGCACTATCAGACCATGTATGGAGTACTGTTGTCATATTTGGGCTGGTGAATCTCTGTCCCATTTGAGGGTTCTTGATAAGGTGCGGAAACGTATCTGTAATTTGATTGGCCCTACCCTTTCTTCTTCTCTGCACCCTCTCTCTCACAAAAGTGATGTTGTTAGTCTCAGTCTTTTCTATAAATACTATTATGGCACGTGTTCTTCAGAATTATCTGATCTATTCCCTGCTTCTTTTGTTCCAGCTCGTTTGACTCGTTAGTCTATTGGTCTTCATCAATTCGCTGTTTTGATACCTCATTGTAATACAGCTTCCTATTTCAGTAGCTTCTTTCTAAGAACTGCAGTCTTGTGGAACTGTCTTTCTGCTTACTGTTTTCCTCCTACCTATAGCCTTGGTCTTTTCAAGACTCCTGTCTTTGCGATAATCATATTTCGTTCTTAGCTTCTTACATCAATTGGATTCATGCCTTGTCTGGAGCAATTTTTATTTTAAAAAAAACAGAGAGAGAGAGTGAGAGAGAGAGAGAAGTGAGATATCATATAAATAAATAAATGCAGAAGCTTTTGTTCATTTCTCACATATATTACCATCAAAACGGGTTACTCTAATTTAAATCAACAATAGTCTTTTTAAATACTGTATATATAGTAACAAACAAAGGCACAAACGCAAGTATTTGTTTACCTCATTTGCATAACTATTTTTTAAACAGCTTATAATAAATTGATGCTTCATGTTTTTCGGTTGAAATTTGATTGTCCTGTTTTTTTCCTATATATATGGAATAGTTTTCTCGATATTAACAGTAAATAAAAAGGATAAACCAAAATATATTCCAACTTCAACACACACACGTAACATAGGTATATCTACAATAACCCCTTATCCCACATTCTCGGCCTTTTGGCTTAGAAGAAAGTGTAGTATCTGTTCCGATGGATACTGCACCCCATAGACCGGTGTCGTCTTGTCCTTCGGAGCTTGATTCCGCCGGTCTGTGGATTTGTCCTGTGCAGTTCTAGGAGGTTTACCCTCCCAGGCTTTGCCTCCCCTCTTTGGGGAGGAGTAAGTTTATTGCTTACTGCCTGAGGCGCCCCTACCGGGGAATGCCGACGGGGCTGCCCAGGCAATTTTTAATGGCCAGAGTTCTCACCTTCTCGAGCGCTGGCTTTTCAAGTCCCATTTTCCCGACCCGACCTTGGGTCACATCTTACCTTGTGGGAGTAAGATAAAACTGGCCTTGTGCCTAACTTCCTGGGGAGGTAAATAAATTATCCCACAAGGAGAATAATTTATTTCAGAAATAATCAGTTTCTGCTTTGCTACAACCATCGTCTCACCATTCACCAGTCAAACTCTGTAGCCCCTATCCTCGAACCAAATTTTTAACCCCTATCCTCGAACCAAATCTTTAACCCTTATCCTCGAGTGGCCTTTGGGCCTTGATAAGCGGTGACCTTTAATATAAAAAAATGGTACACCTACAATAATACCCTCTCTCAATTTCTTTCACAACTTACTTATTTCTCTCCCCCCCACCCCCGCTGCCTTCCTCCATAACACTTGACAAGCAATACAAGTTTTAGAGACACACTTTTATTTTTTAAACTTAGCAAATTATTTTTATATACCGCATTTTAAAGCGTGTTTTTTTTCCTAGAAAACGAGCATTTGAGTAAGTAGAAATAATTTTATATAAGTAAACGTCCCTACTCTTCGCTTAAAAAACTGCTCTTTTTTCTTTAATTCTAAGTGTTTTTAGTAGTTTTTACGTTTTACATTTTTAAATTAGAACTGATTTTGACCGATTTTGGGGTTAGGGTTGGGGTTGGGGGTGCTGATTCCAAATCTGATCTCAGATTCCCTCTATTACATCACATAATTATTAGTACGCCATATTTTCATGCATTTTGCAGAAATGTAATAGATTAAATATATTTATTGAAATAAATTACATTCTATGTTGTCTCATTTATTTCTGATTGGCTGGATTATAATGACAAATTTCAGTGAAAATATAAAAACAAGCAATTGATTTGTAGAATTTGGTATATTCAATCCATGGGGGTAGCATGCTCTCGTTCCATCTGCCATGACTGGAAAGAAGTCTTCATAATTTGCAATTCTTCGTATCACCTGCACAAGGACCCATGTACTAAGTAAAATTCAGTTCTAAGTGACAGTCATCCTCACTGCGGGTGATACGAAGAATTGCGAATTACTGAAGACTTCTTCCCAGTCATGGCAGATGGAATGAGAGCATGCTGCCCCTGTGGATTTAATAAAGGGTTCCGTTTGAAATTTCGTCCCGATTCCCGAGTTCGACAGAAAGATTCCCGAGTTCGACAAGGTACACCTGAAGAAGGTCGGAGGTTACAACGTTGCGATAAAAACACCCAAGATGAGAACAGTAGTCCGAATATACCAAATTCTACAAATTATCCACCCTCATCTCAAAAATTCTGAAACATAAAGCAATTGATTCACAGCGAAAACAAAACTGAGCAAGTAAAATACTGTACAGATAGTTCCACATATATCATAGAATTTTGCGATATGTGTTATGTATACATTTCATTTCTGTATTCATTTAGATTGTAAAAGAACTAAGAACTCTCAGTAACATGTTTGTTTTTTTTTTTTGTATCGACATTACTTCATGGTTTTGATCAGGAAGCGAATTCGGTATTATTACTTGATCTTAAGCCGGACCTGATTCAAGCATTATTTCCTGATTCTAAGCAGGAAATAATTTGAAGTTATTTCCTAATCAATGGCCAATCAGAATTGTGCGCAACACAAATTCCTGTGCAGATTTGATGCTGCTTCTTTTAAACATTGCAGCGTACCATCTTTGAGGTTGGATATATATATATATATATATATATATATATATATATAATCTGCCACCGACTTCTCTCAGCCCGAACCTTGGTCCTGCACGCCCAGTAGTGGTTACTACTTCTTCTCATCAACCCATCATGTCAACCCAATATTTCTATGTACTTGCATGACATTTTTCTTAAAATTATCATCCTGAGGAAGTCTTACAAATAAAGACGAAACGTTGATGAATACATAAAAAAACATCTTTTGGTTTTTCCTTTTTCATTTCCCATATATATATATATATATAATATATAGTAAGCTATGAAAATATATTTATGGCAATTAAGCTACACAGAGGCTCCCGCGTTTCATCCCCGGAGGGAATCTTAAGGCTAAATGCATTTTAGCCTGAAGATTCCCCCGGAGATGAAACGCGAGAGCCTCTGTGTAGCTTAATTGCCATAAATATATTTTCATAGCTTACTACCTAGCTCTACCTACGTATCGAGCACTGTTGAAGTAAATACTGAAAATTGATGCATAAAAAAATTATATCTCCTTATAAAATTTTATGTGGATACATGAAGTACTAATATATATATATATATATATATATATATATATATATACTAATGATATAAAATTATATAATAATATAGAATTAACGATAAGTGAAATATCGTAGAGTGATCTATCTCGATAAAATAAAGCTCAATACATTGAGTAGAGCAATCAATTTTAAAGAAAGAAAGATGAAGATTCCTTTTTGACCTCGGTGGATCCGGTTCTATTCTCTTTAGTCGGCAAAACTCCCTACCCTAAGCAGAATATTTAAGATTATATATAAAACTTTTGAAACATTTCTCTGCCAAGGAAGCCAGGAATTGAAGGCAGATATAAACTTTTCCACATAACGCCTTTCAACAGACAATCTTAACCTCGGATTTGCCGAATTGGATATTTAAAATACCAATACAGGATTTTTACTTGTAACTCCACGGAAATGTACTATAACGGAGTACGAATCCATATGGACCAAGTGAGATATTTTGAACCCTCCACCTTTTATTTGTTAAAAAAACTTTCTTCAATTCTACAAACTTACTTTTACTGTTAACTATCTACACCATAACGTCCCTTTCGTCTTCAAAAATCACTTCGCAATATTGCTTATTTTTTACTTCCCGGCCTTTTATTTCTTTATCCCCAACCTTTTTTGTTTTTTTATTCAATTTTTCAAAGTGAAATGGAACTAGGTAATATTTAATTGTTATAAATACCATATTACCAGACTTTATCCTCTGACGAGAAGAGTTTTATCTTAGGATTAATGTAACTCCTTGCATCTGAACTTTCGATGTAATAAAATTTGTATTAATTTATGTAACTTTATGTAATTTTGTACAATTTTTTATCTTCATCTTTCTTTCTTTAAAATATATATATATATATATATATATATATATATATATATGGGAAACGAAAAAAGAAATAACAAAAAGAGATACTTTTTTATATATATTCATCAACGTTTCGTCTTTATTGTAAGACTTCCTCAGGATAATAATTTGAAGAAGAATGTCATGCAAGTACATCGAAATTTTGGGTTGACATGATGGAGAGATAAAAGAAAGTAGTAGCCGTGGCTACTGTGAGAGTCCAGGCTGCGAGAAGTCAGTGGTGGCAAAGAATGAAATGAATATGGAAAGCTTTGAGTGGGTACCATTAAGTTAGCAGTGAAATAGGGAGAGGTGAGAATATAATTGAATTTGCCTTAGGGTGGGAGAGATGAAAGAGGGGGGGGGCTGAGATTTTTGTCGTGGTGAGATGTAGCATGAATATATAAAAAAAATCTCTTTGGTTTTTTCCTTTTTTATTTCCCATTACGTCAGATTACTATCATCTTTCCTTTCTCATATATATATATATATATATATATAAGTAAAATATTAATCCATATATTGAATATATAATATTGTGAATCTCTGGTAAAAAGAATTCTGTCATTTTTCTCCCAAAGAATTGCAATTGTCTGAGATTGTGATCAGTATTGATTCAATAATACATTTTCAAAAAGCAAACAAGTGATAAAAAATATTTCCTCCCATCAACAAAATATAATTGGGACGGACGGTCACCCATTCAGATTTTTTGTCTTTCCGAAAACCTTTTCAACCTTTTTTTTTAGCAAAGTTATGCTGGAGAATGTCATTGGTTGAATACCTAAAATAATGAGTTTGTTTGAGATTTTATTTTGACATTAAAAATTGCAAAATGTTTAATTTTTTTTCTTGATTTTTTTTATAGATAAGTTACATGTATGAATATTGTAATATAAATATTTGCACGTAAGTGTGTGTGTGTGCCTGTGTGTAATATATACAGTGTAACCCGGATATAAGAGCACCGGATATAAGAGAAACCCGAATATAAGAGACATTGTCTCTGGTCTCAAATTACAGCCTGTGTTAATGTCTATCAATTAGACCCGATATAAGAGACCCGGATATAAGAGAATCCCGGCTATAAGATACTTCTTCTCCGGTCCTGTCCTTCCCAATATAAGAGAGTTCGTTTTGAATGACAGTGTGATGTCATAAATAAGTCAAAAGACATTGCTGAGTCTTTCTATGACCTTCACTATAGCCATATTCTTAAAAAAGGTTTCTTTTTTTGTTGTTGTTAGAAGGCGAACCCGGATATAAGAGACTTAATCTCCTAACCGCTCTCTTATATCCGGGTTTAACAAAGAGATTTCTGTACAATCAAAAATGACTGCCTTTTTTAAAAAAAGTAATTTTTGACTGAATTATTTGTGAAAACTGATTGAAAAGTATTTTTATGTCTATAACTGTTAAATAAACTAGTGTGCTGTGTGTAAAAAGCGTTATATGTGGTGTTTCCATACTTACACAAACAAAATAGACAACACCCGAATATAAGAGGAATCCGGATATAAGAGACTTATTCTCCGGTACTGACAGCTCTCTTATATCCGGGTTACACTGTAATAAATAATCTAAAAATATGTGCAGTCACATATATGTGTGTATATATATATTTTTTTGTATGAGACCGACAAGAAACTATGCAGTCTTTTTTTTTTTTTAGTGGCTGTACGTGGCCATTAGGGAATTGCATTTCTAATAACGGAATTGTTAGCTACATTGGATGCACAGCAACTACACCATCTAGGCGAATAACCAACCACTCAACAGATTAAAGTGTTATTTGATAATAAATATACACTAGACATAACAGGCATTTCCCTACCATTAGAGAAATTAGTACACTACATGTGTGTGTAGGTTAGGGTTAGGGTTCTTTACCCTATGCAGGGTACCGTGGCTTTGAGTTTTTAGGGGTCCTTTTGAAAAATTTTAAGCTCTGTCCTATTATATTTCAGCAGCGAATTCGATCATCAGTGATGAACTTGTTTCGCTGCAGGTTTCAGATTTTAACTGATCAAACCCATTCCACCAGCAACCCAAGCATTTTTCAAAAGAAAATGCCTCCTTCTCTAATGTGACATATTACACACCACATAAGCATTGCAAACTGAATCGGGTGATACGAAAAAAAAACCCTTGGCATTTTGTGCTAGGAACAAAGTTTAGGATCTGTTCTGATACTGCACTTTATCTTTTCTGTCTTTTGTGATCTCCAGGAGTAAGAACATAGAAGTCGTCTGTGATTGACTGGATCGTAGGCAGCAGACAAGTCCACGAAAACAGCATTGAGTGAAGTTGACGAGTTGCCTGGTTGTCACTTTGCCTGGACGGAACCCTGTTTGATCTGGGATGATCTTCTCGTCTATAGATTGCACTATCCATAGACAAGACTTCCGAAGAAGTTTCCTGACCAGCACTGCTCCACTGAACCCCGCCTTAAAATGTGGAAGGAAAAGTTGTCCAACCACCCATACAGCTCGACTATGCTCATCCCCCCACCTGCTGAAACTGTCCCACCAGGATATAACAACTGGGTAAAATGGAAGTGCTTGAACCGACTCCGCTCAGGTGTCAGCAGTTTTAGAGAGGCCCTAAGTAGATGGGGCTGTCTTAGTGGCCCAACCACATGCGACTGTGGCACAGAACGCCAGACCATGGAGCACCTCCTTCAATGCCCTCTGTTGGGCGGACCCTGCACAGCAAAGGACCTAGCACTCTACAACATCAAGGGACAGCAATGTACTAACTACTGGCTGAACGTTATATAAGTTGAATAGCTTTGTATATGGACATAAGATCATTTCTGTCCTCGATCAGTGAAGGAGAAATCCTTCTAAACTGAAACAATTTTATTTTTATCCCAATCCAGAGTGCCTCTTTTGGGGGAGCTGGATTTTTAAGAACCGACCTTGTGTCTAACTCTGCCCTCGTGTGAATGCCAGTAAATAGAGACAAGATGCTACATGGACGCTCAATATCAGCCACTGAAAATTGTTCCAGCAATTTCATTTCCTGTATTTAAATTCTCTGCCTGGATAGATCTAGTTACTTCCCAGAGGATAACAACTCCACAGAACTGAATGTCATATTCCTTTTAACACATTTTATGGTATTCCTTGTTCCATGAATCGGCTCTTTTGAACTAATTTAATATCTCAAAATCATCTAGAATTTTGAATTTCATAAAAGATATTAAATTATTGATACTTTCATAGGTTTTTAAATGCGTGTATAGTTTTAAAAAAATATGTTGGTGTTGATGAGACAAAAAAAATATGTTGGTGTTGTAAGACAAAAACAAGTATTTTTTTTATATATATTTAAAAAAAAAATTTTTATAGCAAATCTTACTTGATTAGGCAAGACTTCAACGCTGTGATGTAATGTGGGTGACCGTGTTCCATAATATATTTCGAGGAAGACCTCTTTATCAAATGGTGGGTGTTTCAAATCTCTAAAACATGTGCAGAATGGTAATATTGATATATGCTTATAACGCAGTAAATATTAATATCCGCATCAAATGGAATAAAACTATAACTAGATGCTTTTTTATAGCAAATCTTACTTGATTAGGCAAGACTTCAACGCTGTGATGTAATGTGGGTGACCGTGTTCCATAATATATTTCGAGGAAGACCTCTTTATCAAATGGGGAGTGTTTCAAATCTCTAAAACATGTGCAGAATGGTAATATTGGTATATGCTTATAACGCAGTAAATATTAATATCCGCAACAAATGGAATAAAACTATAACTAGATGCTTTTTTTATAGCAAATCTTACTTGATTAGACAAGACTTCAACGCTGTGATGTAATGTGGGTGACCGTGTTCCATAATATATTTCGAGGAAGACCTCTTTATCAAATGGTCGGTGTTTCAGATCTCTAAAACACGTGTTTTAGAGATTTGAAACACCCACCATCCTTAGTATAGCCTGCACTGAGGATTGAACCCGCAGAAGACTGACGGAATGAGAGCAAGCTACCCCAGTGAGTTAAATAAAGGGTTCTGTTCAAAATTCCATACAGATTCCCGAGTTCGACAGAAAGATTCCCGAGTTCGACAGAAAGATTCCCGAGTTCGACAGAAAGATTCCCGAGTTCGACAGAAAGATTCCCGAGTTCGACAGAAAGATTCCCGAGTTCGACAGAAAGATTCCCAGAGTTCGACAGAAAGATTCCCAGAGTTCGACAGAAAGATTCCCAGAGTTCGACAAGATACACCTGAAGAAGGTCGGAGGTTACATCAGCCGAAACGGATGTAGCTTGCCGTCGTTCCTTCAGCCATGACCGGATGGAAGTCTTTAGTAATTCATAATTGTATTCTTAGTATCGCCCACACTGAGGATTGAACCTTCAACCCCCAGAAGACTGTCACTTAGAACTGATTACAATGCAATGTCAGAACTTTTACCTTAACAACACCAGTACATTTTTAATTACTTTTTCGCATTACATTTCATCTTTGGTAAGCAGACGATCTCATTCAAATAAATGTGTGGAAGGTGATAACGTACATACGAACAGGAAATGTTTTCTAATTTTTTCAAGAAATATTTTTGATAATCTGAAAATTTGATGCTTGATCGAAAAGGTTAGGGGGAAGATAAATCTCGACAGGTTTGGTATATATGTGTTATGCTTCTAAGTTGACCCCCGCTTTTAGCTAGACATGTCCATTGCAAATCTCAATGTACATACTTAGGAGTATTTACAATTACAGTTGATGGTTAAGAGCAAAGTGTAGTATCTGTTCTGATGGATGCTCGCTCTGTAGACCGGTACTGTCTTGGTCTTCGGGTCTTGATTCCGCTGGTCTCAGGTACTGTCTTGTGCAGTTCTAGGAGGTCCATCCTCTCAGGCTTTGCCTTCTCTTTGAAAAGGGGTTACTTTATTGCTAATCGCCTGAGGCGCCCCTACCAGGAAATGCCGACGGGGCTGCCCAGGCATTTTTTGACGACCAGAGCGATCTTCTAGGGCACTTTTTGACGTTTTGGCATGTAGTTTTTTCCTCAGTAAAAAGTAAAATGTTTCGGATTCTTGTTGGGAAAGTTATTTTGGCTGATATCAAAGTGTAGTATCTGTTCCGATAGATACTATAACCCTTAGACTGGTACCATCTTGGCCTTCGGGTCTTGATTCCGTCGGTTTTAAGGAGTGTCCTGTGCAGTTCTAAGAGATCCACCCTCCCAGGCTTTGCCTTCTCACCCTTTGAGAAGGAGTTAGTCTATTGCTAATCGCCTGAGGCGCCCCTACCAGGAAATGCCGACGGGGCTGCCCAGGCATTTTTTGACGACCAGAGTGCTTTTCCCACTTTGTGTCACATCTTACCGCTGTGGGAGTTAGATAAATACAAAGTGTAGCATCTGTTCTGATACGACACTTCATCTTTTCAGTCCTCGATTAGTGAAGGAGAAATCATTCTAGACTGAAACAATTTTTTTATATTTATCCCAATCTAGAGTACCCTTCTTTTGAGGGGCTGGATTTTCCCCACATTAAAAACCAACCTCGTCTATAACTCTATCCATTGCGGGGTAGAAAGTAAATAGGGACACATTTGAAGGGATCAGATATCCATGGGCTGCCATTTATACAAAAGTCTGAAGGCGCTGAGACGAACGTAATTTTTAAGTGGAAGGAAATTAAAACTGATTTTGAATTTAAAAGAAACAAAATGCGAAAGGAAATTAAAACTGCCCTTTGCTGTTTCTCAGAAAAGATATTCTAAATAAAATCAAAAATGGTGATACCCCCATGGAATCACCGGAGAAGGGTTGTCCTCGTCGTCCTTAGCCAACCCCCACACCAAAACAAGAACACCTATTCTTAAGATGCGTCCATTTAATTTATACGTTTAACAATGAAAATGCTATTATAAGCATGACAGACCGACTAAATGCCTGATAGACCCACGAAAATGCTATTTCGAAGTGTGATAGACCAACTGACAGACAGAACCTCTTCTAGAGATGTTTGGACGCATCTAAAATGTATCCATTCAGTTTGCACGTTCATCTCTGAAATCAGTCCGTGGCTTTGTTGCGGTCGGGCTGAGGTGTGGATGGTCCTGTGCAGTCCTAGGTGGTCCACCCTCCCAGGATTTACCTTCTCTCTGAGAAGAGGTTAGTTTATGGCTAATCGCTTGAGGTGCGCCATCCGGGAAATGCCGATGGGGCTGCTCAGGCGTTTTTTGTAGGCCAAAGTGCGCTTATCTTAGTGCACTGGCTTCTTAAAACCACACCTGACCTTGTGTCTAACCTCCCGGCAAGGAGGTAAATAATATCTCTGAAAATCCTATTTAGAACTAAAGCATGACAGACCAACTAAATGATATATTAGATTATGTATGATAGACTAATTAAAATTCGGTGCTTGTATAATAAAAAACCGAAAAAAAGTTTTTTTGTCTTTTAGTGTTGGAGAGGTAAATAAGGGGCAGGTAACTCTTACAACGAATTTTAGCAAGATTTTCCAGTAATCAAAACTGATGGCTTTAATTGGCGTTGCACATGTGGTTACTGTGCAAGGAGAACGTCGATTAGACATTTAGGGTTAGGGTTAGAAAAATATTATTCGAAAGCTAGAGCTGTTGTGAAGAGTTACCTGCCCCTTATTTACGTCTCCAACACTGAAAGACAAAAAAAAACTTTTTTTCGGCTTTTTATTATACAAGCACCGAAAATTCTATTTCGAAGTGTGATCAACCAACTGACAGACAAAGCTGAACTAGAATGTTATTTCAAACTTAGCCATGACAGACCAACGAAGATATTGTTTAAAATTGACGTGTGACAGACTAACTGACGGACATAACATCTTATAGAGATGTTTGGACGCATCTAAAATCAAATGGGGTCATTCAGTGATTCGATTTGCACATTTAGCAGTGAAGATGTTATTTAAAATTGAATTGTGAGCAAGCTTCTCATTTTTAATAGGAAGACGCATCTAAAACTGTATGAAATGTTATTGTTTGATGAGTGATTGATGAGGGTTTTATGGTTTTATATTCTTTCATTTGTTGTGCTATTTTCTAGAGTTTTTAGGAAGAAATTTGTGTGTGTCATTTTTTTTTTTTAAATAATGTTGCCATTAACGAAAATATATTCCTTTCTGAAAGGAGGAGGAGAGGCGAATGAGGGGCATTAGAAATGCAACAGAAGGGAGAAGGGATGGAGACATGGAAAGGTAAAAGGGGTAGAGACACGGAGAGGAGGAAGGGGGAGAGACACGGAGAGGAGGAAGGGGGAGAGACACGGAGAGGAGGAAGGGGTAGAGATAGAGAAGAGAAAAGGAGGAGAAAATAGACAGATGAAAGGGAGAGAGACATAGAGAGGGGAAAAGGGGGAGAGACATGGAGAGGAGGAAGGGGTAGAGATAGAGAGAGAAAGAGGGGGGGAGACATAGAGGGGGGAAGATATAAAGAAGAGAAAAGGAGGGGAAAATAGACAGAACAAAAGGGGGGAGACATGGAAAGGGGGAAGGGGAGAGACATGGAGAGGGGGAAGGGGGAGAGATAGAGAGAGAAAGAGGGGAGAGACATAGAGGGGGGAAGATATAAAGAAGAGAAAAGGAGGGGAAAATAGACAGAACAAAGGGGGGAGAGACATAGAGAGGGAAAAGGGAGGGGGAGAAACATGGAGAGGAGAAAGGGGGATATATATAGAGAGAAAAGGGGGAGAGACATAGAGGGGGGGAAGATATAGAGAAGAGAAAAGGAGGGGAAAATAGACAGAAGAAAGGTAGGAGACACAAAGAGAGGAAGATAGAAAGGGGGAGAGACATAGAGAGGAGAAGATAGTGAAAGTATATAGAAATAGAGAGAGAGAGAGAGAGAGAAAAGAATCGATAGTTATATAGGAAAAAAAGAGAACATGGAAGTTAGATAGAGAAAAACGCGCAGAGGGGGGGGGGAGAGGGTAAAGAGTCAGATAGTAGAAAACGGAGGTACATATAGATGAGAGAGAGATGAAGAGATGGGCAGACAGAGAGAGAGGAAGACGAAGGTGAGTGGAGAGAAAACAGAATGATAGGGCAAACAGGAGAAAAAGAGAGGAGAAAAGGAATATATATATATATATATATATATATATATATTAGAAGAGAGAGTGGGAGACAGGTGTAGAAAAAGGAAGAGACAGAAATCCTATTCTTTTCTTGTAGGGATATATAACATTGTCTAAATTGTTGACAGGGTTTGAATCCTTTTCCATAAAGTGATAATCTACCAGAAATTATAACCAACAAGGGATCACCAGGGTTAAGAACACTCCTAAAGTGTTGGAGAATTTAAAATCCAACTCGTACATCTGTTATCGGGAAACAAACTTTAGTTAATATAGTACAAAATAGTTATCTTTGGTTTCTTTTATTGGTTAGTATAAATGTACGAATTAAAATCCAGAAATTAGTAGCCATTTGTATGATTTATGATTTAACAAAATCTTCTCTCTCTATATATATAGAGTTAGGTATGTGTGTATATATATATATATATATATATATATATATATATATATATATGATGTGTGTATGTATAAAAAATTAATGTGAAAAATGTATATTTTAATATATCTTTTATATATTTTCTATATTTTGACGTGTAGGAATATCAATTGTCCCTTATATAAAAACAAAGAAGTTTTTATTAAAAGGAGAGCAAAATTTTCGGTCGCGATCTTTCGGCCTTCGTCAATATATATATATGGTAAAATGAAAAAGGAAAACCAAAAACTGGATGTTTTTTATGTGTACATCAACGTTTCGTCTTTATTTATAAGACTTCATCAGGATGATGATATAGGGAAAAGATATCATGCAAGCACAGATACATGTAGGGTAGACATGTTGGGAAGAAAAATAAAATAAAATGAAAAATAATGGCAGCGTCTTGCTGGACGTCCGTACTTGTTAGAGAATGAAAATAAGTGGGAGAAAAAAGGGGAAGGGTGGAGGGAGCAAGGACTACTGTGGCTGGCGATGAGAGAAAGAGGTGGGGGATGAGCAGGGGTAAAATGGATGGCAGAGAGAGATTGGAGGAAGAGGGGGAGGGGGTGTTTGACCAGATGGCTGTGGTCGAGATTGAAGGGGAAGAGTGAGTTGGAATGTTTGTGTGTGGGGGGTGTATGCAGGGAAAATGGGGATGGGTAGAGAGGGAGGGGGGGCTGTGATTTTGGTGGATGGGCGAAAGTTATGGTCTTAGAGAGCGTTTGGAGAAAATGAGGGAATTTAAGAAGAGGTATGGGAGAAAATAGATGAGAGGGGGAAGAGGGAGGATTTGTCGTGATAGGGTGTGAAATATTTGAAATATTTGGAAAATGATAGCAATGAGTGAGGGATTGGAGTGGGTGGGGGAGGGGGGTGATTGAAAGGGTGGGTGAGGAATATTTGAAATATTTGGAACATGAGAAAGTTTATTTGGACTGTAGTATTAAAAATGTGAGGGAAAAAAAAGTGAGGAAAAAAAATAAGAGAAGATTCAGGGAGAAGAGGGAAGGGTGTGGGTGAATGGAAGAGTGTCATAAGGTTAGAGATGAAAATAAAAGTTAGCCATGATCAGGCAAAAGACTTTGTTCTGTGAGGATGATCTTGCTTATTAAGGGTGATAGGTTAAAGAAACCATTTCGCTGCTTGATAGTAGTGGAGGATGTGATGAGGGCAGTTTCCAATAATCTTCGCCGAGATTTGTTGTGGATGTGTTTAGTGATTTTGGCTTGTTCAAATTTGAATGCATGACCATATTCTAGAGCATGGGAGAAAAGTGCACTAAGAGGGTTGTTGTTTTTTATGTCCCTTTTATGTTCATTTAATCGTTTCTTTAATTCACGTTGTGTTTCTCCCACGTAGAATTGATGGCAATCATTGCAAGGGACAGTGTATAAGCCGGCATGGGATGTGGGTGTTTTTTGGAAATGTCTGGATGTGTTTAAAGTTTGTTTTATGGATTGAGAAGTGGTTTGTACTATTGGAATGCCTAGTTTGTTGAGCGTGTTGCATATGGATGTGTTATTGGTATGCGTGGGTAGGAGAAGGGGTCTGTCTATGAGAGAGGTGTTAGGGGTTTGATTTTTTTGTGTGGTGTTTCTGGAGAATATTTGGAAGGCTTTTTTCTTGGCGTTTAATATGAAATGTGTGGGGTATTGCAATGTTTTTAGGGAATTAAAAATGTATTTTATTTCTTCATCTATGTGTGGGGGGGCTACATATTCTAAGGGCGCGTAGGAAGAAGCCTATAATTATACCTGTTTTGATCTTGCTATGATGGTGGGAGTAGAAATGTATGTAGTCATTTTTGTGAGTGTTTTTGCGGTGTACCTTAAATTCTAGTTTATTGTTGGACTTAATTATAAGAGTATCAAGGAAGGGAATAGAGCCGTTTATTTCAGTCTCATTGGTGAATTTTATGGAGGGTTCTACTGTGTTGAGTTTATCCTTAACATGAATGATTTGTGTGTCTGTGGGGAGGAAAATTAAAATATCATCTATGTATCTAAAGTATTCGATGTTAGGAGGTAGTCTATATTTGAAAGGACCGGATTCTAAGAATTCTAAAAAGAGGCAGGCCAATACACCGCTAAGGGGGTTGCCCATGGGGAGTCCAAATTTTTGTTTGTAGAATACTTCGTTAAATTGGAAATATGTTATGTCAGTGATGAGTCTAATTATTTCTATAAAAGTGTTGGGGGGAAAAGGTAGGTCGGTTTTTGTTTTCTTTATATGTGTGTGAAGTAAGTGTAGGCATTTTTTTACAGGTACGTTAGTGTAGAGCGAAGTTACATCTAGGCTGTGTATATTTTTATTTTCTACGTTGATGTTTTTTATTCTGCTAAGAAGGTCGCCTGAATTTTTTATGTGGGAGGGACTGATGGTACCCATTAGTGGAGTGAGGATGTTAGCTATGGCCCGTGCGATTTTGTGTGTGGTGCTACCTATGCTTGATACAATTGGACGCATGGGGGTGTCAGGTTTGTGGGTTTTGGGGAGCCCGTATAATGTGGGAATGATAGGGTGATACTCAATGTTTGATGCCCATTTTTTGTTGTTCTTGATTAGGTGTTTGAAAGATTTGTTAAAATGTTCTATGTTTTTATCTATAGTTTTTTGGTCAGTTTTAGTGTATGTGTTTTCGTCGGATAATAGAGTAGATATTTTTTTGATATATGAATTTTTGTCCATGATTACTATGCCCCCTCCTTTGTCAGATGGTGATATGAGTATGTTGTTGTTGTTAGCTAGGTGTTTAAGAGTGTCTATGTATCTCTTGGGTAAGACGGGGTCATTAGGGAGAGTGGTGGTGGTTGAGATTATGCCTTGAATGAAGCCTTTGGTGAAATCTGTGTCAGTGTGTCTGTAATTTTTTAGAACTGTGTTGGTGGTGGTGTTAGAGTGTATTCCAGTGGCGAATTTTAAACCGAAACTGAGAGCTTCAGTTTCTATGTTAGAAAGTTTATAGGTGGTGAGGTTGTTTATGAGTTCCGGACATCCTAGAGTTTTCCATTTGCTGTTTTGGATAAGTTTGTTGAGTTTGTTGTTTAGTCTGGTTGTATGTTGTGTATTGAATCTTTTGACCATAACTTTCGCCCATCCACCAAAATCACAGCCCCCCCTCCCTCTCTACCCATCCCCATTTTCCCTGCATACACCCCCCACACACAAACATTCCAACTCACTCTTCCCCTTCAATCTCGACCACAGCCATCTGGTCAAACACCCCCTCCCCCTCTTCCTCCAATCTCTCTCTGCCATCCATTTTACCCCTGCTCATCCCCCACCTCTTTCTCTCATCGCCAGCCACAGTAGTCCTTGCTCCCTCCACCCTTCCCCTTTTTTCTCCCACTTATTTTCATTCTCTAACAAGTACGGACGTCCAGCCAGACGCTGCCATTATTTTTCATTTTATTTTATTTTTCTTCCCAACATGTCTACCCTACATGTATCTGTGCTTGCATGATATCTTTTCCCTATATCATCATCCTGATGAAGTCTTATAAATAAAGACGAAACGTTGATGTACACATAAAAAACATCCAGTTTTTGGTTTTCCTTTTTCATTTTACCATCACGTCGGATTACCTTCATCCTTCTCTTCCCATATATATATATATATGCCTTTCTGGTACCTAAGGTACTTCAGCTTTAAAAAAATTTTTTTTTTTAAATGCAACTTTAATTCCTATATAATTTTATTTCTAGTTACCATATCGCAGAATGGTTCTTGGGTGTAGTGTTTAGATAGTATTATTATTATTATTATTATTACTAGTAATACTATTGTTATAATGAATTTTATTTGATATGCAAATTACCATATCACACGGTAGTCTTATGGGTAGTATATTATTATTATTATTTGATTATTATTTATTTATGTATATATAAGTGAAATTTTAAGCTGAATTATTTCGACACTTGATTATTGGGGAAATGGTAGTTTGATCAGTACCATTGGAGAGTCAGGCATATTATAACTATCCTGTTTTTAAATCTCCGAAACAGTTACATGGTAAACAGCTGATGATGCCCGTGTTAATATTAGATGCTTACGTTAAGGTTTCCTGTTTTTGTTTCACTGTTAGATACTTAATCCCCCTTTTTATTTTATTTACTTACTATTATATATTTTTATTTATTTATGAATTTTCCAACGAATGTTAAGTCTGCACTAATTTGGATTTAGTTAGTTTCTCTGGGAATTTAAACTGCATTTTCCTTTTTTTTGTCTTTTTGTTTAAAATAACTCAAAGCTTCTTTAGACTATATATATATATATATATATATATATATATACTGTACAGGATAATCTCCTAAACTAATGAATGAGTCATTATTTTATATTGAAGTTAAGAGACTTTTTATTTTGCCATCTAATTTACATACATGTTTGTGGTGTGTACAGCCATATCTATGTAAATTAGCTGAAAAAGTCACTATTTCTCTAAATGCACACGGACATTAAGGAATATTATATAATAGTTAAATCAGCATAAAGTGAGAGGGGCCGAGAGAAATACATAGATAGTGAAGAGAGAGATGGGCGACTTGTACAGTTAATTAGAAATTATGGCTAATTAGAACAATTAAAAGAGAATTTCTTTTCAAACCTAACTCAATCCCATAACTAAGGTATATTTGAGCACGCAGTTTGTGTCATTAAAGTATGATAGAAAACAAACGTTGATCAACTCATATTTAGTAGAATAATAGAATTGTAGTATTATCTACCATTTCCACATACTGAATTACACATACATACACCAGAGGGAGCTCAGACGGAATTATCTCCCTTATCGCCATGCCAGTCAGCGCTGAGATCGGGAGTATAAAAGCAGAAACGCAAAGAGATTTTCTCTCTTTTCCTTTTCTGGCCATGCCTGAAAACATGTGCGCATAACGCACCTATAAAATCCAAGGTATGTGAGAAACATTCTCTCAACTTCTTCTTCACACACACACACACACCTGCACACATTTTGGTACTGTTTCGTAATCGTCAACCATAGATTTTACTGGCAGAGTTTTAACATCCATTCTTAAGATGGGTATTGATTTACTCCTCTCCAGGAGTTAGGCACAAGGGCAGTTTTTATCTTACTCCCACAAGTAAGATGTGACCCAAGGTCGGGTCGGGAAAGTGGGGTTTGAAAAGCTAGCGTCCGAGAGGTGAGCACTCTGGCCATTAAAAATTGCCTGGGCAGCCCCGTCGGCATTCCCCGGTAGGTGCGCCTCAGGAAGTAAGCAATAAACTTACTCCTCCCCAAAGAGGGAAGGCGAAGCCTGAGAGGGTGGACCTCCTAGAACTGCAGAGGACAGACCCATAGACCGGCGTAAATCAAGCCCCGAAGGCCAAGACAATACCGGTCTATGGGGTGCAGTATCCATCGGAACAGATACTACACTTTGATCTTAGCCAAAATCCTTTGGTAACATTCGGAACAGCATACTTTCTTCGTGCTTCTCGATTTCGTAACATTCGTTGTACATACGTCACGCCAGTAAAATCTATTGTTGACGTTTCCGAAACAGAACTCACATTTTATTCCGACTTTATTGGACCTGTATATGCAGTTTAAATGCACACACTCTAACTGAGAGTGTACCTTTCCAGGTTTGCGGTAAATAAATGTTATTTTAAGCATGTATTTGTTTGTACGGTGGACCATATAATGGAGGGATGCGGCCCAAGCGTCCACAAAGTCAACAGATTATCGAACTTTGATCCGATAAATGATAAGTCTATCAACTCTTGAAAGCTTGATCCATGAATATGAATTTTGAATAGCAATTTTTAGATACGTCTATGCATTTTTATAAGCGACTCAGTCTCTCCGTTAGTTGGTCAGTCTGTCACGCTGCACGTTTTTCATTGGTCTGTCACGCTTAATGTGCATATTTAATGGCGCCCTCTTAATGATATCCATCTTGTTTTAATTGTTTTCTTATTAAATTAATACATAAAAGTGTCTACGTAAGAACTTTAGTTTCATTAGTGAATTAATTCTGAAAACCAAATTAATTAGCAATCGGTGGAATTATTCAGACAATGTCCTTATTAAGAAACACTTATGAAAATTGTGATTATTAAGCAGAGAAAATTGAAATGGACTTGAATGAAAACAGCTTTTCGTTTTTTTTTTGTTTTTTTTTTTTAAATAATTATAAATAAAACAATGTTGCACTTATAATTTCATTGAAATTTTTTTGTGTGCAAATATTTCTCAAAACGATTCTCTTTTTAGTGAATTTGATTCAGTTTTTGATGTTGTTTTCTTGAAGAACATTTCGCTACGAATATTTTTTTCATTTTTCTCATTTGTTATTGCTAGCATTTTGAAGCGTTTCTTATAATTGTTCGTAATTTCATGATAATTGAATGACTCTATTATCAGATTATTTTATTTTTCCTTGCATCTCTTGAGAGATTTTGTTGGTCATGTTTAAGTTGGAAGCTTAGATGTGACAACGCATCTCAGAGAGGCTCTGTCTGTTGGTCTGTCACGCATGAGTTTGAAACAGAATATGTAGAAGTAACTACACATCTCAGAGAGGCTCTTTCTATTGGTCTGTCACGCTTCAGTTTCAAATAGATTTTTTACATGTGACAACGTATCTCTATGAAAGACTTTGTTTATTGGTCTGTCACACTCAGTTTCAAATAGAATTTTTACATGTGAGAATGCATTTCTATGAAAGACTTTGTTTATTGGTCTGTCACGCTTCAGTTTCAAATAGAATTTTTACATGTGAGAATGCATTTCTATGAAAGACTTTGTTTATTGGTCTGTCACGCTTCAGTTTCAAATAGATTTTTTACATGTGACAACGTATCTCTATGAGAGGCTTTGTGTATTGGTCTGTCACGCTTCAGCCTGAGATAGCATTTCATCACTGAATGAGCAGATTGAATGATGCATCTGATTTTAGATGCACCAAAACATCTTTATAAGAGGCTTTGTCTGTTGGTCGATGTATATTTTCTTCACCCTGTCATGCTTAAGTATGAACTATTATTTTCTTTGGTTAGTCATGCTTAAGTTTAAAATAGTATTTTCTTTGGTCTGTCATGCTTAAATTTAAAATAGTATTTTCTTTGGTCTGTCATGCTTAAATTTAAAATAGTATTTCCTTTGGTCTGTCATGCTTAAATTTAAAATAGTATTTCCTTTGGTCTGTCATGCTTAAATTTAAAATAATATTTTCTTTGGTCTGTCTTGCTTAACTTTGAAATAGCATTTTCTTTGGTCTGTCATGCTTAAATTTAAAATAGTATTTTCTTTGATCTGTCATGCATATGTTTTAAATAGTATTTCAGTTGGTCTGTCATGCTTAAATTAAAAATAATATTTTTTTCCGTCTGTTATGCTTAAGTTCAAAATAGAATTATTTTCTCCAATCGCTAAGTTTTGAATAGATGCCTCTCAAGATAATCCGTTCTGGTTTTAAACTGATTGGCATCACAATATTCTTTTCATGATTCTGATTTTCTGTTTCTCATGTTTTCACCGACCAAATTTTTCTTTTAATTTAAGCACACACTTTTAAAAATGTATTTTTCACCCGATTCACCTGCATCTTTTTATTAATTACTGCATCTTTTTATTAATTACTGCATCATTTTATTAATTACTGCATCATTCTATTAAGTGCATCTGCTGAATACTGATCGCTTTTAATTTATTGATAATTGCATCAATCTATTATCAGATGCTTCCGTTTGAATGTGCATTTTCATCGCATGAATGTGCAGATTTAATAGAAGCATCTAAAATAATAGACAAAGCCGCGATCCGCCCATGCATTGGAACAAATACATTGAAGACATTGCCAAGGCTGCTGCAAAGAAGGTGGGCTCCCTCTACCGTGCGCGTAAACTTCTCACACCTGACATTGTTCTATATCTCTACAAAGCCACCATTCGCCCATGCATGGAGTATTGTTGACCCTCCCCCACCAAAAAAAAAATTTTTACCTTTTTTCTCAGTAGCCCCTTACGTCTACAATGGCGGCCTGCCTTGTTTGAGGTGAACTATGTTAACAAAAAAAAATTTGTTTAAATACGTTTCCAAATAGCTGTATTTTTTATTTTTTATGGAAGTCGCTCCAGACAAGGCATGAAGCCAATTGATGTAAGGAGCTAAAAAAAACAAAAACAAACAAAAAAGACTACTTCAAGGTGAAAAACTAGCCAACGCTCAGTGTTAGATGGATAGATTCTGACCCAGAAAACAGCAATTCTTCCCACTTTGTCAGAAACATCGCTCATGGAATGTGAGGACTAAAGGACAAAATAAGGGAAGCAAGAGTTACGAGGCTGCCGAAAGTAAACCCAAGGTCCACTTTCTACTCTCCTATAAGAGTCTATGTCCATAGATTGGTCTGTCAGACTAAATTTTGAAATATCATTTTCATTGGTTCATAAGGTCGACATAGTATTTTTGTTGTTCTCTCCCAGAATATCTCTTGTGTCGTCGGCAGTGACATCGCATTGTCGTAAGATCTTAGATCAGGGGTGGCCAACTTTTTCTACTGATTCTCTTTCAATCTAGATGTGCCACACAAAATTGCAACCCCCTTTAGTTCCATAAAGAATATATATATATATATATATATATATATATATATATAAGTATAAATTTTTATTTATACAAACATTATTGGTTACATATGTGCATACATGTTTCGGTTGCACTTTCCCAGAAAGTCAACCTCATCAGACCAAGAATTTCAGAGAACAGTTCTCTGAAATTCTTGGTCTGATGAGGTTGACTTTTTTTATGGGAAAGTGCAACCGAAACATGTATGCACATATGTAACCAATAATATTTGTATAAATAAAAATTTATACTTATAAACAGCTCTACTTGTTATTGAGCACTTTTTATAAACACTTGAGTTTCTACGGATTTACATTTACAGAAACTAATACAATACATGTACTATATATATATATATATATATATATATATAAATTAATTAAGTTCAAATATTAATTAAATGAACAAAAACAATATTTTTCAAAAGTGCTCAATATATATTAGAGCTTTTATATTAAAATAAACATAGTTTGATTATCCGACAATTGTTTCAGAGCAAAGAAGCTCTTCCTCAGGGAAATTACAATTAATTTCCCTGAGGAAGAGCTTCTTTGCTCTGAAACAATTGTCGGATAATCCAACTATGTTTATTTTAATATATATATATATATATATATATATATATACGAGGCTTGTCTAAAAAGTATCCGGTTTTAGGTCAGATAAATATTTCAAATGCGTGACGGGGTTGGGACCCTAATCCTCTTCAAAGTAGGCCCCTTGTGCTTGCACACACTTAGTCCACCGATCCATCCACTGCCGGAAACGCCTCTTGAAGTCTTCTTTTGGAATGGTGTTCATCTCCGCCGTCGCGTTTTTTTTTTTTTTTTACCTTAGTTCACCCCAAAACAAGTAAAATTTTGACCGAGTATCTTAGGTGGTCTGCCACATTTTCGTTGGTCTGCCACATTTTCGTTGGTCTGCCGCATTTCACTTTGATATAACATTGTTGTTGTTATTTAAGTGTTGTATACTTTTTTCGTAGTTTTCTCATACTTAATTTTGATATATCATTTTGGTTTGTCATACTTAAGAAAAAGCTGTATCGAATACGAACCAGTTTCCGGGAACTTCGCACCAGCAGCGTTCGTGCATGTTACATAAACACCCCGAGAGATGCCGAGACGATTAGCCAATCAGCTGGCAGACGACATGGAAGGAATGCGGCGTTAGATCACCGAACATGCAGACCCCAGACTGTTTAGAAGAATGCGTTTAGGAAAGTCTGCAAAGACTATTTGTTACAAAATCCCTGTTAGATTGGAGGCCCAGGGCATACGGTTGAGAGAGATGAGTCTCTATTTGACTCTAACACCAACACTAACCCTAACTTGACTGATTAACTTGGCAGACGACATGGAAGGAATGCGGCGTTAGATCACCGAACATGCAGACCGCAGACTGTTTAGAACAGTGGTTCTTAACCTTTTTTCTCCAATTCCCCACTATTTAGTGAGCCAGCTCTCCATTCCCACCACAGTTATCACATGGAAATAAATACATACAAAAAGATTCGTTATGTTTTTTCTAAATATATTTGGCCTATAAAAAGCTTACAAAAAATGTAACACTAGCACTAGACGCATACTGGTTAACGAGACTTTTGCATCTTTGGGGTATGTATCTGTGAGATAAGGAAAAATATATAAGAAGAAGGTACCTGAAGAGAAATAAAATGAAAAGAAAGTAGTGACAATCATACAAGAGAGAAACAAAAAACGACCAACAGAAATGGCGTTGAATCAAGAAAATGGTCAAAATTATCATGGTCAAAGTAAGTCAACATTTGGATGTAATGTATTAAATTTTGAAGCAGTGGTTCTTCTGTGCGACCGGTCATTCCCCACTTAGCAACTCCGCCATTCCCCACCAGTGGGGAACTCCCCACAGGTTAAGAACCACTGGTTTAGAAGAATGCTTTTAGGGAAGTCTGTAAAGGCTATTTGTTACAAAATCCTCGTTAGATTGGAGACCCAGGGCATACGGTTGAGAGAGAGATGAGTCTCTATTTGACTCTAACACCAACACTAACCCTAACTTGACTGATTAAAACAAGTTATTTTTCATTTTTTAAGAAACTTACAAAAAACTACTTTTTAACCATTTGACTGAATACAAAAAGAGATGAAAAGAAAAAAATGATAAAAATGTATTTATTAACAGTTTTTTAGCATTGTTTTGTTAACAAAAACATTATTAACAGTGACTTCGCTATATTTTGTTCGTTTTTTTTTTTTTTTTTTTTTTTGAAAATAAAACTGAAAAAAAAAATGCCTCAGCAACGTATCGAAGTTATCGTCTGTCAGCATTCGCCTCTTCATCTCTCGGGTGTTTACGTAACATATCCGAACGCTGCCGACACGAAGTTTCCGGAAACTGGTTCATATTCGATATCAGTACTGAAAAAGCAACGAAAATGCTTTTTCATGCTTAAGTTTAAAAAAAGCATTTTCATTGCTTTATCTCATGTTTCATAAAGCATTTTCGTTGCTTTGTGATATTTAAGTTTGCAAAAAAAATATTCGTTTCTAACAGATTGTATAGACGTATGCTAAGAATTTCTTTTCTTTTTTTCCTAATGAAACGCTAGAAGAAATAAAGAGTTTTGTTTTTCTCTATGGAATCCAGTTTTTTGTGAGCTAACTCCTCGTATTCATGTGCCCAAAGAAAAAAAAAATCAATGAGAGAAAGTAAACACAGAAAATAATTATTGGTTTGTTCAAAATGAAATTGCGATTATAAAGCAAAAAAAAAAATGCCAATAATTTTGGAATGTGATTTCCTTGGGGTCTTTTAATTGTCAGTCTGACATGATTGTTCATAGAATAAAGGCATTTAATGTGAAAGGTTTTCTGCATTCTGTTGAAGAATGGATCTGAAGAAGTTTGAAAATCCGTTTTGGAATCAGTAGGAATCCCCTTAATCTGTGGCGATGACGGTTAAAAACAAGAACGAGTTTCTTAAGATACGTCCATTCAATCTGTGCTTTTATCGATAGTAAATTCGTACGAATCAAAATGCTACAACTTTGTTGACCGGTTTGATTCTGTTGTCAGCATTCTCGCAGGAGGGACCACGTAATGGTTGCCAACATCCTTAAGTTAAAGTGGTATTATTATGGAATCAACTAGATTCGAACTTGACACACCCAGGTCTTCAGTCCGTATCGTTATCCACTTAACCATCGTCACCTCCACAGTTCTTGGATAGAAACGACTGGAATAGGAAGCTGTATTACGATGAGGTATCAAAACACGGAATTGATGGAGACCACTAGACCAACGAGTCAAACAAGCTGAAACAAAAGAATTCTGAAGAACACATGTCATAATAGTATTTATAGAAAAGACTGAGACTAGCAACATCAAGTTTGTGAGAAAGAGGGCGTAGAGAAGAAGAAAGGGTAAGGCCAATTAAATTAGATACGTTTCTGCACCTGATCAAGAACCCTCAAATGGGACAGATTCACTAGCCCAAATATGACAATAGTATACATGGTCCGATAGTCGGATGAATGTTTATGTAGAACTGATTATAAAATTTAACCACCGTCACCTCCCATCTATCGATGAAAATGCTATTTCAAACTTAAGTGTGACAGACAAATTGACAGACGGACACACTTTTTTTTTAGAGATGCTTAGATGCATGTAAAAATGCTATTTAATATTTTAATTTAATAATAATATTTAATTTAATATTGAAATTTTAAGATGAGGATTGATAATTTTTATAATTTGGATTATTCCGACTACTGTTCTCATCTTGAGTGTTATTCTCACAACATTTCGGCCGCTGTAACCTCCGGCTTTCTTCATGTGTATCTTGGTTAACTTGGGAATATTTCTGTCGAACTCGGGAATCTGGACGGAATTTTGAAAGGAATCCTTTATTTAATCCACGGGGGTAGCATGCTGTCGTTTCCTGCTTATCGCCTGAGGCTCCCCTTACCGGGAATGTCGACGGGGCTGCCCAGGCATTTTTTTGCAGGCCAGAGTGCTCAACCTCTAGGGCGTTAGCTTTTCAATCCCACTTTCTCGACCTTGTGTCACATCTTACCGCTGTGGGAGGGAAATAAAAAAAAAATAATTAAAAAAAAAAAAAAAAGTCTATGAATTTTTGGACGCATCTAAAAATGTTATTTCAAATTTAAGCATAAGACGTGTCAATTAAATCTGAATCTAGCGATGAAAATTAAGGGTGACCGACCGACCGACCGACCAGGCCTATAGTGATGTTTGGATGCATCTAAAAATGCTATTTCAACCTTCAGTATGACAGACCAACGTAAATGCAATTTAAAACTAGAGCTTAAGAGACAAAAAAAAATAGTATTTACAAAAATGCTATTTCAAACTTAGGTTTGACAGACTGATCGACTGACATAGACTCATATAGAGATATTTGGACACATCTAAAAATGTTAAGTATGACAGACCAACGAAAATGATACACAGACAGATAAAGCCTATACTTGTACTCATGTTTAGCGATAACACTGCTATTTGAAATTTAAGCGTGAAAAACCAACGATAATGTTATTTTAAAACTATTTCTCACAGACTCAGGAAAATGCTATTTCAAACATAGGCATGACATACAGAGCCTTTTTAAAAAAGGTTTAGACCAAAATAAAGTGTGTCAATTAGAAATGTACATTTAGCAATGAAAATGCTGTTTCAAATTTCAGGGTGACTGACAGACTGCCCGACCAAGCCTACAGACATGTTCGTATGCATCTAAAAAACTATTTCGAATCTGAACATGACCAACCGACAGAGCCTCTTTTCAAAATGTTGAGACTATTTTAGATAAGATCGGTCCATGAAATCTGCATTTAGCAACAGAAATTCTATTTTAAACTTAAGTGAGACAGACTGACCGACCAAGCCTATAGACATGTTCGTATGCATCTAAAAAACTATTTCGAATCTGAACATAACCAACCGACAGAGCCTCTTTTCCAAATGTTGAGACTATTTTAGATAAAATCGGTCCATGAAATCTGCAGTTAGCAACGAAAATTCTATTTTAAACATAAGTGAGACAGATTGACCGACCAAGCCTATAGACATGTTCGTATGCATCTAAAAAACTATTTCGAATCTGAACATGACCAACCGACAGAGCCTCTTTTCAAAATGTTGAGACTATTTTTAGATAAGATCGGTCCATGAAATCTGCATTTAGCAACGAAAATTCTATTTTAAACTTAAGTGAGACAGATTGACCGACAAAGCCTATAGAGATGTTTGTACACATCTAAAAAAACTATTTCGAATCTGAACATGACCAACCGACAGAGCCTCTTTTCAAAATGTTGAGACTTATTTTAGATAAGATCGGTCCATTAAATCTGCATTTAGCAACGAAAATTCTATTTTAAACTTAAGTGAGACAGATTGACCGACAAAGCCTATAGAGATGTTTGTACACATCTAAAAAAACTATTTCGAATCTGAACATGACCAACCGACAGAGCCTCTTTTCAAAATGTTGAGACTATTTTAGATAAGATCAGTCCATGAAATCTGCATTTAGCAACGAAAATTCTATTTTAAACTTAAGTGAGACAGATTGACCGACCAAGCCCATAGAGATGTTTGTACGCATCTAAATATGAAGAAATGCTAACCAGAATTTAGCAAGGAGAATCTTTTTAACTAACTTGTTCTTCCTTATATTTTCGCCTGACTATTCCGCCTCCCAGTCTCATTCTACAAACAATAGTTCTCTCCTTCATCAATGAACTTATAGTTTTGTATTCTTCCTGTTGTGATATTCTGTAGAATGCCATGAAAACGCTGCTGGCAATGTCCCACAATGCATCACAACAAGATGTCTGAAAAGAGGTAACTATCCACATTATCAAAAACCTAAAAACAAATAACATGTTTTGCTTGTGGGTATTGGTACTTTGCCAGAATATAAGATTTCTGACCAAGACATATATATTTTTTTTTTGGGGGGGATTCTTTAATAGTTTTGCCTTTTTTTTTTAAGGAGGAGAGGACATAGGAAGATTCTATCAGTAACAAAAGTATTATTCTAAACTTTTTCGAAGAGAATATCACCAACAAGTACAAGATAAAAGTTGTGCTAAGGAAGTCGACAGTTTTCATTTATTTTATTTTTTTTGTTCAAATCAGAGAAATATATATTTCTATACTTATAACGTTGTGTATTATTATATGGTTCTATTTATCTTCCTCCCACAAGGTAAGATGTGACACAAGGTCGGGAAAGTGGGAAAGAACCAGCGCTTGAGAATTTGAGCACTCTGGCTGTTTAAAAATTGCCTGGGCAGCCCCGTCGGCATTCCCCGGTAGGGGCGCCTCAGGCTGTAAGCAATAAACTTACTCCTCCTCAAAGAGGGGAGGCAAAGCCTGGGAGGGTGCACCTTCTAGAACTGCACAGGACCGACAACCAATAGACCGGCGTAAATCCAGACCCGGACGATACCGGTTTATTAGGCGGGGTAAAAAAACCCTGGTTTATATGGTATTCTCTATAATCATTGGCTATCATTTTTATTCTTTTATTTTTTTAAATTTTTAATTTTTAATATTTTTTTAACCTAGTTCACCCCAAACAAGGCATGCTGCCACTGTAAGATGTACGGGGCTACTGAGAATTAGGGTGAAAGTATTCGGGGTCATCCTAAGTTGGGAGCTGTGCAGCGAGATGCTTGTTCACATTAGTTTTAAATCTCTGCATGTCGTTACAGTCGGGGGAGCAGGGAGGGAGTTCCAAAGGCAGGCAGCACGAGGAAAGAAGCTATTGGAGTAGAAGGCTCTCCAGCATCTGGGGACCTCCACAGTGAATGGATGGGACTTTGCTGATTGTCGGGTTGGTCAAATGTATTTATGTCGAGGGGGGAACCAGAGCAGCAAGTTCATTGGAGCACATTCCATTGAAGTACTTGTAAAACAAGCACAAGAATGCAACATTGCAGGAACTGCCGGACTTTGGAACTCCCTCCCTGCTCTCTGTTTTCCTGATCATACCAACATGCCGAAATTTAAAACTAATGTGAGCAAACATCTTGCGACACAGGTCCCAAAAAATGATCCCCTAAAATTTTACCCAAATTCTCAGTAGTCCCTTACGTCTACAGTGGCAACTTGTCTTGTTTAAAAACAGAAGAAAAAGGAGCTACTATGACAGAAGTCCTAAGACAACCTGGGTAGGGAGCTGTGAAGCAATATTGTTTGTTCACATTACATTTAAATTTTTGCATGTTGGTACGGTTGGGGGAAACAGGGAGCAGGGAGAGAATTTCAAAGGCAAGCAATCTGAGGAAAGAAGCTATCAGAGAAAATCTTCCAGCATCTAAGGACCTCTACAGTAAAGGGGTGAGATTTTGCTGCTAGTTGAGTAGGTCGGGGGTATTTACGTTGTGGTGGTGGGTATGTGCAGTAAGTTCATCGAAGCACACTCTATGGAAGTACTTGTAAAACAAACACAGGGATGCAATGCAACTAACAACATCAGCAACGAAAGCCGTCCAACACATGCCAGCATGTTAAACAGCCATTAAACCGATGATGATGATGATGATTAATTAGAACTATCTAAACAATAGCTGAAATAAAATTTTGATGAGATGCTGAATATACTTAAACTGCAAGAAACCAAAACTAGAATGATGATGCTGCACCAACTGACCCTAAACCCTAACCCTAACCCTACCCCTAAACACTAACCTCTACCCCTAAGCCCTAACCCTACCCCTACCCTTAAACCCTAACCCTACCCCTACCCCTACCCTTAAACCCTAACCCTAACCCTACCCCTAAACCCTAACCCTACCCTTAAATCCTAACTCTACCCCTAAACCTTAACCCCTGCCCTAAGCCCTAACCCTACCCCTAAACCCTAACTCTACCCCTAAACCCTAACCCTACCCTTAAATCCTAACTCTACCCCTAAACCCTAACCCTAACCCCTACCCTAAGCCCTAACCCTAAACCTAACCCTACCCTTAAATCCTAACTCTACCCCTAAACCCTAACCCCTAACCCTAAACCCTAAACCGAAACCCTAAACCCTAACCCTACCCCTACCATCAGCTGACATTTAAAATTCTGCATCTGATGATCCCATTCAACCATGTCTATAATAATCATTGTGACAGAAAAAAACTGGTGCTACCAGATCAGGCTGTCTGAAGATACTGGCTTCTTGATCAAAAGTCCACCAAACATTGATGTTATTGTTTTTTTCCTTTCCCTTTGCAAAACTCAATCATATTCTACAAAGCCAAAAACAACAATTTTTCTCTACAAAACAACCAAACGAAACACCATGAATAAATATTTGTAGATATATACAACTTGAAGCAGAAAAAAAACTTTTATCAGTATGACTGTATTCGGCATTAAATAACCTGAAAAGGGTTGATATGCCGTAAAACAAAACAACCAAACGTGACAGCAAAAAGCATGCTAGGTCATTTGTCAGTATGAATCGGTTGTATATTCTCAACAATACTATGATTTTCATGTACTTACTTAACCATTGTGGCCTTAAAGGGACGAAAAGAAATAAGACAACAAGGAGGCAATTAACAAGAGTCTGTATTTACAAACAGTACAGAAGTAATGGGTTGTCAGAGACTGATTCTCTCTGTTACCAATATTATCACTATTTATAGTGTCAGGAAGAGTCCATGTAGTGATGCAATAGGGTAGGTCACCATAACATTAACCCTAACCCACCAACATAAGCCAACGAATTCATATAAGCTGAAAAAAAGATAACTAACAAGATCTAGTGGGACTTGCTAGCTCAATTTAGCCATTATATATTTGTCTCTTGTACATTTCTCTATTTTTTATTCAGCTTTTTCCGCCAATTTTTTCCACCATTTTTTTTTTTATTATTGATTCCATTTTTTATGCTTACGTTTTTCCCCGCCATATTTCTTTTGTTTTCTCTGACGCCCGTCCTTTCTTAATTAATCTGTTTAAAAATGTGTTTATTAATTTTACTTTGATTCGGAAATTGCTGGAGCAGTCATAAATATTAACATTTTTTTCTTCTTGCGGAAGGCAGCCCCTATAAGGTTGTTTGGTCACACGATAAGTAATCGGCCTTCAGGGCGTACTAATTTCGACCGCACTATTAAACGACTACTTCCATATCCTTTGGGATTTGCAGGTCAGACAAAGAGCTTCCAAGCACCAATGAAGAAATACGTCTTCTCTCCTGCTTCCGTCACAGAGCAAAGCTATCTTCACTTGAAGATATATTGCTCCAAGAATACTTTAACCTTATTACTTAAATTCCTTTTCTTCACTGTCTAAACTTTCGGCAACCTACACCCAATGGTGTAGATCATGGACTGAATACCAGTGCTATACATTTATTGGAAAACCTCCGCCGTGTAAATCATAAACGTAGCGGACCCGAATAAAACTTGCAAAAATCACCGTTATATCAAGACTACCGGTGGAATAATCATGTTAACAGCAACTCCGGACATTGCCAGAGGGAAAACAGAGAAATGACTAAGATTCTTGAATTCGATGCTGAACGTGATCTAATTATAGCAGATTGAGTCATAGATGGCCCAAAGGATGGGGAATATATGAGTCCTGCGAAATAATTGAACCATTATCATCTATGTTTAGAGAATAAGTCACGGAAAATGCGAAACTATGCAATTATTTTTCCGTGCAGGTGGACGAAGTTCATCGTGATAGAAAAACAGAGCAGTTAGAAATTGTAGGTGTAAAATTTTTTGATGAATTTTTACATTCTATTCTGGAGTGTTTGCTTTACACCAGGGCTGGACAACTTTTTGCACCCCATGTAGCAATTCTTTCACTTTTTATTTAGATTGACACACAAATTTTTACTCCCCTTTTTGTTGACTTTACATCAGGGCTGGACAACCTTTTGCACCCCATGTAGCAATTCTTTCACTTTTTATTTAGATGGACACACAACTTTTTACTCCCTTTTTGTTGACTTTACATCAGGGCTGGACAACCTTTTGCACTCCATGTAGCAATTCTTTCACTATTTATTTAGATGGACACACAAATCTTTACTCCCTTTTTGTTGACTTTACATCAGGGCTGGACAACCTTTTGCACCCCATGTAGTAATTCTTTCACTTTTTATTTAGATGGACACAACTTTTTACTCCCTTTTTGTTGACTTTACATCAGGGCTGGACAACCTTTTGCACTCCATGTAGCAATTCTTTCACTTTTTATTTAGATGGACACACAAATCTTTACTCCCTTTTTGTCGACTTTACATCAGGGCTGGACAACCTTTTGCACCCCATGTAGCAATTCTTTCACTTTTTATTTAGATGGACACACAAATTTTTACTCCCCTTTTTGTTGACTTTACATCAGGGCTGGACAACCTTTTGCACCCCATGTAGCAATTCTTTCACTATTTATTTAGATGGACACACAAATTTTTACTCCCTTTTTGTTGACTTTACATCAGGGCTGGACAACCTTTTGCACCCCATGTAGCAATTCTTTCACTTTTTATTTAGATGGACACAACTTTTTACTCCCTTTTTGTTGACTTTACATCAGGGCTGGACAACCTTTTTGCACTCCATGTAGCAATTCTTTCACTTTTTATTTAGATGGACACACAAATTTTTACTCCCCTTTTTGTTGACTTTACATCAGGGCTGGACAACCTTTTGCACCCCATGTAGCAATTCTTTCACTTTTTATTTAGATGGACACACAAATTTTTACTCCCTTTTTGTCGACTTTACATCAGGGCTGGACAACCTTTTTGCACTCCATGTAGCAATTCTTTCACTTTTTATTTAGATGGACACAACTTTTTACTTCCTTTTTTGTTGACTTTACATCAGGGCTGGACAACCTTTTTGCACTCCATGTAGCAATTCTTTCACTTTTTATTTAGATGGACACACAAATTTTTACTCCCCTTTTTGTTGACTTTACATCAGGGCTGGACAACCTTTTGCACCCCATGTAGCAATTCTTTCACTTTTTATTTAGATGGACACACAAATTTTTACTCCCTTTTTGTCGACTTTACATCAGGGCTGGACAACCTTTTTGCACTCCATGTAGCAATTCTTTCACTTTTTATTTAGATGGACACACAAATTTTTACTCCCCTTTTTGTTGACTTTACATCAGGGCTGGACAACCTTTTGCACCCCATGTAGCAATTCTTTCACTTTTTATTTAGATGGACACACAAATTTTTACTCCCTTTTTGTTGACTTTACATCAGGGCTGGACAACCTTTTGCACCCCATGTAGCAATTCTTTCACTTTTTATTTAGATGGACACAACTTTTTACTCCCTTTTTGTTGACTTTACATCAGGGCTGGACAACCTTTTTGCACTCCATGTAGCAATTCTTTCACTTTTTATTTAGATGGACACACAAATTTTTACTCCCCTTTTTGTTGACTTTACATCAGGGCTGGACAACCTTTTGCACCCCATGTAGCAATTCTTTCACTTTTTATTTAGATGGACACACAAATTTTTACTCCCTTTTTGTCGACTTTACATCAGGGCTGGACAACCTTTTGCACCCCATGTAGCAATTCTTTCACTTTTTATTTAGATGGAGACACAAATTTTTACTTCCCTTTTTGTTGACTTTACATCAGGGCTGGACAACCTTTTGCACCCCATGTAGCAATTCTTTCACTTTTTATTTAGATGGACACAACTTTTTACTCCCTTTTTGTTGACTTTACATCAGGGCTGGACAACCTTTTGCACCCCATGTAGCAATTCTTTCACTTTTTATTTAGATTGACACACAAATTTTTACTCCCTTTTTGTCGACTTTACATCAGGGCTGGACAACCTTTTGCACCCATGTAGCAATTCTTTCACTTTTTATTTAGATTGACACAAATTTTTACTCCCTTTTTGTCGACTTTACATCAGGGCTGGACAACCTTTTGCACCCCATGTAGCAATTCTTTCACTTTTTATTTAGATGGACACACAAATTTTTACTCCCTTTTTGTTGACTTTACATCAGGGCTGGACAACCTTTTTCACCCCATGTAGCAATTCTTTCAATTTTTTATTTAGATGGACATACAAATTTTTACTCCCCTTTTTGTTGACTTTACATCAGGGCTGGACAACCTTTTGCACCCCATGTAGCAATTCTTTCACTTTTTATTTAGATGGACACACAAATTTTTACTCCCCTTTTTGTTGACTTTACATCAGGGCTGGACAACCTTTTGCACCTCATGTAGCAATTCTTTCATTTTTTTATTTAGATGGAGATACACATTTTTACTCCCCTTTTTGTTGACTTTACATCAGGGCTGGACAACCTTTTGCACCCCATGTAGCAATTCTTTCACTTTTTATTTAGATTGACGCACAAATTTTTACTCCCCTTTTTGTTGACTTTACATCAGGGCTGGACAACCTTTTGCACCCCATGTAGCAATTCTTTCACTTTTTATTTAGATGAACACACACATTTTTACTCCCCTTTTTGTTGACTTTACATCAGGGCTGGACAACCTTTTGCACCCCATGTAGCAATTCTTTCACTTTTTATTTAGATGGACACACAAATTTTTACTCTTTTTTCAGTTTCATTAAAATGAGGTAATAGGGACACTTCTTTAATACATGCATACATGGTGACTGTCTACTCGTTTTCGAGTATGACCACTTTCTGCATATCAATGTGATACTAGTGCAGAAACTTCCAGGTGAGAGGCACGCATATGGATTTTTAGGCCTGCTAGACTTTTACGGACAATATCACAAATGTGGCAGGTGTTAAAAAGTACTAGCACAGCAACAAGATCATAGTGACACACGCTTGTGCAACACGATGATCAATCTCTGAGTATCAATGACTATGAACCCGGTGATGGACAAACAGTCTGATGACGACCAATAGTCACTTCAACTACAGGTGATATACTAGAGTTTTCAAACGGATGTTTATTTTCAAATTTGAATGCAAGAAACATCAGAAAAGACTGTTTGACGTTCTTCACCTCGTCTCTAACGGTTGCTAGACTTTTACAGAAAACATCACAAATGTGGCAGGTGTTGTGATGATCTGATGGGATGCCATAGTTGAAGCCACTTTTTGCCCGTGAAGAATTCTGCTGCATGTGCACTCGTTGATGATTTACCAAATTGAAAGCTTAGCATGTTAATTGTAGTTACCACCCACTCACCACCGTAGTTGGTATCTACATAAAGATTGCTTACTCAAAAAGTATCAGCACGACAACAGGATAATAGTGACTAACCCTAACCCGACACCGTGATCACTCTCTGGATATCGGTAACTATGAACCCGGTGACAGACAAAAAGTCTGATGACCAGTAGTCACTCTAACCACAGAGTTTTTTAACGATGTTTATTTTCAAATTTCGAACGCAGGAAACATCAGAAACGGTTGCTTTTTAAAAAAATTATTTATTTCAACTTTCGATCACTAAAAAGGTCAGAAAAATATATACTCAAGGAGTGTACTAGGAAAGATGTCCCTATTGCCTTCGCTAAGGCAGGCATCTAGAAGAATGAAAACTCCAATATACATATCAGGTTGGAAAGAAAGTAATGTCGTTTTTGTCCAACACATTTATTTCGTCTGAAACATTCACATTAGAGCATTTTTAATCTTTACAATAATTTTCCTCATTTTCTATGACTTCTGTTCAACGATCAACTAGCTTCTTGATGCCTTCTTCAAAACATTTCTCTGATTTTTGAGTTGATGGTCATTTTCATAAATTTTATTGTTTAAGTGATGCTACAACGACCAGAAAACATGGTAGTCAGATGGATCAATGTCAAGTGAATAAGGCGAATTAGGCAAAACTTCCAAATTGAAACCTATGACCTTTTCTTGGGGTAGTTTTGCTGTGTGAGGTTTCGCGTTATCATGTTGAAGCACTACACCCTTCCTATTGAGTAATGCTAGTCGTTTTTTGATAGAACAATTCTTAGATCATCCAGCTGCAAACAATATTTTACTGCTGTGATTGTTTGATTAGGCTCTAGTAACTCATAATGAATCACTCCTCTCATGTCCCACCATAAAGAGAGCATAACCTTCTTTGGGTGTAGTCCTTGTTTTTGAACAGGCTCTGGACTTTGGTTTCAGTCTAACCATTGTCTTTTGCGTTGGGTATTCTTATAAATAACCCATTTTTTATCTCCAGTCACAATTCTTTGCAAAAATGGTTCTCGATGATTCCTGAAAAGCAAAGATGTGCAAACAGTCAATCTTTGATTTCGTTGAGCATCGGTCAAATCTTTGGGAACCCAGAGTCCAAGTTTTAAAACTTTTCCTAACTAATGAAGGCATGAAATAATTGTGGTGTGGGTTGTATTGAATTGTTGAGCTAATTCTCTGCTGGTTAACTTTGGATTGACCTCCACAGCGTCTTTAATGGCGTCTTTATCAATTGATTTTGGCCTTCCTGAACGTCGCCAATCTGACAGGTTAAAGTCTTCAGAAGAAAATTTTGCAAACCACCGTTGACGTTTTCGATCATTCAGAACATTTATTCCATAGACAGTTCTAATATTCCTTGTAGCTTCTGCAGCTGAGTTTCCTTTTTTGAATTCATAGAGCATGCAATGTCTCAGATGCTCCTCACCAATATTCATGTTTTGACGGCTGAGACCGTTAAACTTAATATTTTCCAACTAATTACTATATCTGAAAGGCAAAGCAAGATATTAAGACACCAATTCATGAAAAAATCTAGAACTGTGTACAACTTAGGAGGCTGCAAAGTGATGAAATAAAAAATACGACATTACTTTCTTTCCAACCTGATACATACATACATACATACATACATACATACATACATACACATATAAATATTTCTATTTATATAAAGTTAGGTATGTGTATATGTTTATATATTCGTATGCACAGGATTCACTTCTAAACTAATTGACCAATCATTATGAATTTTGGAATGCAGCTGCTATCTCAACACTTTACTCTAGTTTCACAGCATCACCGATCATCAGAAGTGTAATTAACTGGCCTCTGACGTCTGGCCTTAATTGGAAACAAAACATTTTTTTTATCGAATTATGCCAGACGTTAGAGATCAGTCAAGTACACTTCTGAGTATCGGTGATGCTCTGAAACTGCAGTACAGTGTTGAGATAATTATGTTTTATTATCATCTGTTATCGATATAGGTCTATCTGAAAGGATATCGAGCCCTTTGTTTGTCTAAGATATGTTGTCTTCATTCGGTTCTGTTCCGATTTTGAGAGATTGATTTACTTGTTATACACAGACACACTTTGGATCAAATAGGTTTTAGGCACCCCAGAATGAGCAACAACCGAAACAACACATTTTTCTTTCACGCTGTTTTCTTTTTTACTTCCAGTTTAATCAGGAATAAAACAATACGTTGTATATACATATTTGTAACTTTGCCTTCGCTGATATTTTATTAAAAAAGGGGTTTATTTGCGAAAATAAATATGAATAGCCTAAAAAATACTGAGTTTTGTTATATGCACATATTTAATTTTAAAAAAAAACCCAACATCTTGAGTGTTATTCTCACAACGTTTCGGCCGGTGTAACCTCCGACCTTCTTCAGGTGTATCTTGCCGAACTTAGGAATCTTTCTGCCGAACTCGGGAATCTGCAAGGACCCGTGGTGTAACGGATAATGTACTAAGTATAATTCAGTTCTAGTTTCAGTCTTCTGAAGGTTGAAGGTTCAATCCTTAGTGCGGGCGATACTAGGAATTGCGAATTACTATGGCTGACGGAACGAGAGCATGCTACCCCCTGTTGATAAAATAAAGGGTTCTGTTCGAAATTCCGTGCAAATTCGCAAATTCAACAGGAAGATTCCCGAGTTCGATAAAATATACCTGAAGAAGGTCGGAGGTTACATCGGCCGAAACGTTGTGAGAATAACACTCAAGATGAGAACAGTAGTCTGAATAATCCAAATTATACAAATTATCAATCCGCATCTAAAAAATTCAGAAACATAAAAATAAAACAATTTCATTTATAAAGCATCTCGTTTTGTAAACTTTGGAGATTTATAAAAAAAAAATATATAGTTTTATTTACGTAATATGTATAAAAAAAAATATATAGTTTTATTTACGTAATATGTATAAAAAAAAAAATATAGTTTTATTTACGTAATATGTATAAAAAAAACAAATATTAAAAAACAGTAAAATTGTAATGAAAGGAGACGAAATGATATTACACAGATGTTTTTAAAATAATTTTTAAAATATATTAAATTGTATTAAAAGAAATACTTTTTTAAATATTGAATTTTTCGCTATAAATTTTAAAAATTTATCGTAAGCGATAAAACCGGAAGTGAAAAGTTAAAAAAAACAATCGCTGTGTTATTTTTGTTGTTGCTCATTCTGGGGTGCCTCAAATCAATTTGATTACACAATGCTTACCATTATGGATGATAATTGAATACTTAAGAAGTCATCTTAAGGTACCGAAGAATGTCAAACTTTTGGCACGTAAAGTGCATGTGTGATTCTCTGCTTCTTTCTCTCTCTCTCTCTATCACTCTCTCTCTATCACTCTCTCTCTATCACTCTTTATCACTCTCTCTCTCTCACTCTCTATCTATCTCTATCTCACTCTCTCTATCTCTCTCTCTCTCTCTCTCACTCTCTATCTATCTCTCTCTCACTCTCTATCTCTCTCTCACTCTCTATCTATCTCTCACTCTCTCTCTCTCTCTTACTCTCTCTCTCTCCCTCTCCCCCTCTCTCCCTCTCATATGCATGGTATAAAGATGACTTATCTGAAAAAGGCTTTCTCCATTCCATGAGATGTTTCGTATATTATATACCTTCTCCAGATATGAAAAAATCCAAGAGAAAAAAGGTGTTTCCTTCTTTTGTTTCCCTGTCAATTATATTTCTACATTCATTTGTAATGTTATCTCTAATATGAAAATATCGTTTTTCTCTTGGCTTTCGAATATCTGAAGAATGGTATATGATATACCGAAATACAGAAATCCTTCTGGCAGACCCATTGAACAGGGAATAAACCGGACGCAGATTTTATTTGAAGACACCTACCTTGTTGAATAACAGAATTATTTGAGATGCATCCTCATTGAAAAGCTCACTCCTATCTACTTATCTCATTACAACTATAATAGACTCTGCCTTTTGACTAGAAGCAAAGTGTAGTATCTGTTCCGATGGATGCTACACTCTGTAGACCGGTACCGTCTTGACCTTCGGACTTTCTTAGCCTTTTGGCTACGATCAAAGTGTAGTATTTGTTCCGATGGATGCTACTATTGTTCTGTACAGTTCTAGGAGGTCCATCCTCACCCATTGAGAAGGGGTTAGATTATTGCTAATCGCCCGAGGCGTCCCTACAGGGGAATGCCAAAGCATTTTTTGACGTCAGAGCGCTCTTTCTCTAGGGCACTGGCTTATCAAATCCCACTTTCCGACCTTGTGTCACATCTTACCGCTGTGGGAGGGAGATAAATACAAAGTGTAGTATCTGTTCCGATGGATGCTACACTCCATCTTTTCTGCCCTCGGTCAGTGAAGGAGAAATCCTTCCAGACTGAGGCAATTAAAAAAAATTTGTTCCAATCCAGAGTGCTTCTTTTTGGAGAGCTGGATTTCTGACACATTAAAAACCGTGAAGAGGCAAGTAAATAAGGTACTCTGTGCGTTCGTCAGTGGCTGAAATTTAAAATACCATTTTTATTGGTCTGTCTGGCTGAAATTTAAAATACCATTTTTGTTGGTCTGTCTGGCTGAAATTTAAAATACCATTTTTGTTGGTCTGTCTGGCTGAAATTTAAAATACCATTTTTGTTGGTCTGTCTGGCTGAAATTTAAAATACCATTTTTGTTGGTCTGTCTGGCTGAAATTTAAAATACCATTTTTATTGGTCCTTTCTGGCTGAAATTTAAAATACCATTTTTGTTGGTCTGTCTGGCTGAAATTTAAAATACCATTTTTATTGGTCTGTCTGGCTGAAATTTAAAATACCATTTTTATTGGTCTGCCGGGCTTAAGTTTGAAATAACCTTTTCGTTGGGCTATCTGATTTAAGTTGGAAATAGTATTTTTGTTTATCTGTCGAGCTTAAATTGTGAATATCATTTTAGCAGGTTTATCAAATCTGAAGTTAAAATGGTATTTTTAGATGCATCTCTAGAAGAGACTCTGTTCGCAATTCAGTGTTCAAAGTTTGAAATAGCATTTTCGTCGATCGGTCTGTTTGACTTCAGTTTTAAATAGCATTTTCGTAGATCGGTCTGTCTGACTTCAGTTTTAAATAGCATTTTCGTCGATCGGTCTGTCTGGCTTCAGTTTTAAATAGCATTTTCGTAGATCGGTCTGTCTGACTTCAGTTTTAAATAGCATTTTCGTCGATCGGTCTGTCTGACTTCAGTTTTAAATAGCATTTTCGTCGATCGGTCTGTCTGACTTCAGTTTTAAATAGCATTTTCGTCGATCGGTCTGTCTGACTTCAGTTTTAAATAGCATTTTCGTCGATCGGTCTGTCTGACTTCAGTTTTAAATAGCATTTTCGTCGATCGGTCTGTCTGACTTCAGTTTTAAATAGCATTTTCGTCGATCGGTCTGTCTGGCTTCAGTTTTAAATAGCATTTTCGTCGATCGGTCTGTCTGACTTCAGTTTTAAATAGCATTTTCGTAGATCGGTCTGTCTGACTTCAGTTTTAAATAGCATTTTCGTAGATCGGTCTGTCTGGCTTCAGTTTTAAATAGCATTTTCGTCGATCGGTCTGTCTGACTTCAGTTTTAAATAGCATTTTCGTAGATCGGTCTATCTGGCTTCAGTTTTAAATAGCATTTTCGTAGATCGGTCTGTCTGACTTCAGTTTTAAATAGCATTTTCGTAGATCGGTCTGTCTGGCTTCAGTTTTAAATAGCATTTTCGTAGATCGGTCTGTCTGGCTTCAGTTTTAAATAGCATTTTCGTAGATCGGTCTGTCTGGCTTCAGTTTTAAATAGCATTTTCGTAGATCGGTCTGTCTGGCTTCAGTTTTAAATAGCATTTTCGTAGATCGGTCTGTCTGGCTTCAGTTTTAAATAGCATTTTCGTAGATCGGTCTGTCTGGCTTCAGTTTTAAATAGCATTTTCGTAGATCGGTCTGTCTGGCTTCAGTTTTAAATAGCATTTTCGTAGATCGGTCTGTCTGGCTTCAGTTTTAAATAGCATTTTCGTAGATCGGTCTGTCTGGCTTCAGTTTTAAATAGCATTTTCGTAGATCGGTCTGTCTGGCTTCAGTTTTAAATAGCATTTTCGTAGATCGGTCTGTCTGGCTTCAGTTTTAAATAGCATTTTCGTAGATCGGTCTGTCTGGCTTCAGTTTTAAATAGCATTTTCGTAGATCGGTCTGTCTGACTTCAGTTTTAAATAGCATTTTCGTAGATCGTTCTGTCTGGCTTCAGTTTTAAATAGCATTTTCGTAGATCGGTCTGTCTGACTTCAGTTTTAAATAGCATTTTCATCACTAAACCTTCAGATTGAACGGACGAATATTAGTAAAATTCGTTCTTGATTCTGTTTGTGTGAGTCTTCATTTAACATAGAAAACATTGTGTGTCAATGGGGGTTGTCTGGTCCTGTGCAGTTCTAGGAGGTGCACCCTCCCAGGCTTTGCCTCCCCTCTTTGGGGAGGAGTAAGTTTATTGCTTGCTGTCTGAGGCGCCCCTGAATGCCGACGGGGCTGCCCAGGCAATTTTTAAATGGCCAGAGTGCTCACCTCTCGAGCGCTGGCTTTTCAACCCCCACTTTCCCGACCCGATCTTGGGTCACACCTTACTTGTGGGAGTAAGATAAAACTAGCCTTGTGCCTAACTCCTGGGGAGGAGTAAATAAAACTCAAAATCAATTCCTTGAACCAAATTTTGATTAAAACTTTCAAATTCAATGTGTTCAAATATGTCTTCTTTTTTTTTTCTTTTTTTCTTTTTAAAATGTATCTTATTCCATCGAGTTTTATTCGAGGGCATTTTTCAATCAAGACTTCCTTGTTTCCATTGTTCAATCGATTATTTCCCAATTTCGTTTTGTTTTACTTACCTACTGTGATTATATTTGATGTGCATTGCAACTGAATAAATCAAATTTTATGCGGCGCAATAGCAATAATGAAGGGTTGCTGTTATTGAGTGAAACAAAAACGCCATTTCGTTTTTCTTTCTTCATCTTTTTTATTCAAATAGTTTTAGGCGGGCTTTTAACAGATTCTATATCGCAGTTTTCAAAAATGTTTATTTTTATTCTGAAATATTTATCTTTCTAATTTTAATATTAATATTGCTTTTATTATCAATGTAAACTCTGAGATATATTTAATTCAAAAAACAGTTTGTTATTAATACATTTTTGTAAATATGCAATATATATATATATATCTATTTATAAAGTTGGACCATTTATTGCGCTGATAGTGAGATTAAAACACCAAATTCACATTTAAAATAGAAAACAATAGCTTTCTTATATACTGATCAGGTTTGTGCGGTCGACGTCTTAAAGTTAACTAATTTGCATAATGCTTTGCAAAATGACCTCTCATTAATTCACTGTTTGTTCGTATTATTTTCTAATTTGATAATTATTTTACTTTTATTATATATTTATTATATATTGAAAAAAAAATCATTTATTGCTTTTTATTTTTGTTCTTTTTGGTTTTACGATGTATTTGTGAATAAATCAGACAACTTCTGTAACGTTAAGCCCGAATTTCATTCGGTCCAGAATCCCGAACCTGTGATAATTTCGTTTTTTTTATTCTTATATTGATATACTTTATTTTATTTAAGAAAATAAAATCAACAATGTTGTTATGACAATATTGAAATGAAATTTAAAAAAATCTAACCATGTAACGTTAAAGCAATATACATTTTTTTTTATTGATATACTTTATTTTATTTAAGAAAATAAAAAAAATCTAACCATGTTAACGTTAAAGCAATATACATTTTTTTTATTGATATATTTTGTTTTATTTAAGAAAATAAAAAAATCTGACCATGTAACGTTAAAGCAATATACATTTTTTTTTATTGATATATTTTATTTTATTTAAGAAAATAAAAAAATCTGACCATGTAACGTTAAAGCAATATACATTTTTTTTATTAATATATTTTATTTTATTTAAGAAAATAAAAAAATCTAACCATGTAGCAATATACATTTTTTTTTATTAATATATTTTATTTTATTTAAGAAAATAAAAAAATCTAACCATGTAACGTTAAAAGCAATATACATTTTGTTATTGATATATTTTATTTAAGAAAATAAAAAAATCTAACCATGTAACGTTAAAAGCAATATACATTTTGTTATTGATATATTTTATTTAAGAAAATAAAAAAATCTAACCATGTAACGTTAAAAGCAATATACATTTTTTTTATTGATATATTTTATTTAAGAAAATAAAAAATCTAACCATGTAACGTTAAAGCAATATACATTTTTTTTTATTGATATATTTTATTTTATTAAAAAAAATCAAATCAACAATGTTGTTATGACAATATTGAAATGAAATTTAAAAAAATCTAACCATGTAACGTTAAAGCAATATATTTAAAAAGTCGTAATCTATATTAATAAAATTGTGCGACAACCTCTTGTGTGTGTTGTGTATGTGTGTCTCCTGCATACGTGTGTGTGTGTCTCGCCTAAGCGTAACTTATACATTAGTATTAATTAAACATTAATCAATTTTTAGTGAAATCTAAAATAAAATCATGTAAAAAATACTAAAGCAAACTTTAAAAACAAAACAAGTTCATTTCGGCTCGTGCCGTGTGCGTTTACGTGTGACAGCATATCTAAATGGAATAGGCATTGTAGATGTGCACGCATATTAGCGTGCCTGTTTTGTTAGTGAGAGAGTACGTGTACACAGGTACATGAGCTGGTTAGCAGTGTGTATATGCTGTTGCTATGTTTAATAGTTTGTGTGTGCCTCTCGTTTTATCTAACAAGGGTCTTTGGACCCAAAAGTCTTAGGCAAGATCGTGTCTCTCAAAAGAAAAAAAGGAAAGAGAAAGAAAAACGTTGTGTTTGGGTTTTTATAGCAGCTGAAAAATTTTGAATTGTATATTTCTGTGCTGCTGATTGTTTGAAAGAGTCTGCTGATTTGAGCTTTTGACCATTCTCATACATCTTAGCATTTTGAGAGGAAAAAGTTGTTAAAATATACGTTATTTTAATTCACAGCTCATGTATTAAACATATATCCTAAACATATCCATCATTAGAAGGAAAGGAGGATATCGCCAAAAGTACACTTAACACATTTATTACAGTTGACAATTATGAACTCCTGTTAGAATATACGTTATTTTAATCTACAGCTTATGTATTAAACATATATCCTAAACATATCCATCATTAGAACGAAAGGCTAAAACTAAAAGTACGCTTAACACATTTATTTACAGTTGACAATTATGAACTATGCAGCAATATGTTTGTTCACATTACATTTACATTTCTACATAATAGTACAGTTGGTAAAACAAGAAGCAGGGAGGGAATTCCAAAGGCAGATAGTCCGAGGAAAGAAGTTATTAGAGTAAACAATTTTCCGGCATCTAGAGGCCTCAACAGTGAAGGGGTGGAATTTTGCTGCTAGTCGGGTGGATCGGAGGTATTTTTATTGAGGGGGTATTACTACTAGTGCAGTAAGTTCACCAACCTGACTAGCAGCAAAATCCCACCCCTTCACTGTAGAGGCGCATAGATCCTGGAAGATTCTCTAGCTACTTTCTTCGGATCACTTGCTTTCTGGAATACGCTCCTTGATTCCTGTTTTACCGACCGTACCAACATGCAAAAATTTAAACGTAATGTGAACAACCATCTAGCTACCAAACTCCCCATCCCTTATAAATCTGGCCCATATCACAGTAACTCCTTACGCTTCAGTGGTAATCTGCCTTGTTTGAGGATCAACAAAAGTTTAAGAAAAAAAACAAAAAAACTTTTATTTCGACCTGATTTTTTGGGGCAACACTTTAAATAATTTAGGGGGGTGTATTTTTTTTTAGTCGCGGAGCGGGGGCAATTTTTTGAAAAAGGGGTAAAAAAAAAATCCCAACAAATATACAACAAATAAATGTTACCATAGCCAATAAAAGTTATTTCTCTACCTACCTGGATCACTTGTTTGTGTTTTTAAGTATTTTTAAATGCTTTTTTCTGACATGTCAAAAAAATTCAATCCGTTTATTGGTTGTTGAATTTTTTTTTAGACAAGATGGCTGCCGACAACACAGGAGTCAAACTTTTTTTCGTCATCTTTCTTTTTCTTTTTGCCAATTCGCTGTTTTTTTTTTTTTTTTTTTTTTTTTTGTAGCGCACTTTTTCAAAACTTTTGAACGTTATATTTTATTTCGACCTTATTTTTGGGGGGGCAACACTTTAAATAAATTTTTTTTTGGGGGGGGGGGGCAATTTTTGGGAGGCGTCTTAAAAACCGCACCTGCTATTACATTTGGTTTGAAAGTTTCGTTTCGTTTGCATAAATATATTGAGCGTAGCGATGGTTGGATTGCTAAAGTCCGACAGTTGAATGTGCCAGCAGAGAACATCACCACTGGCAGACCCAAGTTGACTTGGGAGGACCTAGTCAAACGTGATAGGAAGGCCATGGGTATGGATTCCATCAAGCCTTGCCAAAGACAGGAGTGGAGAGGAAGACTTAGATTTCGAGACTAGACAATCAGGCCCCACCCTCATCAGAGGATTAATTGTGGCCTGATTCAACAAATAAACCGGTTGATGATGATGATGATGATGATGATAAACACGTTGTTGTATTTCTATTTATTGCTTGCACACACTGCAAGCGTGTAACACGCATCTTTTTCCCCAACGGCAGCGAAACTTGTCGATGCGAAAGAGAGGCTGTCTCTCATATTTTATTTATATCACAAAAAAGATCTGCCATAGAATAAAGACAAAGTCAAATTGAGAAATCCCATGGATCCGTTCCATCGATGCTGCCATAACCTCTAAATATCAAATCAACACGACCTTCTCTCTTTTTTTGCCACTCCCTCTTGCAATGCTATGAAGCTTTGAGGTGCAGTTAATAATATATCATACAAAATGTTATGCTTGCTCTACTCTGTACATTGCTCTTGTGGAGGCTACTTTTCATAAAGAGCTTATGTTAAGGTATAAAAGTGAGAGATAGAAATTATACAATTCTATAGAGTTTTCATATATATATATATATATATTTATATTTGTCGCTCCTCGTAAAAAAGTAGAGCACTGTAATGGTAGTACTAACACAGCATGACGTCACTTGCTTTATAATGCATCATTCCTTTCCTAATAGAAGTAGAATGCCTGGACGTCAAGCCGCTTTAAAAGTGTTAAAATTATCATTGTTTATCAGCTATTTAAGATTGGCCGAGCGGTTAGCGACGTTGGATTTGAGTTGAAAAATACTTGTAATCCAGGGTTTCGAATCGCCTGACCGGTAGTGAATAGTCATATCTCTATGCTGATGAGTTCAGATTAAAAAAGGACGAAATGTATACATACATAGATAATAAACAATAACAAATATTTATATATATATATATATATATATGAGAGAGAGAGATTATTTTTATTTAGACAGACATGTACAAAATCTGCAACACTGGCATGTCGATGTTATCGATCAACAGCTATTATAAACTAAGATCTCATCAGGAAGAGTTAGAATCTGATCTTAACCTTAGATCATGATGAGATCTCAGTTTATAATAGCTGTTGATCGATAGCATCGACATGCCAGTGTCGCAGATTTTGTACATGTCTGTGTAAATAAAAATAATCATATATAAAAGTTGATATTGAGCACTTTTTATAAGCCCGGTTGAAATTCTTTGGATTATTACCCTGTGGATGTTTTACCTGGATTATTATTATAATATATATATATATATACATGGACGGCGGCACCGGAGGGCAGGGAGGGGGCTCAAGCCCCCCCACTTTTTAACTTGCCCCCTCCCACACTTTACGGTCATCAATAATGAAGTTATATATGCATATGTTTAACCGGGCCCCCCATCACTTTTTAGGAGAGCCCCCCCCCTTTTATAACTGTCCCCGTCGGTCCTGATATATATGTATATATATAATTGTTTTGTTTATTGTCTATGTACGTATACGTTTCGTCCTTTTGTTTTTTTAATATATATAGATATAGTATAGAGATATAACTATTCACTACTGGTCGCGTGATTCGAAACCCCGGGCTTTGAGTATTTTACAACCCAAATCACGACATCCAAAATCACACAGCCACCGCTGAATAGTCAGAAAAACAGTGATAATTTTAACACTTATTTCGGCGGCTTGACGTCATAAGTGCGTTCAACTGCATGAAAGGAACGATGCATTTATAGCTAGCGACGTCATGCTATGTTAATACTACACTTACAGTGCCCATCTAGGGTTTTTTCTAGAGGCTACAAATAATAAATATTTATTTTGTTTATTATCTATGTACGTATACATATCTATATATATATATATATATATATATATATATATATGTATAAAGAAAAGGGTAGTTCAAGAACTATAACTGTACGTATATATATATATATATAGTATAAATACTTTTATTTATACAAACATTATTGGCTACATATGTGCATACATGTTTCAGTTGCGATCTCTTTCAGAATCCAGCTTCCTTGGGACATTTTACAAACTTATGAAGTAATATGATATATTGCGTATGTATTTTTTCGATACTGATATCGAATATGAACCAGTTTCTGGGAACTTTGTGTCGGCAGTGTTCGGGCATGTTACGTAAACACCCGAGAGATGCAGAGGCGAATGTTGACAGACGATAACTTCGATACATTGCTGAGTCATATTTTTTATTGTTCGTAAAACAAGCAGAAGTGAGAAAAGAATAATTCCATATTCGAATTATTTTTGGCTAAACGTTGACTCGTTTAGTTTTACTTGTAATATGCGTACATTAATTGTATTTAAAGAAGTTCTGCATTGAGAAAAGCATTTTGTTGTCACTCTTTGTGCAACAAAAACGTATCAAGTCCGTTCTTGTCAGCATTCCGATCACTATTCTTACTTGCTCTCTGTCAAGCTGTTTTTTACAAGTCGAGATGGTGGTTTCGGCGCCAGCTAAGAAGTTATTTTAATGAGATATGAGTTTGCTCTTAAACCATTACAAATTATTTTCAAGAACTCGAATTTGTTATCGATTTTACATGAGTTCGGATAAAATAACCCTAACGCTAACCTGTGTTGAGCAAACCATTGGCCAACAAATATCAGAGTCAATCCAATGTTCTTCATAAGAGCTTTGGACTCTAGAGCATATTTGCGGTGATTTCAGAGGAAAACAAGTATAGTGAAAAAACTATAATACAACAAAGAAACCAGAGTGGTTGTACGCCAGTCTTAACTGCCAGTATAGACTGGGGTTGATTGTAATTCCTTCGCACCGTAGGAATATGTGACACAAGGTCGGAAAGTGGGGGAGAGTCAAGTCAGTCCCCCTAAAGAAGGAGCACTCTGGTCTAGCACAAATAGCTCGGGCAGCCCGTCAGCATTCCCCAGTCAGCGTGCCTCAGGCAGTAAGCAATAAACTTACTCCACCCCAAAGAGGGGAAGCAAGGCCTTGGAGGGTGGACCTACTAGGACTATCCAGGACTCAACCTCTTGGCCCTGTAGCGTTTCTGCTTTGTCTGTTGTTATTGTGTTTCCGTTAGTGTCCGGCTCGCGGGGTAACGGCTTCACATAACAATTCAAGTAGGAACACAGAAATGAATAAGAGAGACAAACAGTTGATGCGTGCGCTCCGATCGCTTCATTCGTAAGAGGTCGATTGACACGTAAGCATTTATTTATATAACATGAGAAATATACAAGGGAGATAACTAGATAATGACTAATATAAGGGAGGTAATTAGGATTTGCGTATCTGGTGTAAACATTGTTGCCGTTTCCAAATGCACAAAAGACATGACACTACAAGCCCGACAGATAAAAGGTCACCGAAATTACCCAGTTCCTTCCGGACCAATTGTCGAGAACGAATCCTCGACAGGTATTACCCATTCTGAAGACTAGAGTTGATTCAACACTGAGGAGCAGTTGTTCCCCCCGCATTTATGGTGAATGAAAGAGTCCAAAGTCCGTTATTGGTAAGCTACCATAACAAAAACGTTGTGAGAATAACATCCAAGATGAGAACAGTAATCCGAATAATCCAAATAATACACTAGTATTACATTTTTGGAGTCTGGTATTTGTATGACATGGGTTTGGGTTCATACCTTTCCAAAATATGAATGAAATGCTATTATTTTGAATTACTGTTTCAAGTAGTGAAATTTGTGAAGCGATAACCAAGCCCGCTCGTATATATATAGTCTCGGAAGTTCTTTTAACCTTCAAAACTGGGAAAGAAAAAAAAAAAAAAAAAAAAAAAAAAAAAAAAAAAAAAATTTGGTTGAAAGATTTTAGTCTAGTAAGTCAATCAATCTACTGCAATCACTATTTTAGTTTACTTCCAAGAATATACTCTAATATAAATATATTTTTATATATGTTTTTATATATAAGGGATCGTCAGTTGTTTACCATGAAAACTGTTTCGGGATTTTAAAAACAAAACAGTATTTCTTTATCATATTATATATATATATATATATATATATATATATATATATAATTATTAATGACAATATATGTATTAGCATATACTATCAGTGCCCTTTGCAGTCTCCTTAAAAGATTCAGCTCGATGATTGTCAATCAGTGATAACAAAGCAAATATAAGTCAGTTCATATTATATTCCAATAACCATGGTTTTATTTTATTATTTTTAAGTTGTGTTTTACAGTCGAGCATAGACGGGTCCATCCGTTTGTTTAAAATCATTTTGGCAAGAAAAAACTTTCTAAAATTGTCTTTTTCTTTTACCCTGTAAATAGTTTATATACTTTTAAATTGTTTCTTTTTTTCTTTCTTTTGCAGGTAAGAACTTGTTTTATTGATAAAAGTTTGGACAGGTGAGTTAATGGAATTTATTGAATTGAAGTACTGTTTTAATTTCCGTTTTTTTGTTGTTTTTTTTTTAACACTTTGTTTTTTTAATGAAGTTGGTGGATCTGAGGGACAGAGGGATAAATACAGACCTGCTCAAAGATAGGTCACTTCGCAAGTCAGACGGAGGCCAGCATGTAAGACGAAGGTCAAACCGAATATGATGACGATGATGATGATGATCATCATCGTCGTCATCATCATCATCATCATCATCATATTCTCAGAATAAAAACTAAAATTTGAATGAAGACAACAAAATAATTATACATGTAAAACGAGGGTCAAACCGAATATGATGATGATGATGATCATCATCATCATCTCAGAATAAAAAATAAAATTTGAATGAAGACAACAAAATAATTTTACTGCTATTGGTTGTCTGTCGTGTTTGATGATGACGATGATGATCATCATCATCATCATCGTCATCATTTAAGAATAAAAAATAAAATTTGAATGAAGACAACAAAATAATTTTACTGCTATTAGTTGTCTGTCGTGTTTGATGATGACTTCCGGTGAATCCGTTTTCTCCAATTTTTAGATAAACTCTGCCTATGGAGATTCTCTTGTCTTTCAGGTTCTCCTTGGTAATGTCCTTGTGTAGCGATATGACCTCAAGGTGATTGTAAAAAGCAAAATAGCGAATATGAATGATAACCTAGAGGGTTCCGTGATGCAGGTCATGGGTGTTGGTATGCATCGCGTTTGGAATGCGACTGCGATTGTTTTGATGATTGCAAAGTTGAAGACTAGAATTTAATTTGTAAACATTGCAGCGTTTTTTGTGAAAGTATACCAATTGAGAAATGTATTAAAAACAATTGCAGAATTCCGTCATCGATCGAAAGAGGATTAATTAATTTTGCAAAAAAATAAAACGAGATGAGTATTGATTTACTCCTATCCAAGAGTTAGGCACAAGGCCAGTTTTTATCTTACTCCAACAAGTAAGATGTGACCCAAGGTCGGGTCGGGAAAGTGGGGTTTAAAAATTGCCTGGGCAGACCCGTCGGCATTCCCCGATAGGGGCGCCTCAGGCAGTAAGCAATAAACTTACTCCTCCCCAAAGAGGGGAGGCGAAGCCTGGGAGGGTGGACCTCCTAGAACTGCACAGGACAGACCCATAGACAGGCGTAAATCAAGACCCGAAGGCCAAGACAATACCAGTCTATGGGGTGCAGTATCCATCGGAACAGATACTACAATTTGATCTTAGCCAAAAGGCCAAGAGTTTTATTTATCTACCTCCCACAAGGTTAGATGTGACACAAGGTCGGGAAAGTGGGATTAGACAAGCCAGCGCTCGAGAGGTGAGCACTCTGGCCATTTAAAAATTGCCTGGGCAGCCCCGTCAGCATTCCCCGGTAGAGGCGCCTCAGACAGTAAGCAATAAACTTACTCCTCCCCAAAGAGGGGAGGCAAAGCCTGGGAGGGTGGACCTCTTAGAACTGCACAGGACAAACCCATAGACCGGCATAAATCAAGCCCCGAAGGCCAAGACAATTCCAGTCCATGGAGTGCTATATCCATCGGAACAGATACTACACTTTGATCTTAGCCAAAAGGCCAACTGATATCATGTAACCCAATAGTCAGCACTGGAACATTATTTACATTATTTGCACTTCCAATAATATGTCCCCCCCCCCCTAACACTACACTCCCCTCCGGTCATGTATTTTGTTAGTATATTCAATTCAATTAATTTGGCAAAAAATAAAACAAGCATGCTTCAGTGACCATGTAGGGAAAATATGGTCGAAATTTTACGCAGAAGAGGGTACAGTAGCCCAGCATCTGTCTAACTTCACCTTGAATAGCTGCGTTGTTGTCGCATTTATTACCTCTCTTGGGACACTATTCCAAGGTCTAGGGATCCTGATTGAGACGGCGGCCCTCCTCCGGTTCAATCGAAATAGTTTCTTGTGGTATCTGCATAGACCTCTTTCTCATGCAGGAGTAAATAATAGGTCCTGAGGTATATTGTAATTAGCATTGAGGAGATTGTAGGCCAAAATGAGATCAAATAAGGGGACTATGTCACACTTGTAACAAATAAGGGAACTATGTCACACTTGTAACAAATAAGGGGACTATGTCACACTTGTAACAAATAAGGGAACTATGTCACACTTGTAACAAATAAGGGGACTATGTCACACTTGTAACAAATAAGGGGACTATGTCACACTTGTAACGAATAAGGGGACTATGTCACACTTGTAACAAATAAGGGGACTATGTCACACTTGTAACAAATAAGGGGACTATGTCACACTTGTAACAAATAAGGGGACTATGTCACACTTGTAACAAATAAGGGGACTATGTCACACTTGTAACATAGCTTTTTTTCCCCAATACAACAAGCGCCTTCCTTAAGTTAAAAGTACAGAATCTATCGTTTGTTTGTTCACATTCTTATCTTAAATTCCGTTTGCTGAGTATACAGGGTGTTTGGAAAAATCGATGACATAACTTCGGAATCATGTTTTAGGTGTGCAAAGGGGCTTATTTGTGTGGGGGTTGCTTTTGTAATAGCACCCCATTTCTGGTCTAATTTTCTTTTCTGGTCCGTTTCTTCTTCTGTGTGGTCTTTGATTTGTGCTGATCATATTTATTTACCTGTATTTGGTCTCTTGTATTCTGTTACCTGAAATAAGAAGGGACAATATTCGCAGAATGCCAACCGGATTCTCAATGTTGGCTATCAGAGGAGCCCATGCCGATCATGATGCTCAAATCTTTCTCCTGAGCCCCACGGCTTTTATATTTGTATGGTGCCTTTTTTATATAGCTTTGTTTGTGTATATGACAACACCAGACCCAGGCTTATTTTATCTGTGATCCTGTCGCAAGGATAGTGTAGAAATAACAATACACTATAATTCACATTGTATGCACTAGATGTTTACAATAAAGAATGTTGAGCACTATAACTTGAAAACCGAGCGTTTCTTGACTCGTGTCACATATAGAACATAATCCCGCAGTTTTGCAATCGATTTTTCAAACATCCTCTATAATACATGCTAAGAAGTCTTGACTTATTAATGGATGGTGATGGATACGTTTGAAATATACACTTGACATTCAATATCTGATGTAGATGATGCATTGCGTAGACGTTTAGTCTATGAGAAGCTACTCTGTATAGCGTCAAAAATTCAACTCCATACATATGACTTGAAAGAAAGATGACATATTTCACTGTGGCTGTTCAATGGAGGGCACACAAGAAATGGCACAAAAACGTCATTAAGTCACATGTGATTTCTGTCACCACGCCAATTTAGCAACGACTCGCCTGCTTATGCAAATGTCTATTCGACTGTTGATCCAATTACTCATACTCCATGTGACGAACATTAAAGATGTGACTCCCTATTTATTTTTCTCCCCAAGAGGGTAAAGTTAATTGTTATAGTCCCAATGTTTTTTGACCAGTGACTGGACAGTCACCAGAAATGGACACTGGAATGTGATATCAAAAATTTACCTATGCGACCAAGGGGGGAGCATATTATTGCTAGTTTACATAATCTGATTATTGTACTAATTTTCTTCTCGTGGAGTCTGCGACTTTCCCATCGTCAGAGTGAAACCTGGTCAGTTAGAGTGGAGGATATGCCTTGCAGGGAGAGAAATTATATGAGAATGATACAATGGATGTGTAATTTGAGTCTTAAAGACAGGCTTAGATCTGATGACCTCAGAGGAAAATTAAATCTGGACAGTATGGAGAGATGTGTGCAGAACAGGGAGACTTCGATGGTACGATATGTTGAAAGAATGGATAAGAGTTCTTATTTACTTGCCTCTCAACGTGGGCAGAGTTAGACACAAGGTCAGTTTTTAATGCGGGGAGGGGGGGGGGGATCCAACTCTCCAAAAAAAGAGGCACTCTAGATTGGGACAAAAATTAAATTGCCTCAGTCTAGCAGGATTTCTCCTTCATAGACCGAGGACAAAAAACGTGAAGTTTAGTATCAGAACAGATACTATAGTTTGCTCCAAGCCAAAAGGCACTGAAGATGTCAGTCAGGCTAGAAATCGCTGAGCGCGTTGCATTTTTCGGTGAACGCTGTGCATTTTAGCGAAGGCTAATTCTTTATTGAAGATTACTTATTTGTTGAATATTGCTCAGGATGGGGGGGGGGGGGGGCTAGTTTACTTTCACTCCAGACTTTGTCTTTTTATTTTTTTATTTTTTTTATTGACGTCGCTCCAGACAGAGCATGAAGCCACTTGATGTAAGGAAAACAGTCAGCAGGAAGAGAGTTTCACAAGCTTGCAATTTTTGGAAATAAGCTACTGGAATAGAAAGATGTATTACAATGAGGTATATGACTAGTGAATTGATGAAGACCACTAGACCAACGGAACCTTTTACACAACGGATAAAAGTGCTTAGTGACAGTCTTCGGTATGCACGATACTGAGAATATGATTACAAATTAATTTATGGCTGATGGAACGAGAGCAAACTACCCCTGTGAATTAAATAACGATCTCCATTCTAAATTCCATGCAGATTCCCGAGTTTGACACGACACATCTGAAGAAGGTTACATCGGCCGAAACGTTGTGAGAATAACATCCAAGATGAGAAGAGTAGTCCGAATAATTCAAATAATTTTAATTATCAATCATCATCTCGAAGGTTCCGAAACATAGTTTTCCGTATATCCATGTGAGATTGAAGAAAAAAGATGCAACGTAACTGATGGTAGCAAGCAACTCGAGTTGATTTGCACAGTAAACCCTTTCGCTGAAACTGCGTCAGTTTATAAAAATATTGCGTTGTTTCTTTCGCGCCTTTATTTTCTTCTTTCCTCTCGGATGTCTTTCTTATCTCTTTATACGTAGACTCCAAAAATAAACCGATTTGAATTAAGTCCGTGTGGTTTCTATTGGTTAAATACTAGAAAATCGTCAGCTATTAATGAAATAGTTATTTAAAAAAAATTTTTGTTCCAAGTATTTCAAGTAGCGAAGTTTGCGAAGCAGTAGCGAGTTAGCAAAGCCAGCTAGTTAGTAAAAATGAAACCAATCATAATCTTGCTAATTGTTGTACTGAAATCAGTTAGTCACTTTTAAACTACATTCCTGTTTTGGCATCCACAAAAGAACATCGCTGACGATTTCATCTTTAACCCTCCAGCAATGACCATTAAATCTGGTTCTTCTCACTCTGATCAGGGCTGAGATCCGAGGAAAGTGTCCCTAGAGTTGCCCTCTTGTGGGGTGCTGCCTTCAGAGGATGTTAATCTTTTGGAAGTAGCACCTGTACTTTTACCAAAAGATTGGAGAAGAAAATTGACAGTGTGTACACCAGAATGCTAATAGCTACCCTTAACATCTCCTGGAGGCAGCACCCCACAAGAGAGTAACTGTATGAATTGAATTACAATAGAGATGGATACCTCTTGACTTCCCCAATCATTCCAAAATATATGTTAATTCAAGCCAAAAATTACTTTCTTTCTATTAGACTGCAAAGTACTATAGAATTTCAAAATGTTATGATAACATAAACAAGTAAGCCATTTTAATCTTTTGGGGCTTTTAGGGGGCATAATGTGCCGCTTCTCATTTGAAAATTCAAATATTTCAGATTTGCATTAAATTTGATCTGCAGTCATTAAAAACCATGTAAGTAAGATTTCCTGAATTTCAATTCTTTTTTTAAGATTCCTTAAATTTTAGACATTTTCTAGAATCGAAAGCATGTACTGGCTCTTAATCAAAATTGGAATAAGGATTCTAGACATAGGGTTAAGTAGCATTATATGTTGCTTTTAATCTTCGTAATGGGACATATAATTGGTGCACAACTGTTCTTTTTTTTGGGGGGGGGGGGGAATAATTTTACCCATCCTGGGACGGGTATTCATCTAGTTATTAACGTAAAGCGGGAACTGATAGCTGTGACACTTTCGGTTACCACTATTTTTGCGGAAGAGAAGTTTCTCAAATATGAAAATTGTCAAAACATTTCCAAAAAACTTGATGACCAATTATCGATTGAAAGTTCACGAGTTGAGAGAATTGACTCAAGATTGTTTTCGAGATGAACTTAATAACCGCCAAGATAATCGCAGAATTAATCTACATTAAATTGTCCATAATTAAGGAAGTTGTCACGTAATGATAGCGATTTAGAACATGGCGCACATTTCAAATTGATTTTCTCCTTTCAAATTGCGATTCTGTCTACTGTGGTTTCAACTTTTTTGTTAGTGTTGAAACGGGCTAACGTTGTTATTGGCAACATAAAGGATTTAAAGGAAATATAGTTGGAAAATTAGTCCCCCCCCCCCCAAATTATTTTGGTTTACTTACTCATGTGTGACATAATTGCGTTAAAAACAATTTAAGATTTAACAGAAAATATAAACACGTGAAGTTACCATTAATACTAGTTAGTCGTCTGTCAAATGTGTTTTTACGAGTTCTTGGCCTTTTGGCTAAGATCAAAGTGTAGTATCTGTTCCGATGGATACTGCACCCCATAAACTGATATTGTCTTGGCCTTTGGGGCTTGATTTACGCCGGTCTATGGGTCTGTCCTGCGCAGTTCTAGGAGGTCCATCCTCCCAGGCTTCGCCTCCCCTCTTTGGGGAGGAGTAAGTTTATTGCTTACTGTCTGAGGCGCCCCTACCGGGGAATGCCGACGGGGCTGCCCAGGCAATTTTTAAACCCCACTTTCCCGACCCGAGCTTGGGTCACATCTTACTTGTTGGAGTAAGATAACAAACTGGCCTTGTGCCTAACTCCTGGAGAGGAGTAAATCAATACTCTATATTGGTACCCTTTATTAATAAATAAAAAAAAACACAATATTTTAGAGACGCAATATTTTAGCGATTCAGGAATGCAAAAGTACATTGTGATTCTGTTTCATACGTGTTAATTTTCAACATCAATAAGGTTGGGGATCAATAAGGTTGGGGAAACAGACCATGCTTAGAAATAATCACAGCGCCAAAACAGTGACTGCTGAAAAAATAAAACTCGAGGGGTAAATTATTATAAACATTACTTTAAACAGAACGACAAAAAAAAGTAAAAAATATTCGTATTAAAATATACCCACAATGTATTTAGCACGTACTCATTGCAGCTGTTCAACGTAATAGGGGTTCCAACCAACATTTTTTGCAAGCAAATAAAATAATCGGACGACCGAGTCAGAAAAACGAAAGAAGGAATTTGTTTACACCATTAAAAATCGAATGAAATGTTTTCAAAATAGTCGGCAGAAATAAAGCACATTAACACGCAAAATTCACGCTGCAAGTAGCCAACAGTAAACTGAAAGAAATCAAGTCAAATTCTTTAGATAACCAGTTGAAATTTTAACTATGCGACCAAGGGGGGAGCATATTATTGCTAGTTCACATAATCTGATTATTGTACTAATTTTCTTCTCATGGAGTTTGTGACATTTTGAATTTAGATGTTTTTGAATGATACCATCTACCCTGTGTTTTTTTCCCATCGTCAGAGTGAGACCTGACCAGTAAGAGTGGAGGATATGCCTTGCAGGGAGAGAAATTATATGAGAATGATACAATGGATGTGTGATTTGAGTCTTAAAGACAGACTTAGATCTGATGACCTCAGAGGAAAATTAAATCTGGATAGTATGGAGAGATGTGTGCAGGACGGGAGACTTCGATGGTAAGATATGTTGAAAGAATAGATAAGAATTCTTGGGTTAATAGATGTAGAATAGTTGAGGCAGCAGGGTCAATTCATAGGGAAAGGCCCGGAAAAAGATGGGAGGAAATGATAATGATGGACTTTAGAAAAAGAGGGGTAAATAAAGACCTGGCCAGAGATAGGTTTGTTTTTAGTTAATTTTTTAAAGCCGTCCAATACATGTCGGCATGTGAAGCAGACGTTAAACCGAATATGATGATGATGATGATGATATGATGATGTGCTTCAGAAATTTTGAGATGAGGGTTGATAATTTGTAGAATTTGGTATATTCGGACTACTGTTCTCATCTTGGGTGTTTTTATTGCAACGTTTTGGTCAATGTAACCTCCGACCTTCTTCAGGTGTACCTTGTCGAACGTAAAGACCCGTGGCGCAGTGGATATAGTACTAAGTAAAATTCAGTTCTAAGTGACGGTCATCTGAAGGTTGATGGCTCAATCCTCAGTGTGGGTGATACGAAGAATTGCGAATTACTGAAGAATTCTTCCCAGTCATGGCAGATGGAACGAGAGCATGCTACCCCTGTGGATTTAATAAAGAGTTCCGTTCGAAATTCCGTCCAGATTCCCGAGTTCGACAGAAAGATTCCCGAGTTCAACAAGGTACACCTGAAGCAGGTCGGAGGTTACATCGGCCGAAACGTTGTGGTAAAAACAGCCAAGATGAGAACAGTAGTCCGAATATACCAAATTTTACAATATGATGATAAATTTTATGACTGCATCCTCCACATTGGCATATGCTTGCCTGACAAAGTGCTTCCATGCAAAACATAACATTGCATGACTGTGGGAATTTTCAACTAATTCATACTTGTCAAACCATTGCACTCACCTATGGTCAAGGATGGCGTTTTCTGTCATAATGTTTAGGATATTTCTATAAACGTGGCTGAATGGGATTGTCAGCTGCAAAATACGATATGTCAGCTGGTGCCGTATCATCATTTTATTTTGGGGAATCAGAATGTTGGAATATATTCAGCATCACAATATGCCTTCATTTTTTTTGCATTTAAAAAAAAAATTATTTTCAAACGAGTCACCAATTATCAAGGCTAAAAGCCACACAAGGAGAAGGGTTAATGAGATAGATTGTCAGTTGAATGATGAAGAATATTATGAGAGGATTGAAAATGATGCATGGAATGAATAACATTTATTGTTTATGACAAATATTATTTGATATTGAATTTGAAGACGACCTTGGAAACACTAGCAACATCTCTTCTGTGAGAAAGGGGCTGAGAGAACAGAACAGATCAGTCCCCTCCCCCCCACTAGATTGCAAAATAGTTTTTGAACTGTCAAGCAAGAAAGCGTGTTTTGGGCAGCATCTCTCCAAATGAGACAGCAAAACTCCATCTCCGGATGTATTTGAACTGGTGCTACCAGATGAGGCTTCCTGACTTAAAATGCACCAAACGTTTCTTTTATTGTTTTTTTTTCCTTTCCCTTTGCAAAATTCAATCATGTTCTGCAAAGCCAAAAACGAAAACATTTTTCCTCTACAAAACCAAACCAAACGAAACACGATGAATAAATATTTGAAGACATAAAGAACTTGAAGCATAAAAACTTTTACCAAAATGACTGGATTTGGCATTAAATAATCTGAAAAGGGTTGATATGCCGTAAAACAAAACAACCAAACCAAACACCATTAATAAATATTTGAAGATATCTAGAACTTGAAGCTTCTTGGCCTTTTGGCTAAGATCAAAGTGTAGTATCTGTTCCGATGGATACTACACCCTATAGATCGGCATAGTCTTGGCCTTCGGGTCTTGATTCCGCCAGTCTGTGAGTTTGTCCTGTGCAGTTCTAGGAGGTCCACTCTCCCAGGCTTTGCCTCCTCTCTTTGGGGAGGAGTAAGTTTATCGCTTACTGCCTGAGGCGCCCATACCGGGGAATGCCGACGGGGTTGCCCAGGCATTTTTTGTAGGCCAGAGTGCTCACCTTCTCAGGCGCTGGCTTTTCAAATCCCACTTTCCCGACCTTGTGTCACATCTTACCTTGTGGGAGGAAGATAAATAAAATAGAACTTGAAGCATAAAAACTTTTACCAAAATGACCGGGTTTGGGTTTGGGTTGGGATTATTTTTCGTTTACAGTATACATGATACGCATATAAGACCCCAACCAATCCCCTATGGGAGAAAAGAGCAGCTATCCAAAAACAAAAAAACAACTGCTGCTCATTTTCCACGTCTCACTAATAACTTCCTGTCTGTGACGTAACTGCCTGGACATGTAGCTCTAATTCGACTTCTAATGGAAAATTTCTACTCTCTACTTAATTTTAACATTACGTGGAAATTTCCGCTCCTAACCGTATTTCTACACACCCGCATCGAAATATTGCTACAGAAAGCAGCTCATCTAAAACTGCAGGCAGGAATCCTTCTTAAACTTGGCCTTGTGTCATATTTTAATTCATGTTGATGATATGAGAGATACAGTTTTTGAGGCTCAACGAGATCACTCCTCTCCCTTCATGCCCCTCCCCTCCCCAAATCAACCCATAAATTCAAAATGGCTCCCATAAACTCTCCGTATTATTATATAGATGTGTTCAAAAGGAGACATTTTCATTGGGAAGACTATTAAATCATTTTTCCTCCTCTATTCGAGCTGCATCGCATAATTCCGACACAAGTTTCCATTAAAGAATTCGGGAGAAGGCAATAGATAAATTTCGCATTCAATTTTGTTTCGGTGCTTTTAAATCTTCAACGTGACATATCTATTGGTTTGACGAAGCCAAGGAAACGTGCAACTCGAATCGCCTCCCTCGAGCACGAATTGAAAATCTTTGCGGATATTTGATGTACCTTCAGCGTTACTTTTAGTTACCGACCTAGTTTCGTTTATAAGTAAAACACATTTTACTCAAAGAGCAATTACTATCAGTTTCAGCCAGGGCCGATTTTAAGCCAATTCGACCAATTTTATCAAATTGAGCCCAGCATTTAGCCAGGTCCCGTTTTAATCTGTTTTGATCAAATTGAACCCAGCGCTTTAAGAGGTCTTGCACCAACCACCCCCTTTTTTATTATGTGAGGTATAAAATACGGTACTTCTGATTAGGACCCGAGCTAACTTTGACCCTAACTCTAACACTAACCTTAACCCCTAACTTGACCCTAACGATGGGGTCAAAGTTAGCTCAGGTCCTAATCTGAAGAAGCACCTGTCTTACAGAACTTTTGAGATGAGGATTGCTAATTTGGATTATTTGAGATGAGGATTGCTAATTTGGATTATTTGAGATGAGGATTGCTAATTTGGATTATTTGAGATGAGGATTGCTAATTTGGATTATTTGAGATGAGGATTGCTAATTTGGATTATTTGAGATGAGGATTGCTAATTTGGATTATTTGAGATGAGGATTGCTAATTTGGATTATTTGAGATGAGGATTGCTAATTTGGATTATTTGAGATGAGGATTGCTAATTTGGATTATTTGAGATGAGGATTGCTAATTTGGATTATTTGAGATGAGGAGTGCTAATTTGGATTATTTGAGATGAGGATTGCTAATTTGCATTATTTGAGATGAGGATTGCTAATTTTGATTATTTGAGATGAGGATTGCTAATTTGGATTATTTGAGATGAGGATTGCTAATTTGGATTATTTGAGATGAGGAGTGCTAATTTGGATTATTTGAGATGAGGATTGCTAATTTGCATTATTTGAGATGAGGATTGCTAATTTTGATTATTTGAGATGAGGATTGCTAATTTGGATTATTTGAGATGAGGATTGCTAATTTGGATTATTTGAGATGAGGATTGCTAATTTGGATTATTTGAGATGAGGATTGCTAATTTGGATTATTTGAGATGAGGATTGCTAATTTGGATTATTCGGACGACTATTCTCATCTTAGATGTTATTCTCAGATTTTTCGGTTGTACAGATTCCCGAGTCCGACAAGAAGCACCTGAGGAAGGTCGGAGCTTACAACGGCCAAAACGTTATGAAAATTACATCCAAGATGAGAACAGTAGTTCGACTAATCCAAATAATACAAAACATTACTGAAACCGTAAAAATAAAGAATAATGAAGAACTCTTCCTCGTAAAATTAATTTATTATTCAACGATGAATTAACAGTAAATTATTGTAATGTCACTTTGATCGATATAAATAGAAAAACAGTGGATTTGTTTTTATTGCTTTGATGATTTCTTTAATGATGTGAAAATAACAGTCGCATCAGGGGAAAGCAGTTTTTCAAAACTAAAACTAATTAAAACATACATGGAATCTACACCACGGCCGTTGTAATAACCAGCCCAGTGCACTGAAAAATGACGTCATGCTCTAAAGTAGCAGACGAGATATGTAGAAGAGTCAGACTATGGGCATTTTGACCCCTTCTTTCACTTAAAAATGCATCAAATGCTTGGAGGATTTATTTAATAGTGCCAATAACGGTCGCATCAGGGGAAAGCAGTTTTTCAAAACTAAAATGAATCAAAACATTCATGGAGTCTACACCACGGCCGTCGCAGGATTGGACATTATGCGTGAGAATGATTATTTAAGTGGACCGTTCGAGAAGAATTTAAGATTTGACTTAAAAACGGCCATGTTGTAGTCAGCTGGGACGCAACCTCGTGGTATTGTGTTCCGTAGATGGGAAGTTCTTAAGGAAAAAAACTTTGTTCATGGAAGTTTCGTTTAGTTTTAGGTACACAAGAGGAAAAAAACTTTGTTCATGGAAGTTTCACAGAGGAAAAAAAAACTTTACAGTGGTTGTAGCTAGACGAGTTTTTGTTGTAAGTGTTTTACGGCGGGGAACTCCAGAGATTGGAGCTCAGTCGAGCAGCTAACATGAAAATAACGATAGAGGAGAGACAGACTAGCAACGTCTCGTCCGTGAGATGTAGAGAAGAGATAATCCCCCAAGAGATTTTGAATTCGCTTTTCTACTCTACCAAGACACGGCAAACAATAACGCATTTCCTCAAATGAAACGACACTCTTTCAAATCGAAAGACATTTCTTCAAATGGATTTACATATCTGATGAGAGCGGACCATGCTTGAAACGCGTTATATAAAATGATAAAATAGCAAAATAATAAATAAATGTTGAAAAAAACATTTTACAAATGTTGGTAGCCTTACTCCTTTACATATATACTTTTCTCCCTGTTGGAACTGCACTAATACTGCACTACTCTCTTTTCTATATATATATATATATATATATATATATATATATATATTCAAAATGGCGTATTAGTGGGTTCCCTCACGTGTGAATTTGCTCTTTTCTTTGTTTTTTTGTTTGGTTTCATCCTAAAATGAACTACTGTATAGTGTAGGTTTTTTAAAGACATTTTAATCCAAGAACTTTTTACTCTTTGTGAATTTTTCTGATAATTTTGTAATGTTGCAGAGACGATATTAACATAAAAATGTTGTTTGGCACAAGACAAATGAAACGGACCGTAAAAAATATATCTCACAGAAATGTTATGTTTTTTGGAAATGTGAAAAAATAAAAATAATAAAATAAAAACATGGTAATTGGAATATAATATGAACCTGACTTACATATATATATATATATATATATATATATATATATATATATATATATATATATATAATGTATTATTTACCTCCTTGCCAGGAGGTTGGACACAAGGTCAGTCAGGTGTGGTTTTGAGAAGCCAGCATACTAGTATAAGCGCATTCTGGCCTACAAAAAATGCTTGAGCAGCCCCGTCGGCATTCCCCAGGAGGGGCGCCTTAGGCAATTAGCATTAAATAACCTTTTCTGAAAAAGAGAGGGTAAAGCCTGGGTGGGTGGACTTCCTAGCACTGAACAGAACCATACCTCAGCCTGACTGCAACAAATCCACTGTCGAAATTGTCATAATTCTATGAATATATATATATATATATATATATGTTACGCAGCTTTGTTATTGTTTTTGTTCTGGCGATAGAACACCGTTGTGTTTTTTTAGTATTTTATCCACTATGAATTAAGAATATTGCATTCTGTCACCCTTAATAGTGCGTGTCATCAATTTTTTATTTTTCATACATATTTATTAATTTTTACGTACATCTCACTGCACAGCTCCCAATTTAGGTTGATCCCCCCAAACTCTCACCCTTTTTCTAAGTAGCCCCTTACGTCTAGAGTGGCGACCTGCCTTGTTAGGAGTGAACTATGTTAAAAAAAAAGAAAAAAAGCACACATATATACATACATACATATATGTATCCACATATATATTATATTAATTAATTTTTACGTACATACAAGAAATTGATGAACACGTGTTTCTGGCTATAAGCCGTCATCAACATGGTTACCCTGGGCAGGGATCAAACCCTTTACCACCAGACCAGCATGTCCTGCCCAATATATGTAGACTATGGACATTTATATCGAGGGTTCGATCCCTGCCCAGGATAGACATGCTAATGACGGCTCATAGCCAGAAACACATGCCCATGGATTTCTTTTATGCATGTAAAAATTAATATAATATATATGTGGATATGTATATATGTGTCTGTGAATACGTATATATGTGTCTGTCTATATATATATATATGTATGTATGTATGTATGTGTGCTTTTTTTTTTTTTTAACATAGTTCACCCCAAACAAGGCAGACCGCCACTGTAGACGTAGGGCCTACTGAGTAAAAGGGTGAGAGTTTTTTTTTTTGGGGGGGGGGGGTATCAACCTAAATTGGGAGCTGTGTAGCAAGAGGTCTGTTTACATTAGTATTAAATTTCTGCATGTCAGTACCGTCAAGAGAGCAGGGAGGGAGTTCCAGAGTCCAGCAGCACGAGGAAAGAAGCTTTTGGAGTAGAAAGCTCTTCGGCATCTGGGGACCTCCACAGTAAATGGATGGGATTTGGCAGATTATTGGGTTGGTCTAGTGAATTTGCGTCGTGGGGACACTAGAGCAGCAAGTTCATAGAGCACAATCCATTGAAGTACTTGTAAAACAGGCACAAGGAAGCAACATTGCGACGATGGGACAGGGGCTGGAGTTTGGTGGATAGTGAGGGACCTATTAAGTTGGTGACTCTTGTTTAAGAGGGAGAGACTAGTGGATGATGCACCAGCCCATATGTGGCAACAATACTCCATGCATGGGCGGATGGTGGCTTTGTAGAGATATAGGATGATGTCAGGTGTGAGAAGTTTACTAGCATGGTAGAGGGAGCCCACTTTCTTTGCAGCAGCCTTGGCAATGTGTGTGTGTGTGTGTATGTATGTGTGTGTGTGTGTGTGTATATATATATATATATATATATTTGACATTCTCTAATAAATAATTGTGTAGTAAATTTATTTATTTATTTATTTTTATTGCCAATGAATTACCAGTGCAAGGAGATGTTAAAAAATTGTGCTTCATTAATTTTTTTGTGGCAGACGTGATGAGCCTGAACTTGGATCGAGCAGTGGAAGTGGCTTATCACATCTGTCACAATTTTAATGGTCTCATTTAAACAGTGGCATACAGAGGTCTAGTGGTGGGGGCTAATCTCTTGATTTGATGTCTCAACGACTCAAGTATAAGTCCTAGTACAAAGAAATATTATAAGAAAGAGAGATAGTTTAAATATAATTTGGTGCCCAACCTCCTAATTTGTATGCCTGGGGAGCACCGGCCCCTTCAGCCTACCCCTGCATTTAAGTCATCCGCAATTCTTCTAATAAAGTAGTTAAACCTAAGTATTCCAACTGATCTTTATACTTGAGATCTTTTATTTCCTTTATTAATTTAGCCACTTTTTTTAGCCACTTTTCTTTTTCAGCCACTTTTCTTTTTCAGACACTTTTTAAGTCACTTTTCTTTTTCAGCCACTTTTCTTTTTCAGCCACTTTTTTAAGTCACTTTTTTAGCCACTTTTCTTTTTTAGCCACTTTTCTTTTTTAGCTACTTTTCTTTTTTAGCTACTTTTTTTTAACCACTTTTCTTTTTTTAGCTACTTTTTTTTTTAACCACTTTTCTTTTTTTTAGCCATTTTCTTTGTTGTAGATCTTTTAATTTAAATATCATATCCCAATTCCACGTCTAGTTACCGATGCTCAGGATTGAAATGTATATTAAATCATTTTTCCCCCTGAAGTCTAAGTGCACCACATCACTGCGAACCAAGTTTCCATTAAAGAAGACTCGAGATAAATTTCTCATTCAATTTCGTTGCTTTTAAATCTTCACTGTGACATCTATTGGTTTGAAGAAGCCACGGAAACGTGTTACCCAAATTGTTTCTCTGGAGCAAGAATTAAAGATCTTTGCAGATATTGGCTGTATCTCCAGTGTAGCCTTTGGCTACCAGCCTCACTTTTACTATAAGTGAACTTTCACGGCCACGGCCGCAACCCATCTTATCGATATCACATTCTGACCTAGATTCTTTGTTTTATCAAAAAGCGTATCACTATGAACTCTGGTATAGAAATCGATTTTTCTTCATAGCCAATCGCTTTATTAACGGTGAACAACATGCAGGGAGATATGAAAGCTTATGCCCAGTTGGGAAAGGGAAGAAGAAAATGATGTTGTCTTAAAAATCAGCTTTAAATATTTAATGGAGATCTAAATCCCTCCCCCAAATTCTAAATCCCTCCCCCAAACTCTGAATCCCTCCCTCAAACTCTGAATCCCTCCCTCAAATTCTAAATCCCTCCCTCAAACTCTGAATCCCTCTCTCAAATTCTAAATCCCTCCCCCAAACTCTAAATCCCTCCCTCAAACTCTAAATCCCTCTCTCAAACTCTAAATCCCTCCCTCAAACTCTAAATCCCTCTCTCAAACTCTAAATCCCTCTCTCAAACTCTAAATCCCTCCCTCAAACTCTTAATCCCTCTCTCAAACTCTGAATCCCTCTCTCAAATTCTAAATCCCTTCCTCAAATTCTAAATCCCTCCCCCAAACTCTAAATCCCTCCCTCAAACTCTAAATCCCTCCCTCAAACTCTGAATCCCTCTCTCAAATTCTAAATCCCTCCCCAAAAACTCTAAATCCCTCCCCCAAACTCTAAATCCCTCCCTCAAACTCTGAATCCCTCTCTCAAACTCTAAATCCCTCCCTCAAACTCTCAGCCCATAACTTCAGTTGTGTAAGCTGTATTTATGCACAGTTAACACTATTAGCAGCCTGTTTTTACTTGAAGTATTTGTTGATTCAAACTTTGCACTTAATAAAGGACCCAAACCTTCACTCTTTTTTCTCAGTAGCCCATTACGCCTGCCTTGTTTGGGGTGAACTATGTTTAAAAAAAAAAAAAAAAAGGGGCACTCTGGATTAGGACAAAAGTGAAAATTGTCTCGGTCTACAAGGATTTCTCCTTCACTGACCGAGGACAGAATAGATGAACAGACACTACACTATTCTCCTGTCTAAAAGGCCAAGGATTCTGTTTTATTTATTTTCCTCCCACAAGGTAAGATGTGACACAAGGTCGGGAAAGTGGGATTTGAAAAGTCAGCGCCCGAGAAGGTGAGCACTCTGGCCTACAAAAAATGCCTGGGCAGCCCCGTCGGTATTCCTCGGTAGGGGCGCCTCAGGCAGTAAGCGATAAACTTACTCCACCCCAAAGAGGGAGGGCAAAGCCTGGGAGGGTGGACCTCCTAGAACTGCACAGGACAGACCCACAAACTGGCGGAATCAAGACCCGAAGGCCAAGACGACACCGGTTTATAGGGTGTAGTATCCATCGGAACAGATACTACACTTTGATATTGGCCAAAAGGCCAAGGATTTTGTAATTGGTCAGCAACTGAGATTTTCTAATCGATTGTTTCATTCAGCTCAGCAATGGGGGGGGGGGAGGAGGTACTTATTTGGACTCGTCCACTGTTCATGTTTAGAAATTAAATAGAATGGAATCAACCGATGAGAGATTGCCTCGTTAAGCATGGATATCGGAAAAGAGAACAACAAAACGTCCGTGTTTTGAATAAAAGGCACCAGTTTGTAATACTCAGAGGGTTACCAATCGTGACTAATATCTCTCCAATCAAGTGACGAACACAATTTACTCAAATGAGGTTTGTTTGATTGGAGGATTTCCGGCAAGTCAGTGTCTGACTGTAATCATTATCTCCTTATTATAGAGAGTTAGTCAGCAAGGGAGATAATTGGAGTATCGCATTTCCTCCGTGCTTTGTTGAAGAAAAAGTCAAATTGTGACAATATCACGTTCTTGTTTTCTTTCTTCACTCATGTTCACTTGATTGCTCCTCTTTTTTCACCAACCGCAAATCACATATCCACTTACAAGCACTCGATGTTTTTGTCTCCAACCTCGTTTTCATTTTTACAAGAGATCTATTCGATCTTCAGTTAAAAGTATATCTTAATTAAATTATGTGGTTTAAGATACTGTGATAATTTGCCTTGGTGACAATATCTGTCAATTGAGTTATCTCCCCCTTTGCAGATTGGCTGTTTGGAGTCTATGGACATAGATGGCACTGAGTAGTAGTCAATTTGTATAGGTGGTGGATTTTAGTAGGCAATTTGCATAGGTGGTGGATTTTAGTAGGCAATTTACATAGGTGGTGGATTTTAGTAGGCAATTTACATAGGGAGTGGGTTTTAGTAGGCAATTTGCATAGGTGATGGATTTTTCGTAGGCAATTTGCATAGGGAGTGGGTTTTAGTAGGCAATTTGCATAGGTGATGGATTTTAGTAGGCAATTTGCATAGGGAGTGGGTTTTAGTAGGCAATTTGCATAGGGAGTGGGTTTTAGTAGGCAATTTGCATAGGTGATGGATTTTAGTAGGCAATTTGCATAGGGGTAGGCAATTTGCATAGGGAGTGGGTTTTAGTAGGCAATTTGCATAGGGGGTGGATTTTAGTAGGCAATTTGAATAGATGGTGGATTTTAGTAGGCAATTTGCATAGGGGGTGGGTTTTAGTAGGCAATTTGCATAGGGGGTGGGTTTTAGTATGCAATTTGCATAGGGAGTGGGTTTTAGTAGGCAATTTGAATAGGTGGTGGATTTTAGTAGGTAATTTGCATAGGGGGTTGGTTTTAGTAGTCAATTTGCATAGGGAGTGGGTATTAGTAGGTAATTTGCATAGGTGGTGGATTTTAGTAGGCAATTTGCATAGGGGGTGGGTTTTAGTAGTCAATTTGAATAGGTGGTGGGGTTTAGTAGGCAATTTGCATAGGGGGTGGGTTTATTACTATGAAAATCTAATCTGAAGCTTGGATTTCTGGGCAGCAGAGAGTGAATAGGAAGCAGTGAAAAGTGAGCATTGAACAGTGGAGATTGAGATTTATCGTGGCGGTGACACGGGAGGAAAGTGAATATAATTCCATTATCAGATTACAAATTATTTGATCAGTTGTGAGACTGCATACCTTCGCTTGACAACGTAACGAAGGACCAAAATCTTATCTGGGCCTTACTTCTCTATATTGTATGAAATCTTCCCGAAGTTATGTGATGGAAACGTTGATAACTTAAAAACTTTCCAATCAGGCTAAAATTTTTTTGTGATTAGGGAAACAGACGTTGATTAACTCACATTCAGATAGACACGCGCAATTCCTGCTTCTACCTTGGTCGTTGCGTGTATATATATATAAATAATTTAGTATGTAACTCTAACTATTACTAAATAAACTGTCGGGTCTCTGCATATACTATTGGAATAAATTAACGTCCCCTTCACTGACTGGCTGCAGCCTTATCCCTTAAGGGTCTCACGGATCAGCTGTCAGGCATCCCAATCCCTACTCCCTTAGTGGTCACGTGAGTCAGCCCATAAAAACGCTTGCACGCTGTGTCCCAGCCTCTTTTTGACCCACCTTTTGAACCTGGTAGGACCGCGGCTGGATGCTTCTGAGACAAAGCCCACGACGGCAGTCGCAGAGAGCCCCCACTCCTTCCTGTTACCAACCATCTTGAACTGAAGTGATTACATCTCGAAAAGAGCCAGAATTGAGGCAGGCGCACGTGCAACCTGTTACCAGAACTCCCACAAGATAAGTTCGCGAAGCACGTTTTCGTAAACCTAAATTAACTTCCTTCTTTCTGAACTTTGAACTCACCATTTGTTGTATATATATGCCCTCATGTTTTCTCACAAGTAAAACTGTTTTAAACTTATATACGATTGTTGTTGTGTTCCTTCTCACAAAAGCTGTTGCCCTGTTTTTATTTTGCACTTATCTACAT
>OY744544.1:2770776-2813276 GCA_963556195.1 Sepiola atlantica | reverse complement strand
GTAGTATCTGTTCCGATGGATACTGCACCCCATAGACTGGTATTGTCTTGGCCTTCGGGGCTTGATTTACGCCGGTCTATGGGTCTGTCCTGTGCAGTTTTAGGAGGTTCACCCTCCCAGGCTTCGCCTCTCCTCTTTGGGGAGGAATAAGTTTATTGCTTACTGCCTGAGGCGCCCCTACCGGGGAATGCCGACGGGGCTGCCCAGGCAATTTTTAAACCCCACTTTCCCGACCCGACCTTGGGTCACATCTTACTTGTGGGAGTAAGATAAAAACTGGCCTTGTGCCTAACTCCTGGAGAGGAGTAAATCAATACAAGCTCCATCCTTTTGAGCACATCCACACACACACTAACAGAACAAGGTAAACCTACGCATACTTACACAGTGCCACATTGTCTAATACTCACACAAGCATATTAACACTAACAAATATATATAGACATACACATCCTTCTCTTTCGTGTCTTCTTATTCACTGAACATTTTCCAACCAAAGAACACAAGTTGTATAAACTTTATTAAATGAACATTTCCTGACTAAGAATGACTTTTGTATTCATACAAAATTGTAGTTCTTTCAATGTTTTGTTATTTAATAATGTTTTCCTTGATTTTTCATTGACAAACTTATGTCCATGTTAAGTTAGCACTTGCTAGCTGGTGACCTCTAATATTCTCTCAGATCTTATTCATTTCTATCTATATTTGATATGCAAGCACGCCGCCCGTATATATACCCATTTCCTCCCTTCGGCATAGTCCTTACCTAAAAACAAATGACTTAAAAATAGGTTAGAGATTTTATTATGATAGTTCTGTTTAGAATTCTAAATTTAAAATCGATTATTTCAAACTAGTTTATACCTCCCTCTCCTTGAGCAGTGTTGGCGCAGTACCTGGGTATGTCAATTTTCATCTTTACCAAGCTTCTTATCATAATAATTACCTTCTAAATATTTTGTTAAATAAATAAAACTTATTATTAATTAAAACAATTTCAATATTTTTTTAAATAAAAAAAATGTTTCTTCTTATAATTGTCGGCTGAATATTCTTTAAATAAAACATGTGTCGCTTTATAGATTTGGTACTTTGTTTGGTTGGGACTCGCGCTAAAAGTTCCGGTGCTTTTTGGCGTTTTACGTAAAACGCCGGAAAGCCCCGAAGCGGTTAGTCAATGAAATAGCGAGAAAATGAATAACTGATTGAAATGAATAAGCAGACGACATCTAAACTTGATAATTGAATTTTTGACGTCTGCAAATCAGCTTGCTCAAACCCTAATTCCTAACCCTGGAACTTACTTTAACGAAAGCGACAATAATAATCAGTAAAAAAAATTAATAATTTTCATAAAATTAAAAAAAACCAAACACTTATTTGATTCACTTTTTAATCTAAACACTTATTTGAATCACTTATTTCTTCGTTAAAAAAATAAATATTTATTTCATACAAAATCTTTCGCTATAATCTTTTGCTTGTTTTTTCTTGTTTGTAAATCCAGCCTCGTTTGTGCTTTTTTGGACGCAGATAAGTCAACATATTTTTCATTCGGCACTGTCTGACGTTTTACATTAACATCCGGAAAGTACCGACGCCGAGGCACTTTTAACGCGGGTCCTAATGTAAAAAAGCGCCATAAATTTACTTCTTTAGAATTGTAACAATTAACTGTGTATCAAAATTACAATAAAATAAAAAGAATGCAATGAGTAGGTTTTTAAAACTAGTTAAGTCGACAGAACAACAGAATGTGATTTGGAAACAATTCATTTGAAAATGAGTAAAGTCGAAATTTTTTTACCAAAGTGACACGTCGAGACTCTGCTCTCAAAGCTTGGCATGAAGAAATATCTGATGTCCTTGGGCTGGATAGGATAGGATGGCTTGGCCATATCGAACGAAGTTCCAGCTGGATCTCTCGTGTCAGAGACATGATCATCTCATCAAGTCAGAAGGCTGGAAGACCAAAGCTCTCTTGGGATGAGCTGTATGAACGCGACTGTGCAGTCCTGGGGATTGCGAACTTTGATCCTCGCGACCGCCGAGCCTGGAGAGGAAGACTTCGATACAAGACTGACAGACAGCCCCCCCACCCTTTTGTAGAGTACTAATCAAAGAACTGTTAAAAATAAATCGGATGATGATGATGATGATGATGACACCAGTTAATTTCCAAACACTTTTTGTTTGCATATCATCTTTGGCGATCAGACGATCTCATTATTTAAAATGAGTGGGGAAGGTGATAATGTACGGATAAACGTGATTTTAGACAGAATGCTTACCAGCTGAAAAATGAGGAACACTATGGGAGTACTAACATTGATCAATGGTATGAACAGCATTTTAAGTTGTAGTCAGTAGAGAGGCAATCCTGCAGTAATGTGTTCTGCATGTTGGAAGCCCTGTCAAAGAGGTTTTGTCCATGGGAATTCCACTAGATGCTGGGCTCAGTGAGAAAGTCTTTTTTTCCATTGTGGTAGCAGTACAAGTTCTTGCTGTGAATGTCTTACAAGGAGGAACCAAAGATTGGAGCTCAGTCGAGCACCTTCTATAGAAATAACTGCGCATATTATTATTATTATACATAACGATCGCTGAAAATAAATAGAGGGTGTTACATTTCAACAGAACGTACAGTGGAGCCGCCATTGCCATACTCATAAATTAACAACGTTGGTGCCAGTGATTGAGAAATGCATGAAAAACACCTGCCTTCGAATAACAATTATCCCTTTGAGATTAACACAAGACAAATAAGAAAAAGAATTGGAAAAGTAGTCCTTCATTATTCTGCTTTTTCTTTTTCACCAACCGGAAAACCGATTCTTTTTTTTAAAGTTCTGACAATTTACAGTTTTCTTGTCTGCTTTTAGCCTCAAGTATTGAATACCTAGCGATTATCACGAGGCAGAAAATGAATAAAATTCTTAGTTGCCTATTCTAGATGCGTCCTCACATCTCTATAAGTGACTTTGTTGATATGTTGGTTGGTCTGTCACGTTTGAGTTTAAAATACCATTTCTTTTGGTCTGTCACGTTTGAGTTTAAAATACCATTTCTTTTGGTCTGTCACGTTTGAGTTTAAAATACCATTTCTTTTGGTCTGTTACGTTTTGATGCGAAATATCATTTATTTTGGTCTGTCACACTTAAGTTTGAAATAATAATTCTTTTTGTATGTTCTGCTTAAGTAAAAAAAATACCATTTCTTTTGGTCTGTCATGCGTTAGTTTGAAATACAATTATTTTGGTCTGTCATGAGTTAGTTTGAAATAATAATTCTTTTTGTATGTTCTGCTTAAGTAGAAAATAGCATTTCTTTTGGTCTGTCATGCGTTAATTTGAAATAATAATTCTTTTTGTATGTTCTGCTTAAGTAAAAAAAATAGCTTTTCTTTTTGTCTGTCATACGTTAGTTTGAAATAATAATTCTTTTTGTATGTTCTGCTTAAGTAAAAAAAATAGCATTTCTTTTGGTCTGTCATACGTTAGTTTGAAATAATAATTCGTTTTGTAGTTTCTGCTTAAGTAAATAAAATACCATTTCTTTTGGTCGGTCATTCGTTAGTTTGAAATACAATTTCTTTGTGTTTGTCGTGCTTAAGTTTGAAATAGCATTTTTTTAATCTGTCATGTTTTACAAGGAAATATTTATTTTGGTTATTCATGCTTGCATTTGAAACATCATTTCCTTTTGGTCTTTCATACTTAAGTTTAAAGTATAATTTCTGGTTGTTCGTAACGTTTAAGTTTAAAGTATAATTTCTGGTTGTTTATAATGTTTTAGTTTAAAGTATAATTTCTGGTTGTTTATAATGTTTTAGTTTAAAGTATAATTTCTGGTTGTTTATAATGTTTTAGTTTAAAGTATAATTTCTGGTTGTTTATAATGTTTTAGTTTGAAGTATAATTTCTGGTTGTTCGTAACGTTTTAGTTTGAAGTATAATTTCTGGTTGTTTATAATGTTTTAGTTTGAAGTATAATTTCTGGTTGTTTATAATGTTTTAGTTTAAAGTATAATTTCTGGTTGTTTATAACGTTTTAGTTTAAAGTATAATTTCTGGTTGTTTATAATGTTTTAGTTTGAAGTATAATTTCTGGTTGTTCGTAACGTTTTAGTTTGAAGTATAATTTTTGGTTGTTCGTAACGTTTTAGTTTAAAGTATAATTTCTGGTTGTTTATAATGTTTTAGTTTAAAGTATAATTTCTGGTTGTTCGTAACGTTTTAGTTTGAAGTATAATTTTTGGTTGTTCGTAACGTTTTAGTTTAAAGTATAATTTCTGGTTGTTCGTAACGTTTTAGTTTGAAGTAAAATTTCTGGTTGTTCGTAACGTTTTAGATTTAAGTATAATTTCTGGTTGTTCGTAACGTTTTAGTTTAAAGTATAATTTCTGGTTGTTCAAACGTTTTAGCTTAAAGTATAATTTCTGGTTGTTCTAACGTTTTAGCTTAAACTATAATTTCTGGTTGTTCTAACGTTTTAGTTTAAAGTATAATTTCTGGTTGTTCTAACGTTTTAGCTTAAAGTATAATTTCTGGTTGTTCGTAACGTTTTAGCTTAAAGTATAATTTCTGGTTGTTAGTAACGTTTTAGCTTAAAGTATAATTTCTGGTTGTTCGTAACGTTTTAGCTTAAACTATAATTTCTGGTTGTTCGTAACGTTTTAGCTTAAAGTATAATTTCTGGTTGTTCGTAACGTTTTAGCTTAAAGTATAATTTCTGGTTGTTCGTAACGTTTTAGCTTAAAGTATAATTTCTAGTTGTTCGTAACGTTTTAGCTTAAAGTATAATTTCTGGTTGTTCGTAACGTTTTAGCTTAAAGTATAATTTCTGGTTGTTCGTAACGTTTGAGTTTGAAGTAGCATATTTACTTGTCTATAAATCTTAAGTGTGAAATAACATTTTCGTCTTCATTGTCTTGGCCTTCTGGGGTTGATTTATGCCGGTCAATTGGTCTGTCCTTTGCAGTTCCTTCTCACCCTTTGAGAAGGGGTTAGTTTATTTCTAATCGCCTGAGGCGCCCCTTCTGGGGACTGCCGACGAGGCTGCCCAGGCAATTTTTTAAAGACTCAAGTACTCTTCGTCTAGAGTGCGCAATTCCGACTTTGTGTCACATTCTACTCTGTGGGAAGTAGATAAATAGGGCTTCAGACTAAGATCAAAGTGCGACTCGTTATGTCACCAGTCAGTGGAGGAGAAATCCGTCTAGACTGAGGCAATTTTAATTTTTGTCAGAATTCAGTGTTTCCCAATTTTGGAGAGATAGATTTTTCTTATATTAAAAAACCAACCTGTTATCTAACTCTGTCATCTTAGGGGAGGCAAGTAAATAGGAACATTTGCATTGGTTTGTCACAAATATATTTGAAATAGCATTTTTATTGGTTTGTCACAAATATGTTTGAAATAGCATTGTCATTGTATTGTCACAAATATGTTTGAAATAGCATTGTCATTGTATTGTCACAAATATGTTTGAAATAGCATTTTTATTGGTTTGTCACAAATATGTTTCAAATAGCATTTTTATTGGTGTGTCACAAATATGTTTGAAATAGCATTTTTATTGGTTTGTCACAAATATGTTTGATATAGTATTTACGTTGGTTTGTCACAAATATGTTTGAAATAGCATTTTCATTGGTTTGTCACAAATATGTTTGAAATAGCATTTTTATTGGTTTGTCACAAATATATTTGAAATAGCATTTTCATTGGTTTGTCACAAATATGTTTGAAATAGTATTTGCGTTGGTTTGTCACAAATATGTTTGAAATAGCATTTTCATTGGTTTGTCACAAATATGTTTGAAATAGAATTTTCATTGGTTTGTCACAAATATGTTTGAAATAGCATTTGCGTTGGTGTGTCACAAATATGTTTGAAATAGCATTTTTGTTGGTGTGTCACAAATATGTTTGAAATAGCATTTGCGTTGGTGTGTCACAAATATGTTTGAAATAGCATTTGCGTTGGTGTGTCACAAATATGTTTGAAATAGCATTTTTATTGGTTTGTCACAAATATGTTTGAAATAACATTTTCATTGGTTTGTCACAAATATGTTTGAAATAGTATTTGCGTTGGTTTGTCACAAATATGTTTGAAATAGCATTTTCATTGGTTTTTCACACTTATGTCTGAAATAGCATTTTTATTGGTTTGTCACAAATATGTTTGAAATAGCATTTTTGTTGGTTTGTCACACTTATGTTTGAAATAGCCTTTTTATTGGTTTGTCACAAATATGTTAGAAATAGCATTTTTATTGGTTTGTCACAAATATGTTTGAAATAGCATTTTTATTGGTTTGTCACAAATATATTTGAAACAGCATTTTTATTGGTTTGTCACAAATATGTTTGAAATAGCATTTTTGTTGGTGTGTCACAAATATGTTTGAAATAGCATTTGCGTTGGTTTGTCACAAATATGTTTGAAATAGCATTTTTATTGGTTTGTCACAAATATGTTTGAAATTGCATTTTTTGTTGGTGTGTCACAAATATGTTTGAAATAGAATTTGCGTTGGTTTGTCACAAATATGTTTGAAATAGCATTTTTATTGGTTTGTCACACTTATGTTTGAAATAGCATTTTTGTTGGTTTGTCACACTTATGTTTAATAGCATTTTTGTTGGTTTGTCACAAATATGTTTGAAATTGCATTTTTTGTTGGTGTGTCACAAATATGTTTGAAATAGCATTTGCGTTGGTTTGTCACAAATATGTTTGAAATAGCATTTTCATTGGTTTGTCACAAATATGTTTGAAATAGCATTTTATTGGTTTGCCACACTTATGTTTGAAATAGCATTTTATTGGTTTGACACAAATATGTTTGAAATAGCATTTTCATTGGTTTGTCACAAATATGTTTGAAATAGCATTTTTATTGGTTTGTCACAAATATGTTTGAAATAGCATTTTATTGGTTTGCCACACTTATGTTTGAAATAGCATTTTATTGGTTTGTCACAAATATGTTTGAAATAGCATTTTATTGGTTTGACACAAATATGTTTGAAATAGCATTTTTATTGGTTTGTCACAAATATGTTTGAAATAGCATTTGTGTTGGTCTGTCACACTTAGGTTGTAAATAGCATTTGTGTTGGTCTGTCACACTTAGGTTGTAAATAGCATTTGCGTTTGTTTGTCACACTTAGGGTGTAAATAGCATTTGTGTTGGTCTATCGCACTTAGGGTGTAAATAGCATTTGTGTTGGTCTATCGCACTTAGGGTGTAAGTAGCATTTGTGTTGGTCTGTCGCACTTAGGGTGTAAATAGCATTTGTGTTGGTCTGTCGCACTTAGGTTGTAAATAGCATTTGTGTTGGTCTGTCGCACTTAGGTTGTAAATAGCATTTGTGTTGGTCTGTCACACTTAGGTTGTAAATAGCATTTGTGTTGGTCTGTCACACTTAGGTTGTAAATAGCACTTGTGTTGGTCTGTCACACTTAGGTTGTAAATAGCATTTGTGTTGGTCTGTCACACTTAGGTTGTAAATAGCATTTGCGTTGGTCTGTCACACTTAGGTTGTAAATAGCATTTGTGTTGGTCTGTCACACTTAGGTTGTAAATAGCATTTGTGTTGGTCTGTCACACTTAGGTTGTAAATAGCATTTGTGTTGGTCTGTCACACTTAGGTTGTAAATAGCATTTGTGTTGGTCTGTCACAATTAGGTTGTAAATAGCATTTGCGTTGGTCTGTCACACTTAGGTTGTAAATAGCATTTGTGTTGGTCTGTCACACTTAGGTTGTAAATAGCATTTGTGTTTGCCTGTCACACTTAGGTTGTAAATAGCATTTGTGTTGGTCTGTCACAATTAGGTTGTAAATAGCATTTTTGTTGGTCTGTCACACTTAGGTTGTTAATAGCATTTGTGTTGGTCTGTCACACTTAGGTTGTTAATAACATTTGTGTTGGTCTGTCACACTTAGTTTGTAAATAGCATTTGTGTTTGCCTGTCACACTTAGGTTGTAAATAGCATTTGTGTTGGTCTGTCACACTTAGGTTGTTAATAGCATTTGTGTTGGTCTGTCACACTTATGTTTGAAATAATATTTCTGTAGCTAAACATGCAGATTGAATGGGCGGAACTTGTTTGTATTTCAGTTGTTATTGTAATTTAAAGTTTCGATTTGTTTTCGTTACAGCTTGAAGCATTAAATACCTGGAGATTAACTCTAGCCAGAAAATGAATTTAATTCTTAAGGTTTTTTTTTTATACCAAGCAGAAATGTTATTCCTCAATATTTCCATATTTGCTTTAAAGTATTTCCATATTTGTTTTAAAGTATTTCGGATAACTTAAATTGTTTTGGGGAGAGAAAGGGGTTATATTTTGAAATAAATAAATATTTGACTCCATCTTTTTGAATTATAGAACAGTTGGTCAGGTGATTTTTGAATAATAGTTTTTTTTTTAATAATAGTTTTTTTGAATAATAGTTTTTTTTAATAATAGTTTTTTTGAATAATAGTTTTTTTGAATAATAGTTTTTTTGAATAATAGTTTTTTTTAATAATAGTTTTTTTAATAATAGTTTTTTTGAATAATAGTTTTTTTGAATAATAGTTTTTTTGAATAATAGTTTTTTTGAATAATAGTTTTTTTTTTAATCTTCTTTTGTGAATGTCGAGTGTTTTTTTAATCTTCTTTTGTGAATGTCGAGTGTTTTTTGATCTGGATCCATATGTGTCTGCAAAGGCAACTTGGGATTCATGACATCATGAATAAATATTTGAAGATATAAAGAACTTGAATAATAAAAACTTTTACCAAAATGACCTGATTCGGCATTAAATAACCCGAAAAAGGTTGATATGCCGTAAAACAAAACAACCAAACCAAACATCATGAATAAATATTTGAAGACTTTATGTCTTCAAATATTTATTGAAGTATAAAAACTTTTGAAGTATAAAAACTTTTACCAAACTTTTACCAAAATGACCCGAGTCGGCATTAAATAACCAGAAAAGGGTTGATATGCCGTAAAACAAAGCAACCAAACAACCAAACCTATTTATGCACATTGAAGTGAAGTTTGCACAAAAGTCTCATGAGAAATATAGGGCTTTGTTTTCAACTTCATCCGACAGAGATATCACGTATAATTATATTTAATGCGATTGGATTTTATTTTGGAATTTTTTAGATAAGGATTGACATTTTTGGATTATTTGGATCATTCCAACTACTGTTCTCGTCTTTGATGTTATTCTCACAACGTTTCGGCCGATGTAACCTCTGATCTTTTTAAGGCGTGTCACGTTGAACTCTGGTCCGTAAGGACTCGTGACGCAGCAGATAAAAGTGCTAAGTAATTATCAGATCTAATGACAGTTTCCTGGATGTTGAAGGTTCAATTCTCAGTACAGGTGATACTAAGAATATAATGACCAATTACTTAAGACGTCTACACGGTCAAGGTTGACGGGACAAGAACAAGCTATCCCTATTGATTAAATAAAGTGTTCCATTCGAAATTCCATGTAGATTTCTGAGTTCAGCATACAGATTCCCGAGTTCGACAAGATGCACTTGAAGAAGGTCAAAGGTTAGATCAGCCGAAACGTTGTGAGAAGAACATACAAGATGAGTACAGTATTGATTTACTCCTCTCCAGGAGTTAGGCACAAGGCCAGTTTTTATCTTACTCCCACAAGTAAGATGTGACCCAAGGTCGGGTCGAGAAAGTGGGGTTTAAAAATTGCCTGGGCAGCCCCGTCGGCATTCCCCGGTAGAGGCGCCTCAGGCAGTAAGCAATAAACTTACTCCTCCCCAATGAGGGGAAGCAAAGCCTGGGAAGGTGGACCTCCCAGAACTGCACAGGACAGACCCATTGACCGGCGTAAATCAAGACCCGAAGGCCAAGACAACACCAGTATGGGATGCAGTATCCATCGGAACAGATACTACACTTTGATCTTAGCCAAAAGGACAAGAACAGCTACAAGATGAGAACAGTAGTCCGAATAATGCAAATAATACAAATTATCAATCGTCATCTCAAATATTCTGAAACATAAGGTTGGTGGTTACATCGGCTGAAACGTAGTGAGAATAACATCTAAACTGAGAACAGTAGTCCGAATAATACAAATTATAAATCGTCATCTAAAAAAATCCGAAACATTTCAATAACTGTTCTCATCTTGGATGTTGTTGTCACAACGTTTCGACCAAAAAGCTAAGAATCATCTATTCGTTATAAAATTTGCATAATGAATTTTTATAACAAATAAGGCACAAGGTCAATAAATTGGGTGTCGCGCTAGTCTTTAATCTTCTCTTAAATTAGACCCTTTCACCATCATACTGCATTTGATTTATGGGCTTAACTACTTAGAAAATCCCCAATGTTTAATGAAGGGTTAAGAGTTGGGGAGTGCATGGTCAGATAAATCGATTTGGGGTTAGGGTTCGGACAAAACAAACAAAAAAAAGAGAGCGGAGTGAGCATCTTCGAGGATCTTTAATACCAGAAAAAAAATCAAGGAACTCGTTTACTCAAGCATCAGCAGAGATTAAGTCATTCATTTTTTTTATTATCCCAACATCACGACCAATTAGGTGTCCTCTATCATGTGATCACCAAAAATATTTGTTGCGTTCACTTTTCGAAGAGGCGACAATTTTCTATGTATGCTTATCGATTTTCTTACTGGGGAAGTCATATGAAAGCATTAAAACTGTTAAAGAAATAAAACCATTGGATTAGAAAAACGAAGAATCCACACACACACACACACACACACTTTTTAATCTTCTATATATCTATTATTATACTAAAGCTGAGTAAATCAATATTCGTATTCCTCATACTTTAACTAGAAGAATACTCGTCCCAGGATAAGTAAAATTAATTCACAGAACAAGAAACAGTTTTGCACCACTTTTATGCCCCCTTACAACATAATGATACTAAACCTTATGTCTAGAATCCTTATTCCAAATTTGATCAAAATCCATTACATCTCCATTTTTTTCTGAAGACGTTCGAAACCGGTAAAATCTTTCGTTTCTTGATAATTTTTTCCTGTATTTAATTTTTTTCTTCTGTTTGTCTTTTTCATACACACACCCATCTCTCTCTGTCTCTGTCTCTGTCTGTCTCTCTCTCTCTCTCTCTCTCTCTCTCTATATATATATATATATATATATATATATATATATATATATATTAAAAGAATACCCTTCCCAGGACGGGTAAAATTAATTCCTCACACAGGTAAGCTTTGCACAACTTTCTATCCCCTTATCAAGATTAAAATAAACCGTATGTCTAGAATCCTTATTCCAATTTTGATAAAAATCCATTAGATGATTTTGATTCCAGAAAACGTCTAAAATTTAAGGCTTAAGCTTAAGGGGGTCAAGTAATTAAAATTAAGGGAATCTTGCTTAATTGGTGTCTAATGGACATGGCTCAAATTCAATGCAAATCTAAAATATTTGAATTTTCAAATAGAAGGTTGTGCCCATAGTATGCCCCCTAAAAAACATCTTATGGGGAATGAGGTAAATACCATGGTGTTAATAATATAATTCCCTCCAAAACTACCTATTAATATCAACACACTGGTCTTTACCTGATTCCTCTGAAGATGGACCCAGATGGGCTCGAAAGTACTTGGGACATCAACGATTGTGGCAGATTCATCGGCCAATTTCCCACCTAAACAAAGACCCTGATTCGGCTAATGGAAATGATCCTCACAAAAATATCCAATGTTGATCTATATTCCAGTGATGCTGTCTATATAATTTTGCTTTTAACTTTGTGCTATAAAAACATATGGTCTCTGAAACGATCGTACACAAACTGTTATGTTGAATTCTCGGAACGCAATTTGATCATCCAATTTGATCATGTAATAGTGGTTACATGGATCTATATATATATATATATATATATATATATATATATATATATATATATATATGTATGTATTGTTGAATATAAGAGATAACTCATGTTTAGATATCCTTTGGTAGATCCTTTCAATAGTCCGAATTAGGAGCTTAGTTTGGCTGATGAATGTGCCATAGTTTGGATTTGTCTCCCAAGTATTTTCAGACCCATCCGGGTCCATCTTCAGGGGAATGAGGTTAATCAGGTACAGACCATGTGTTAGTATTTATAGAAGGTGTTTGGCGGGAATTATGTACTAAGTACGAAACTATATTTAGAGCTATAAACATTTTAGAATATTATTACTGATATTAAAGTTAATTCTAGTAATTAGGGTTTATTTTTGGTTTTATATATATATATAGGGATACTAATATATGGAGTTTGTGTTTGTTAGTACTATATTCTATGGGAGACAAATCCAAACTATGGCAAATTCATCAGCCAATTCCCCTCCGAAACTAAGATCCTGATTTGGACTATTGAAAGGATCTACCAAAGGATATCTAAACATGAGTTGTCTCTTATATTCAACAATACTTGCCTGCAAGAGAAGATGCTGCCTATATATATATATATATATAAATATATGAGAGAGAGAGAGAAAAATTGTTTCTTTATTCACTATATAAAGTCAATTTATTTTCACTAATATAAAGTAAATTTATTTACTATATATATTTATTTATTTACTATATATATTTATTTATATTTATTCACTATATGAAAGTAAATCCTTGAATTTAGATATTTAAGATACTTTCGTGAAACAAACTGTTGTGGCCTTGAAAGGCTGGAAAGAAACAAGACAGCAAGGAGGTAGAGTTAACAAGAGTATGTATTTACGTACAGTACAGAAGTAATGGATTGTCAGAGACTGATTCTGGATGTGTCATAGCGATTCTCTCTGTTACCAATATCATCACTATTCATAGTTTTTGGAAGAGTCCATGTAGTGATGCAATAGGGTAGATCACCATAACACAAACAATATTAAATAATAAATTATTAGTTTCTAAATGTTATTTGTTCGCCCATTTTCAAACTTATTATATTCATCAATTTAAAAATAAGTTGTCTCCCTTTAATGATTTTTATTTTTATGTAATTATTAAAAAAATGTTTCATATTAGTAGTCGTATGAGCCGGACTAAGTAATTTTTAGACTAAGTAACTTATTTTATTGCAAATAACATGGTACAAAAATAACAAATAAAAATTGGCTAATAAAAAGAAAAATTTGATTTGACAGCTGAAATGATCTTTGGGTCTGACTTTGAAAATCTGATCAAATAAAAGAATTAATTATATGTTTTACCATAATGTGCGCGATTGACGCAATGGACTATGAAATCGGGCGTGCCGAATTTATATCCCGTCGGATCTATTGTGGTAATTCAGGTGGGACCAGCAATTCCTTCCCAACTCTAGGTAAAATTGCAACTTGTCTTCAATACAAGGAATTATTTAAAATATATATCTTTTTTAAATGCTACATAAATAATTAAAAAAGGGTAGATATTTAAAAAAAAAAAAAAATTTTTTTTTAACATAGTTCACCCCAAACAAGGCAGGCCGCCACTGTAGACGTAAGAGGCTACTGAGAAAAAGGGTGAAAGTTTGGTGAAGGGGGATAACCTAAATTTGAGGCTACGCAGCGAGATGTTTGTTTACATTAGTTTAAAATTTTTTTTAACATAGTTCACCCCAAACAAGGCAGGCCGCCACTGTAGACGTAAGAGGCTACTGAGAAAAAGGGTGAAAGTTTGGTGGAGGGGGGTAACCTAAATTTGAGACTGCGCAGCGAGATGTTTGTTTACATTAGTTTTAAATTTCTGCATGCAAGTACCGTCAGGAAAACAGGGAGCAGGGAGTGAGTTCCAGAGTCCAGCAGCACGAGGAAAGAAGCTTTTGGAGTAGAAAGCTCTTCGGCATCTGGGGACCTCCACAATGAATGGATGGGATATGGCAGATTTGCCGTAAAACGTAGAAAGGAAACCTTTGAGATCTTATCTGAAGGTATTTAATAAATATAAAGTGGTTTATTACTATAAATAATGCAGTAGGTGGTAATAGTTCATAATGTATACGGGGAAAGGCCCGACTTTCATTAATTCATTTTGTGTGAATCAGATGATTCTAGTGTTAGTATTGGTTTCCCCAACAGATCACCATAACACAAACATGCAAACTGTATATGAGAAAATTACCGCAGACAAATCAACTTATTTCTCTGGGGTAATGCCAAAAGTCTGTTTTCACTTTTTAAACTTTTCACAAAAATAAACAAAAAACAAAACAAATATCTAAAAAGTTCCAAAAGTCAAAGACAAGGATTATTTCTTGATGGTGACTTGTCTCTAACTAAAGACGACAGTATGCTTGTAGGTCTCTTAAATCAGCCATTAGAAGCCATTTGCAAAAAAACAATAAAATAGATGTACAGCAACGACCTTTCTCTCAGCCCTCCCTTAATCTCCGAGGAGCAAGTTTTAAACTGACAATAAATAATGCAATAAATAATACCAGGAGAAAAAACAAAAAAAAAAAATGTAAAGAGAAACCTAACCCTAACCCTAAACAGCGATGAAGTTATCTTTGGAATTCTACGAGCAAGGGTCACTTGTGTTTTAATGCTGTAGTTCAAAGAAAATTCCTTGTTTTAAACAAACATGAAAACAATAAATTCTCCAGAAGAAAGATGTACAAAACTACCTGCCAAATTGCATGTGTTTACCTTCAACACTCAGAACAGCAATGTCCAACGATTGCATACAAAGTCAGGCAAGGTTTAACCCAGAATGCACAAAAGAATAGTGTATAATTTTGGTTATTCAAACTACATTTCTCATCTTGAGTGTTATCATCACAACGTTTCAGCCGCTGTAACCTCCGACCCTTTTCAGGTGTATTTCTTCGAACTCTGGAATATTTCTGTCGAACTCTGGAATCTGCATGGAATTTCGAACAGAACCCTTTATTTAATCCACGGGGGTAGCATGCTCTCATTCCGTCAGCCACGACTGGGAGAAGTCTTCAGTAATTCACAATTCTTTGTATCGCCCGCACCGAGGATTGAACCTTCAACCTTTAGATGACTATCACTTAGAACTGAATTTAACTTAGTACTATATCCACTGTGCCATGATCCCCACTGCATGGATTTGCAGTTCTGATTAAGACATCTCGTTGCCACAGAAACGACCAGATGACGACAGATCCTGATGTTGAACCTTGTTAGCCGAGTTGTGACCTTAATACCAGCGGATGCCGGACCTGTGTGTCATGGGGGATTCTGCTAGGAACTGGAGATCCAGACAGCACAGCTCTGACACTACAATCTTGCCACCATCCCCATCCCCATCCCTATGACTGACGGGACGAGAGCATGCTACCCCCGTGGATTAAATAAAGGGTTCCATTCAAAATTCCATGCAGATTCCTGAATTCGATAGAAAGATTCCCAAGTTCGACAAGATACACCGAAAGAAGGTTGGCGGTTACATCGGCTGAAACGTTGTGAGAATAACACTCAAGATGAGAACAATAGTCCGAATAATCCAAATTATGTAACTGGCGGTCTTTTTATATTGGGCTTTCATTTACGATTTTGTTTGGTGCTTATTTTTACGGACGGATGCCCTTCCTGACGTAAACACACCATTTAAGTTTAGTGCGGTGGCTAGGATACCTTGCTGCTGTAAGGCAGAAGAGGCATAGAGTACCCCCCCCCCTCGTATAGGTGGCTACCGCACACAAGGGATTTTTGTAGATGGTATTCGTCAAAAACTCTCCCTCGTGGCCATGCCCACATTGAATAGCCCTACCAGGAGTGCATGACTCCGAACAGTGTAGCACGCGAGATCAACAAGAACACTCAAGCTTCTGTATTATGTCAATGTTCGATCTATTTGAGAAAATTCAAAATATTTAAAAGATTAAAAAATTAATCTCTATCCCTATGACTGACAGAACGAAAGCATGTTACCCCCGTTGATTAAATAAAGGGTTCTGCTCAAAATTCCATGCAGATTCCTGAAAAATAGTTAAATCTAGAAAAAAAAAATCTAGAAAAAAAAATCTAGAAAAAAAAAATCTAGAAAAAAAAATCTAGAAAAAAAAAATAGAAAAATATTTTAAACTCAGCTGACGCATATCTGAAACTCATTTTTTTGATAGATTTTTTTTGTTTATATCTAAAAAAAAAATAATTAAAATTAAAATTAAATTAATTCGCATAACAAACAGTTACTTCCCCCTATATCCTATAGTAAATACATATCACATTAATTCGATAAACTGATTTGACGAAACTCACAATTAATATCACTTCTTGAATATATGATAATCAATAAATTTAATAAAAAAAAATCTAGAATATTTAAAATGAGAGATTAATTACTTTACTTTATATTAAAATTCTTAATATATGAAAGAAAAAAATACGAAGATAAAACACACTGAAAATAAAAAGTAAATAATCAAAATATAAATTTAATAAATATATATATATATATATATATTATATATACATATATTATTAAAACTAACAGTTTATCGATCACCATACACTTATCCAATATTACACACATATTTTTGAACACCAAATTATATACATAACATAACCCTAAAAATCTTTAATTTCCATTCTCTGCGGGACCTGGTTTCGCTGCTGTTCTGTCTTTTGGCAGCCATTTTGTTTTGTCAGATTCTCTGTACAATCGGAGATATTCCTTCTGGTATTAATTATTTTTGACAAAGGGAAGTTTCTTTTCCCGAAATATTAAATAAATGATTTTATAATCATCCAGACATCACACAAACAGCTAACAACACTCTTGCTGTTATGTAAGATTTTAAGAAAAAATAAATAGTAAGTCATATTTCGTATTCGATTTATTATTTTTGTTCCTTCGAACTTACATCTTACCCGGAATTTACATTGCCCACAACCTTTTAAAAACATACTACTAAAATAATAATAATTTCATCTACCAATACCTCAAATATGTGTTTTTTTATTCGACAGATTCTACCAAAATCTATCAAGTCATACATTATTTCCAAAAGTGCCCAGCGGCATATCATTTCGATATATCTACTTGAATATGTTTATATTAAATCTGAAACATTCTAAGAGATTTCTCCGACACTGCGAGCTCACCATTCCCACCCATAGATTCTTATTGTTGATACAACTTTCAGATGTTCGATTAGATGGACATCATTGATAGATTCTTCTTTTATGTAAGAATAACAACAACCATCTCTGACGGTGCCACCGAAAATTACGATGAGATATCTTAGAATGTTTAGACTACGATGAATGGGAGTTTCTCCTCCTCCTACTCCGCCCAACCTCCACTTATCCCGCTCTTCACACTTTTCGCTTTTCTCACACGTCTACGTTTCCTCCTACGGGTTGTTATTGATTCTTTCTCTAGTTATTGTCGCCATTGTCATACTGAAAAATGTTATTCTATATACAATAAATGACAAAGGCAATATTATCAAATGTTCAGAAGAAAATATCACCAGGAAAAAGGAGCTCAACATAGTTATACAATGTATATATATATATATATATATATATATATATATATATATATATATATATATATATATATTCCCGAAACAGTTTTTCATGGTAAACAACTGATGATCCCTGAAATAATGTTAGAAGTAAACTAATATAATAACTGTAAAAAATATGAGTGATTTTCCACTGAACGACTTGGGACAAAAAGTCGTTTGTTTTTTTTTATTAAAAATTTTTTTTTATATATATAGTTTTAATGGTTGAGAAACTTCCGAGACTATATATATATATATATATATATATATATAGTAAGCTATGAAAATATATTTATGGCAATTAAGCTACACAGAGGCTCCCGCGTTTCATCCCCGGGAGGAATCTTCAGGTTAAAATGCCTGAAGATTCCCCCTGGGGATGAAACGCAGGAGCCTCTGTGTAGCTTAATTGCCATAAATATATTTTCATAGCTTACTACCTAGCTCTACTTACGTATCGAGCACTGTTGAAGTAAATACTGAAAATTGATACATAAAAAAATTATATCTCCTTATAAAATTTTATGTGGATACATGAAATACTAATATATATATATATATATATATATATATATATTCCATGATAAATGCAGTATACTGAAATCATATGCCCTTAATAGGGTTAAGATGAAAATTCATATACACTAAATGTACAAAAGCAAGGAAATTCCCAAATTTTTACACTTTTATTGTCATTAAGGGTATGCGAACACAACAGGGCTATGTATTTTACTGGTAGGAATTTTTCTTCAACGCACCTCACACACTTCATCCACTCATGCATAGAGATTTATACTGTAGTGATGTGATAATGAAATGGCTTGGTTGATATGTAGTCATACCCTTAATGACAATAAAAGTTTGGGAATTTCCTTGCTTTTGTACATTTAGTGTATATGAATTTTCGTCTTAACCCTATTAAGGGCACATGATTTCAGTATACTGGCATTTATCATGGAATGTCACTACTTTTGTAAAGGCTATGCCTCAAGACAATGGTAATTTTAAAGTTTTTTTTTAATTTTCTGGAAAACTAAGGTATATGGTAAACTGAAATTAAAATGCCATCAACTAGACCCTAGAACCTCTATCTCTGCCAAAAATCATCTGAATCCATCAAATAGTTGATGAGATACAGGGTGGCAGACACGTAAGTACGTACACACAGATAACACAAAATCATGCCTGACCTTTCTGGATCTCTGGGTTGCCTTTACTACACACTTATAGAACCTATCAAATAAGAATGTTGTGCAAAGTTTTAACTAATTTGGTTTATTGTTTTTTGAGTTATGACTGATCAAAGAAATGAGATTTCTAGCATAGGTCGTTTTTGAAGTCTTAAGGGATAGAGCGCTATCGCGCCTCCCTTGATTATTCTTTTTTCATGTCTATATATATATATATATATATATATTCTTCTTCTTTCATGTCTGTATATATATATATATATATATATATATATATTAATATGAATTATTGAAAATAATAATGAGCAATGAGAATGCCATACATTTTAATTTTATTAACTTTTTTTTCCAATTTAATTTTCGAAGATATACTTCATCATCAGAATTTCAAATAAAGATATATTAAAATACCTTTTTTTTTCTCATATCTTTTTTTTTGCGTGTGTTTTCAATTCGTCTGTTGTTGAAACGAATGTGGGATGACAGTCTCTTTAGTCAAGAACGCAGCACGTGGCAGTGAAAATTGAATAAGAATGTTGTTCTTGTTTAGAAAGCATTGTTTTTATGGTAATATGAATTATTAAAAATAATAGTGAGCAATGATTTATATATATATATATATATATAATATGTTATTTGTTTTTTGTTTATCTATGTACGTATACGTTTCGTCCTTTTTAATCGGGACTCATCAGCATAGAGATATACCTATTCACTACTGGTTGCGTGATTCGAAACCCCGGGCTCCGAGTATTTTACAACTCAAATCTCGACACCTAGAACCATTCGGCTACCGCTGGATAGCTAAATAAACAGTGATAATTTTAACACTTTATCCGGCGGCTTGACGTCATAAGAGCGTTGAACTTAATGAAAGGGACGTCATGCTGTGTTTATACTACACTTACAGTGCCCATCTAGAGGTTTTCTAGGGGCTACAAATAATAAATATTTGTTTTTTGTTTATTATCTATGTGATTTCTTCTTTCATATATATATATATATATATATATTTTATAAAAATTTTTTGTTATTATTAATTTTATTATTAATTTTGTTTATTATTATTATTATATTTTTATATTTTTATCTTAATGTTTTCAAAGTAAAGTTTTATTTATCTGCTGTAATTCCACTGCGGTAATGATCCTCTGATGAGAAGAATTTTCTTTGAAAACGCATGGGTTAAGGACTTTCAATTACCTTGCTTGAGCTTTGAATTGTAATAAAATTTGATTCCCACCTTTTTTTATTCTTTCATTTTATCCAATGCTATTAATGCTCTATCCAGTATATTGAGCTTCATTTTTATCCGGATGTTCACTAATTAAAGATATTAGTTGCCTCTTATATCTTTTGTTGTATTAACCTTATATATATATATATATATATATATATATATATATATATATATATATGAAAGAAGAAATCACTCTGGAGCCAAAGCTCTTATAAGAACATTGGATTGACTGATGCTGTTGGTCAATGGTTTGCTCAACACAGGTTCTATTTTCTCCAAACTGATGTAAAAATCGATCACAAATTCTAGCTCTTAAAAATAATGCATTTGTAATGGTTCAAGAGCTTAAAATAACTTTTCAGATGGCGCCAAAACCATCGTTGGACTTGTAAAAAAAAAACGCGACTTTCCTACCCCAAAACTGAGAGCAAGTAAAAGTAGTCATCACGATACTGATACACTTGTGTTCCATAAAGATTCAGCCTCAAAGACTGACAAAACGCAAAACTTCTCTGAACCAAAATAATAATAATAAAAAACAAACAACGACGATGTCACTCTCACAATGACGTCATTTCCGGTGTAATGAGTCGTCAGTTTTCCAAATTACTACATTCCAAGTATGCTTTAAAAACAGACTCGTTTCTGAATAAAATGTTTTTAATTAATTGTATTAATAATTTTTATTAATATTACTGTTCAAAAGAAATATCGAAATACATATGGAAGTTTGAGAATAGCAGTTATAAGTGTATATTTGTAAATATTAATTTATTAAAAGTTTAAAACAAATGAATTATGTAAATTGGAAAAAAACATGTTGTTTGGGCGAGTTTTCATAGCACTATATATACTACCTGACAGAGTAATATAACAGTCAGATTATGCAAACGGACAGACAGACAGACAGACAGACAGACAGAGAAAGTGTTTGTTATATTATTGCGTACTCTATCTAAACAGCTTCGCCACATGATTGGGAACAGAAATTCTAATCGGGGAGGGGGGGGGGTAATTTTTTCGTTGTGTTCAGGACCGGCGGGACAGTTATAAAAGTGGGGGAGGCTCTCCTAAAAAGTGTGGGGGGGGGCGGTTAAACACATGCATATATAACTTCATTATTGATGACCGTAAATTGGGGGGGGGGGGCTTGGTACCGCCGTCCATGGTGTTAACACGTGTGTGGATTAGCAGGTGACACTGAAAAACTTGCTAAAGGCATCTTTAACGACAGCTAACAGAACGAAAAAGGTGTAAAAAAAATAAAACAAATAGGCAACAAATTAATGTTACCAAAGGCAAGATAAGTTACTCGTTTACTAACCTGAATAAGTTTATTTGTGTTTTAATTTATTTTACAGCGTTTGATGCTTTTTTACATTGGGACCCGCGGTAACTTTGACCCCTGTTGTTAGGGTTAGGTCGAAGTAAGGTTAGGGTTAGCAGTAGAGTTATGGTTAATGTCATGGTCAAAGTTAGCGCGGGTCCCAATGTAAAAAAGTACCAAGCGTTTTTTTGTTCAAAAACAAATCTGTGTCAACCTGTTCGGTTAGAAAGCAAAAAAAAGGCTGTTCATGAGCATTGTACAGGAATCCTTGATAATCGGTGAAAAATCGAAAAATAAACGAAATATTGTTAGAAACACATCCAATAGTGTCACCATTCGTGGGAAAATGTAATGTTCTACTAGTATTTTGTTTAATTTCGGTTTTTGAGCGATTATCGAAACTCTGTACTTTCAGCCATCTTTTTCCGTTCTAGCTGACCAGGTGGACACCAGGTTTGTTTTGAACAAAAAAACCCGCTGGCTATCGTTCGTGGCAACGCTATGTCAGTAACGGCGGCGTCACTTCCGTTCTAATCGTCATCTGTTGACTCTCTCTTTCTTTCTCTGACAATTGTATCATAATCAAGGATTCGTCTCACGTGATTCAAGACGTCTCATTCTTTAACCGTTGTCAAATACATGTTTTTAAAATAAGTTAAAACCTAAAGAAACTTCTCCAGGTTGGTAGAAGAGTAACTTGTCTTGCCTTTGGTAACATTTTTTTACCCCTTTTTCGTTCTCTTAGCTGTCATTAAAACAACATGCAACGGCTGGTATTCCTAAATAATCACCCATCTGGTACTGGCCAGGCTCAGCGTTGCTTACCTTTGGTGATCGAATGAGTGTCGGTGTATTAACATGCTTATGCCACATTAAAAGCATATAGAAAAACATTAATGTAATATCTCAAAATACTTTTCTTGTTTGTTGCATTTTATATTGTACGTCCATGCTGTTTACTTAATTTCAGTATTAAAACACCAACAGAATTCCGGTCCTGGATATGACCTTAAGAGACATCAAGTGGTGAGGCCCCAACTTGGGAGCTGTGGAGAATGTGGAGTTGACCCTTAGTTGCCATTGCTCCCAGGTCCACTCTGGCCCGGAGTGGTAGTACCTGGAAGTCTTCTTTTAGAATAGTGTTCATCTACACCGTCGCGTTAGATTCAGCAAGTGTTTGGAGAAGATGCGATGGGTGTAACACAAATTAAGGAGTGGTTCTGCCGATTCAAAAATGGCCGCACATCAGCGGAGAGTGACCAGCATTCTGGCAGGCCCCGAACTGCTCAGAGTGCAGTTGTTGTTGAGAGGGTGCGAAAAAAGAAATAATGCGGAACGCGACGGCAGAGATGAACACCATTCCAGAGAAAGAAGACTTCCAGAGGTGTTTCCGGCAGTGGATGGATCGTTGGGCTAAGTGTGTGCAAGCGAAAGGGGCCTACTTTGAAGGTATTAGGGTCCCAACCGCGTCACATATTTGAAATATTTTTTATGGCCTAAGGTCAAATACGTTTTAGATGGCCCTGTATATCCAATAACTTTTTTTTTTTTTTAAATATACTGTAACTGTTAAAAGTTAGCCTATATAATTCTTTCTGGCAAAATTTGAAGGAAACAGAAAATAACAGTGAGGAGACTTCCATAGACCTCCTGAAACCATCTGTTCTTGGATACCCAACACCAACCTGGTCGGGATATTAGGAGATAGATAACACCATTTCTTACCAGCATCCTTCTATCTCATTTTCATACGTCTGCACATTTAGAAGCGGAAATAATCATTTCTACGAATATATTCTCACAAGAAATGAGTTTAATCCGAAAATGTTGCGAACGAGACGTTGGAACATAAAATAGTCATTATTTTGGATGTCTTCCATTGTGTTTTGTATGTTTTGTTTTTTTCACTTTTTTTCTTTTTTTGCAACAACGTTTCATTAAAACCTCCGATATTTTTTCTTCCCTTTTCTCATTATGCAAAACTAGCCTATTAACCATAAAAAAGACAGAAAATGACAGATTTATTCACGTATTTACATCTTCTGTGCTTTGCCTCCTCTCAAAGTATATTGCATATATAAATAAATTGATAGAAATCAAGATAGTCTACAAAGTTGTATGCTGTTCAAGAAATGTTTTACATAGAGGAATAGATATCTAGGCATGCTATATATTGCATATATATACTAGAAGAATACCCGACCCATGACAGATAAAATTAATTCATAATGATCGGTTATTAGTTTAGGAGTGAATCTAATACATACAAATATATAAAGATATATACATAAACGATTCTATATACATATAATTATATATATAAATATATATATATATATATATATATATATATATATATATATATTCGCCCAACACAATCACGTTGACACACCGGTTCCCGTTAGATCACCGAAGTTAAGCGGCGTCAAGCCTGGCCAGTACTAAATGGGTGACCATTTGGGAATAACAGGTACTATATATGCTCTCTGCTTATCTCGGCATTGTTTCCAGTCGTCTTGTATTACTACTTGCCATTGGAATCAAGCAATGCCGACTCAGGAGAGCAGTTGTTGGGGATTGCGCAACCCTTGCAATTACAAATTCACGCGCGGGCAGCTCCTGGCGGGGCATTCATACGTCGAAATCGTCGGGAGAGTCCATCATATATTAGCCCATTCAGTCCTTACTTATTTTAGAGAAATGTCGAATTCACTACCATAAACCGTATTTTCATATTGTATCTTACGCAATGATTTTACTTAGAACAATAATAATTATCTACCTTAATCTCAAATTTAAATTAACCACTTGCTGTGTCAACTAGTATTTTTTTCAGTACTTGAGCCATGAATTTTTGGCATTTTTTAGAATCAAAATTATGTAATAGATTTTAATTAAAATTTGAATAAAGACTCTAGATATAAGGTTTAGTAGCATTATATCTTGATTTCAATCTTCGTGCACGGACATAAAAGTGGTGCAAAATTGTTCTGTCCAGGAGATTAATCTTACCTGTCCATGGACGGGTATTTTTCTAGTATATATATATATATATATATATATATATATATATATATATTTCCACAATCAGACAACGCCGCAGCCCACAACCTACGAAAGAAACAAACCGGAAGTCCTAGACTCGAGTTTCGCCCTCCTTTGGGCTCATCAGTAGAACACATCCGAACTCAGGATTCGAAATCCGAGTCACTTGCATGCCAAGCGAGTACTCTGCCACTGAGCTACCTCTCCACATACAAGAATGTCTATTAATTTACACAGATTAAGCAAACCGCGGCAAAGGCCGACTGTGGAATGTACCTACCCTTCTCAACGAGGGGTGTAGTCATCCAACTACTTAAACCCCAGGCTTGAATCCTGAGTTCGGATGTGTTCTACTGATGAGCCCAAAGGAGGGCGAAACTCGAGTCTAGGACTTCCGGTTTGTTTCTTTCGTAGGTTGTGGGCTGCGGCGTTGTCATGATTGTGGAAATAAGTATATATATCATCTCACATTCAAAAATCTAATATATATATATATATATATATATATATATGAATAAAGATAGGGATAAAATGATCCGATGTAATAAAAAATGAAAAAAAAAAGAAGCCCAAAACTATATTATTTATGTATTCATCAATGTTTCATCTTTATTGTAAGACTTCCTCAAGATGAAGAAAAATTCTACCACGCTCAACTTGAATTTCGTTACAGCGGCGAGTCTCAGCCAGTTTAGGAGTAAAATAAAAAATAAAAAATGTTGAAGGCAAAATAAGTCGTGCGTCAGTTTACTAGGAGGAATGGTCGGTAGTTAAGTGTTTAGCTATGGCGCTAGAATCCGACAAATACATCGTCAATCTCCTCGACAGAGTCGTTGTAGTCAAGCCTATGTATATGTTTTTATTTTTTGGTTTACCTGATTAACCTCATTCCCCTGAAGATGGACCCGCATGGGTCTGAAAGTATTTGGGACACAAATCAAAACTATGGCAGATTCATCGCCCAACTAAGATTCTGATTCGAACTATTGAAAGGATCTACCAAATGATATCCAGACATAAGTTGTCTGTTATATTCAACAATATATATATATATATATATATATATATATATATATATATATAATGATCAAATAAAAGAAGGTTATATGATAGCCATGAATCTACTGACCTTTCACTTGAAACTTGAAACTGACCAACACTAAACTATGAATAGTATTTTTAAAAGAAAAAAAAAAGAATGAAAACAAAACAAATGAGGACTACAAAATCCAGTTCGTTTTTGGAGACAGTTGACCCACTCGACTGTAGAATGAACTGGAAAAATGTCAAAAAAACGTCTGAGAGAGAAAGTGAGTGAGTGTATCTTTCTACTGACGTCATAATGTTTCTTCTTCTTCTTCTTCTTCTTCTTCTTCTTCTTCTTCTTCTTCTTCTTCTTCTTCTTCTTCTTCTTCTTCTTCTTCTTCTTCTTCTTCTTCTTCTTCTTCTTCTTCTTCTTCTTCTTCTTCTTCTTCTTCTTCTTCTTCTTCTTCTTCTTCTTCTTCTTCTTCTTCTTCTTCTTCTTCTTCTTCTTCTTCTTCTTCTTCTTCTTCTTCTTCTTCTTCTTCTTCTTCTTCTTCTTCTTCTTCTTCTTCTTCTTCTTCTTCTTCTTCTTCTTCTTCTTCTTCTTCTTCTTCTTCTTCTTCTTCTTCTTCTTCTTCTTCTTCTTCTTCTTCTTCTTCTTCTTCTTCTTCTTCTTCTTCTTCTTCTTCTTCTTCTTCTTCTTCTTCTTCTTCTTCTTATGATGATGATGATGATGATGGCTATTGTGGCCGAACTTAGTCTAGAAAGTTTAATAAAACAAGAATATTAATATGCAACCCAGGGTGTCTTGATTTTATAGAATTATTATTATTATTATTATTATTATTAATAATAATATTAATAATATTAATATTATTATTAATAATAATATTAATAATATTAATATTATTATTATTAATAATATTAATATTATTATTAATAATAATATTATTATTATTAATAATATTGATAATATTAATATTAATAATAGAAAATATTTTCTCCCAAATTGCGAGTTGAGCTCTCTAGTGAGGGAAATAACAGTTGCCATTTTGTGTCCGATGTTGAAGTGACGTCTAAGGTTGTGTGGATATAACGGTGTAAATGTCTCTTTTAAATTTAAACTTGAATCGCACATGGTCGCTGGTGGGTATAAATTTGGGAAAGTTTTTTTTTAAGCATCTTTAAAATTTAAAACTTACAGAAAGAGGCAAAATACCTTCATCGGATGTCATTTAAAAAAACCAGTAAGGATTCTTACAGAAAAAAAATAAGGTGTTATTTGTTTAAATCTCTGATGAGGCTCGTAATACCGAGCGAAATTATTAGAAAAAAGTCAAGATGAAAAACAAAAAAAATATGTTTATTTTAATAAAAATATCTGCATCTAACACAGTTTTTTGAAGGCATCTTGCCTCTTTAGTTATATATATATATATATAATAAAAAAAAACCCTAATCCTACAGACGATTACGAAAGTCGAAAGCACTCGAAAAAAATGGCCGAATTAAGAACTATCGGAGAAGTACTATACGGATTGCCACCTGACACCAGAAGGATAGCTCGTAGGTTAGAGAACCTCACGAAGAAGATATACAAACGCGAAAGTTCCGTGACGTTCAACAACGCTTGCTTAGATAATGACTTGCTGCCCAAGTATCCATATATAATATATATATATATATCCTTCATATATATATATATATCCTTCATAAGAACTATCGGAGAAGTACTATACGGATTGCCACCTGACACCAGAAGGATAGCTCGTAGGTTAGAGAACCTCACGAAGAAGATATACAAACGCGAAAGTTCCGTGACTTTCAACAACGCTTGCTTAGATAATGACTGGCTGCCCAAGTATACATATATATATATATATATATATATATATCCTTCATATATATATATATATATATATCCTTCATATATATATATATATATATATATATATATCCTTCATATATATATATATATATATATATATATATCCTTCATATATATCCTTCATATATATATATATATATATATATATATATATATATATATATATATATCCTTCATATATATATATATGTATATATATATATATATATCCTTCATATATATATATATGTATATATATATATATATATATATATATATATATCCTTCATATATATATATATGTATATATATATATATATATATATCCTTCATATATATATATATGTATATATATATATATATATATATCCTTCATATATATATATATGTATATATATATATATATATATCCTTCATATATATATATATGTATATATATATATATATATATCCTTCATATATATATATATATATGTATATATATATATATATATATATCCTTCATATATATATATATGTATATATATATATATATATCCTTCATATATATATATATGTATATATATATATATATATATATCCTTCATATATATATATATATATATATATGTATATATATATATATATATATATCCTTCATATATATATATATATATATATATATATATATATATATATATATCCTTCATATATATATATATATCCTTCATATATATATATATATATATATCCTTCATATATATATATATATCCTTCATATATATATATATATATATATATATATTCCTTCATATATATATATATATCCTTCATATATATATATATATCCTTCATATATATATATATATATATATATATATATATCCTTCATATATATATATATATCCTTCATATATATATATATATATATATATATCCTTCATATATATATATATATCCTTCATATATATATATATATCCTTCATATATATATATATATATCCTTCATATATATATATATATATCCTTCATATATATATATATATCCTTCATATATATATATATATATCCTTCATATATATATATATATATCCTTCATATATATATATATATCCTTCATATATATATATATATATCCTTCATATATATATATATATATCCTTCATATATATATATATATATCCTTCATATATATATATATATCCTTCATATATATATATATATATCCTTCATATATATATATATATCCTTCATATATATATATATATATATCCTTCATATATATATATATATATCCTTCATATATATATATATATCCTTCATATATATATATATATATCCTTCATATATATATATATATATATATATATATATATATATCCTTCATATATATATATATATCCTTCATATATATATATATATCCTTCATATATATATATATATCCTTCATATATATATATATATCCTTCATATATATATATATATCCTTCATATATATATATATATATATAAAGATATTGTTCGTTCTTTTTTTTTTTTTTTTTAAGCATTGAATAAAATGTAATAAAATGACGTAAGAAGCCCTTTTTAACAATGCGTGAAAGAATTTCTTTCTTTTTTTTCTTTTTCCAATCAATTTCGAAGTCTACAAACTTCATCTTCAGGGGTGTATTTTTTTTTTTTTTTATAAAATAAACAAACTTTTGTTTATAAGTAGCATCGAGGTGGTGTGACGCTCTCCGCCAAGATGGAAAAGGGCGGAAGTGAAAAATATTAAGAACGATTATGCAAGGGGCATGCCGGGAGTTATAAAGATATTGTTCGTTCTTTTTTTTTTTTTTTTTAAGCATTGAATAAAATGTAATAAAATGACGTAAGAAGCCCTTTTTAACAATGCGTGAAAGAATTTATTTCTTTTTTTTCTTTTTCCAATCAATTTCGAAGTCTACAAACTTCATCTTCAGGGGTGTATTTTTTTTTTTTTTTATAAAATAAACAAACTTTTGTTTATAAGTAGCATCGAGGTGGTGTGACGCTCTCCGCCAAGATGGAAAAGGGCGGAAGTGAAAAATATTAAGAACGATTATGCAAGGGGCATGCCGGGAGTTATAAAGATATTGTTCGTTCTTTTTTTTTTTTTTTAAGCATTGAATAAAATGTAATAAAATGACGTAAGAAGCCCTTTTTAACAATGCGTGAAAGAATTTATTTCTTTTTTTTCTTTTTCCAATCAATTTCGAAGTCTACAAACTTCATCTTCAGGGGTGTATTTTTTTTTTTTTTTATAAAATAAACAAACTTTTGTTTATAAGTAGCATCGAGGTGGTGTGACGCTCTCCGCCAAGATGGAAAAGGGCGGAAGTGAAAAATATTAAGAACGATTATGCAAGGGGCATGCCGGGAGTTATAAAGATATTGTTCGTTCTTTTTTTTTTTTTTTTTAAGCATTGAATAAAATGTAATAAAATGACGTAAGAAGCCCTTTTTAACAATGCGTGAAAGAATTTCTTTCTTTTTTTTCTTTTTCCAATCAATTTCGAAGTCTACAAACTTCATCTTCAGGGGTGTATTTTTTTTTTTTTTTATAAAATAAACAAACTTTTGTTTATAAGTAGCATCGAGGTGGTGTGACGCTCTCCGCCAAGATGGAAAAGGGCGGAAGTGAAAAATATTAAGAACGATTATGCAAGGGGCATGCCGGGAGTTATAAAGATATTGTTCGTTCTTTTTTTTTTTTTTTTTAAGCATTGAATAAAATGTAATAAAATGACGTAAGAAGCCCTTTTTAACAATGCGTGAAAGAATTTATTTCTTTTTTTTCTTTTTCCAATCAATTTCGAAGTCTACAAACTTCATCTTCAGGGGTGTATTTTTTTTTTTTTTTATAAAATAAACAAACTTTTGTTTATAAGTAGCATCGAGGTGGTGTGACGCTCTCCGCCAAGATGGAAAAGGGCGGAAGTGAAAAATATTAAGAACGATTATGCAAGGGGCATGCCGGGAGTTATAAAGATATTGTTCGTTCTTTTTTTTTTTTTTTTAAGCATTGAATAAAATGTAATAAAATGACGTAAGAAGCCCTTTTTAACAATGCGTGAAAGAATTTATTTCTTTTTTTTCTTTTTCCAATCAATTTCGAAGTCTACAAACTTCATCTTCAGGGGTGTATTTTTTTTTTTTTTTATAAAATAAACAAACTTTTGTTTATAAGTAGCATCGAGGTGGTGTGACGCTCTCCGCCAAGATGGAAAAGGGCGGAAGTGAAAAATATTAAGAACGATTATGCAAGGGGCATGCCGGGAGTTATAAAGATATTGTTCGTTCTTTTTTTTTTTTTTTAAGCATTGAATAAAATGTAATAAAATGACGTAAGAAGCCCTTTTTAACAATGCGTGAAAGAATTTATTTCTTTTTTTTCTTTTTCCAATCAATTTCGAAGTCTACAAACTTCATCTTCAGGGGTGTATTTTTTTTTTTTTTTATAAAATAAACAAACTTTTGTTTATAAGTAGCATCGAGGTGGTGTGACGCTCTCCGCCAAGATGGAAAAGGGCGGAAGTGAAAAATATTAAGAACGATTATGCAAGGGGCATGCCGGGAGTTATAAAGATATTGTTCGTTCTTTTTTTTTTTTTTTTTTTTTAAGCATTGAATAAAATGTAATAAAATGACGTAAGAAGCCCTTTTTAACAATGCGTGAAAGAATTTATTTCTTTTTTTTCTTTTTCCAATCAATTTAGAAGTCTACAAACTTCATCTTCAGGGGTGTATTTTTTTTTTTTTTAATAAAATAAACAAACTTTTGTTTATAAGTAGCATCGAGGTGGTGTGACGCTCTCCGCCAAGATGGAAAAGGGCGGAAGTGAAAAATATTAAGAACGATTATGCAAGGGGCATGCCGGGAGTTATAAAGATATTGTTCGTTCTTTTTTTTTTTTTTTAAGCATTGAATAAAATGTAATAAAATGACGTAAGAAGCCCTTTTTAACAATGCGTGAAAGAATTTATTTCTTTTTTTTCTTTTTCCAATCAATTTCGAAGTCTACAAACTTCATCTTCAGGGGTGTATTTTTTTTTTTTTTTATAAAATAAACAAAAAAAAAAAGAACGAACAATATCTTTATAACTCCCGGCATGCCCCTTGCATAATCGTTCTTAATATTTTTCACTTCCGCCCTTTTCTATCTTGGCGGAGAGCGTCACACCACCTCGATGCTACTTATAAACAAAAGTTTGTTTATTTTATAAAAAAAAAAAAAAATACACCCCTGAAGATGAAGTTTGTAGACTTCGAAATTGATTGGAAAAAGAAAAAAAAGAAATAAATTCTTTCACGCATTGTTAAAAAGGGCTTCTTACGTCATTTTATTACATTTTATTCAATGCTTAAAAAAAAAATAAAAAAAAAAAAAAAAAAAAAAAAGAACGAACAATATCTTTATAACTCCCGGCATGCCCCTTGCATAATCGTTCTTAATATTTTTCACTTCCGCCCTTTTCCATCTTGGCGGAGAGCGTCACACCACCTCGATGCTACTTATAAACAAAAGTTTGTTTATTTTATAAAAAAAAAAAAAAATACACCCCTGAAGATGAAGTTTGTAGACTTCGAAATTGATTGGAAAAAGAAAAAAAAGAAAGAAATTCTTTCACGCATTGTTAAAAAGGGCTTCTTACGTCATTTTATTACATTTTATTCAATGCTTAAAAAAAAAAAAAAAAGAACGAACAATATCTTTATAACTCCCGGCATGCCCCTTGCATAATCGTTCTTAATATTTTTCACTTCCGCCCTTTTCCATCTTGGCGGAGAGCGTCACACCACCTCGATGCTACTTATAAACAAAAGTTTGTTTATTTTATAAAAAAAAAAAAAAATACACCCCTGAAGATGAAGTTTGTAGACTTCGAAATTGATTGGAAAAAGAAAAAAAAGAAATAAATTCTTTCACGCATTGTTAAAAAGGGCTTCTTACGTCATTTTATTACATTTTATTACATTTTATTCAATGCTTAAAAAAAAAAAAAAAAGAACGAACAATATCTTTATAACTCCCGGCATGCCCCTTGCATAATCGTTCTTAATATTTTTCACTTCCGCCCTTTTCCATCTTGGCGGAGAGCGTCACACCACCTCGATGCTACTTATAAACAAAAGTTTGTTTATTTTATAAAAAAAAAAAAAAATACACCCCTGAAGATGAAGTTTGTAGACTTCGAAATTGATTGGAAAAAGAAAAAAAAGAAATAAATTCTTTCACGCATTGTTAAAAAGGGCTTCTTACGTCATTTTATTACATTTTATTCAATGCTTAAAAAAAAAAAAAAAAAGAACGAACAATATCTTTATAACTCCCGGCATGCCCCTTGCATAATCGTTCTTAATATTTTTCACTTCCGCCCTTTTCCATCTTGGCGGAGAGCGTCACACCACCTCGATGCTACTTATAAACAAAAGTTTGTTTATTTTATAAAAAAAAAAAAATATATATATATATATATATATATATATATATATATATATATATATATATATATATCCTTCATATATATATATATATATATATATATATATCCTTCATATATATATATATATATATATATATATATATCCTTCATATATATATATATATATCCTTCATATATATATATATATATCCTTCATATATATATATATATATCCTTCATATATATATATATATATCCTTCATATATATATATATATATCCTTCATATATATATATATATATCCTTCATATATATATATATATATCCTTCATATATATATATATATATCCTTCATATATATATATATATATCCTTCATATATATATATATATATCCTTCATATATATATATATATATCCTTCATATATATATATATATCCTTCATATATATATATATATATATATATATATATCCTTCATATATATATATATATATATATATATATATATATATATATATATATATATATATCCTTCATATATATATATATATATATATATATATATATATATATATATATATATATATATATATATATCCTTCATATATATATATATCCTTCATATATATATATATATCCTTCATATATATATATATATCCTTCATATATATATATATATCCTTCATATATATATATATATATCCTTCATATATATATATATATATCCTTCATATATATATATATATATCCTTCATATATATATATATATATCCTTCATATATATATATATATATCCTTCATATATATATATATATATATATATATCCTTCATATATATATATATATATCCTTCATATATGAAGGATATATATATATCCTTCATATATATATATATATATATATATATCCTTCATATATATATATATACATCCTTCATATATGAAGGATGAAGGATATATATATATATCCTTCATATATATATATATATATATATATATATATCCTTTATATATATATATATATATATATATTCTTTTATATATATATATATATATATATATATATATCCTTTATATATATATATATATATATATATATATATATCCTTTATATATGTATATATATATATATATATCCTTTATATATATATATATATATATATATATATATATCCTTTATATATATATATATATATATATATATCCTTTATATATATATATATATATATATATCCTTTATATATATATATATATATATATCTTTTATATATATATATATATATATATATATATCCTTTATATATATATATATATATATCCTTTATATATATATATATATATATATCCTTTATATATATATATATATATATATCCTTTATATATATATATATATATATATATATATATCCTTTATATATATATATATATATATATATATATATATCCTTTATATATATATATATATATATATATATATATATATATATATATATATATCCTTTATATATATATATATATATATATATATCCTTTATATATATATATATATATATATATATATCCTTTATATATATATATATCCTTTATATATATATATATATCCTTTATATATATATATATATATATATATATATATATATCCTTTATATATATATATATATATATATATATCCTTTATATATATATATATATATATATATATATGATGATGGTTTGTTAAAACCGAAAATTTGTGATTATAAGAAAAGAAAAAAAAAAAATGATTAAATAAATTTTCATTTATTGATATGAATTCACGCGTCTGTTTACTGGTTTCTCAAAGAAATTTTCAAATATATCTACTAACGACGCTTCTAAAACTGTAGTAACACTTATACTATTAACCTCGGCCAACCAGGGCCTTCACTACAATATCGGACATATAATAAAAAAAAAAAACTCCCCAAAAACATCGGAGGAGATCGTACATCTTCGGCCACGCCGGCAGATTTTACCAGGAAAAAAAAAAAGAAGAAATACAATGTCTGTTTACCATGATGATGGTTTGTTAAAACCGAAAATTTGTGATTATAAGAAAAGAAAAAAAAAAAATGATTAAATAAATTTTCATTTATTGATATGAATTCACGCGTCTGTTTACTGGTTTCTCAAAGAAATTTTCAAATATATCTACTAACGACGCTTCTAAAACTGTAGTAACACTTATACTATTAACCTCGGCCAACCAGGGCCTTCACTACAATATCGGACATATAATAAAAAAAAAACTCCCCAAAAACATCGGAGGAGATCGTACATCTTCGGCCACGCCGGCAGATTTTACCAGGAAAAAAAAAAAGAAGAAATACAATGTCTGTTTACCATGATGATGGTTTGTTAAAACCGAAAATTTGTGATTATAAGAAAAGAAAAAAAAAAAATGATTAAATAAATTTTCATTTATTGATATGAATTCACGCGTCTGTTTACTGGTTTCTCAAAGAAATTTTCAAATATATCTACTAACGACGCTTCTAAAACTGTAGTAACACTTATACTATTAACCTCGGCCAACCAGGGCCTTCACTACAATATCGGACATATAATAAAAAAAAAAACTCCCCAAAAACATCGGAGGAGATCGTACATCTTCGGCCACGCCGGCAGATTTTACCAGGAAAAAAAAAAAGAAGAAATACAATGTCTGTTTACCATGATGATGGTTTGTTAAAACCGAAAATTTGTGATTATAAGAAAAGAAAAAAAAAAAATGATTAAATAAATTTTCATTTATTGATATGAATTCACGCGTCTGTTTACTGGTTTCTCAAAGAAATTTTCAAATATATCTACTAACGACGCTTCTAAAACTGTAGTAACACTTATACTATTAACCTCGGCCAACCAGGGCCTTCACTACAATATCGGACATATAATAAAAAAAAAAACTCCCCAAAAACATCGGAGGAGATCGTACATCTTCGGCCACGCCGGCAGATTTTACCAGGAAAAAAAAAAAGAAGAAATACAATGTCTGTTTACCATGATGATGGTTTGTTAAAACCGAAAATTTGTGATTATAAGAAAAGAAAAAAAAAAAATGATTAAATAAATTTTCATTTATTGATATGAATTCACGCGTCTGTTTACTGGTTTCTCAAAGAAATTTTCAAATATATCTACTAACGACGCTTCTAAAACTGTAGTAACACTTATACTATTAACCTCGGCCAACCAGGGCCTTCACTACAATATCGGACATATAATAAAAAAAAAAACTCCCCAAAAACATCGGAGGAGATCGTACATCTTCGGCCACGCCGGCAGATTTTACCAGGAAAAAAAAAAAGAAGAAATACAATGTCTGTTTACCATGATGATGGTTTGTTAAAACCGAAAATTTGTGATTATAAGAAAAGAAAAAAAAAAAATGATTAAATAAATTTTCATTTATTGATATGAATTCACGCGTCTGTTTACTGGTTTCTCAAAGAAATTTTCAAATATATCTACTAACGACGCTTCTAAAACTGTAGTAACACTTATACTATTAACCTCGGCCAACCAGGGCCTTCACTACAATATCGGACATATAATAAAAAAAAAAACTCCCCAAAAACATCGGAGGAGATCGTACATCTTCGGCCACGCCGGCAGATTTTACCAGGAAAAAAAAAAAGAAGAAATACAATGTCTGTTTACCATGATGATGGTTTGTTAAAACCGAAAATTTGTGATTATAAGAAAAGAAAAAAAAAAAATGATTAAATAAATTTTCATTTATTGATATGAATTCACGCGTCTGTTTACTGGTTTCTCAAAGAAATTTTCAAATATATCTACTAACGACGCTTCTAAAACTGTAGTAACACTTATACTATTAACCTCGGCCAACCAGGGCCTTCACTACAATATCGGACATATAATAAAAAAAAAAACTCCCCAAAAACATCGGAGGAGATCGTACATCTTCGGCCACGCCGGCAGATTTTACCAGGAAAAAAAAAAAAGAAGAAATACAATGTCTGTTTACCATGATGATGGTTTGTTAAAACCGAAAATTTGTGATTATAAGAAAAGAAAAAAAAAAATGATTAAATAAATTTTCATTTATTGATATGAATTCACGCGTCTGTTTACTGGTTTCTCAAAGAAATTTTCAAATATATCTACTAACGACGCTTCTAAAACTGTAGTAACACTTATACTATATATATATATATATATATATATATATATATATATCCTTTATATATATATATATATATATATATATATATATATATATATATATCCTTTATATATATATATATATATATATCCTTTATATATATATATATATATATATATATATCCTTTATATATATATATATATATCCTTTATATATATATATATATATATATATCCTTTATATATATATATATATATATATCCTTTATATATATATATATATATATATCCTTTATATATATATATATATATATATCCTTTATATATATATATATATATATATCCTTTATATATATATATATATATATATATCCTTTATATATATATATATATATATATCCTTTATATATATATATATATATATATCCTTCATATATATATATATATATATCCTTCATATATATATATATATATATATATATATATATATATATATATATATATATATCCTTCATATATACATATATATCCTTCATATATATATATATATATATATATATATCCTTCATATATATATATATATCCTTCATATATATATATATATATCCTTCATATATATATATATATATCCTTCATATATATATATATATCCTTCATATATATATATATATATCCTTCATATATATATATATATCCTTCATATATATATATATATCCTTCATATATATATATATATATCCTTCATATATATACATATCCTTCATATATATATATATATATATATCCTTCATATATTTATATATATATATCCTTCATATATATATATATATTAGGGGAGGTCGATTTTGAAACTGTAAATTATCGCACTCGAAGAAAGTTGCCAAATAATGTCAAAAGTTACCACAAGAAATATTTTTCTTCAAAATTTTGTATTTATTTGAGCATTGCAACTTTAAGATCAAATAAATCGAGATTTTTTCTCACTGCCGAGATTTCACCGGCAGATGTGTCGCCTTAAATTAAACCCGGGTTTTAACAAAAAAAAGTAATACATTACTTAATAATAAATATTTTAAAGTTTATTATTATTTTTCTTAAGAAATTAAATGTACATATTCAAATTTAAAAGGAATAAAACACTATAATATTTAATGTTATATATAAATAATTATTTGTTTACATAGGCGTTTTATTTATTGGATATTTTTTATGGTATTCACCGGTTGAAAATTCATCGGGCGAATTTGACTTCCCGTGTTGATTGTCTGTTTAATTATCACACATATATATTGAATTGTCGAGCGCTGGCTTATCTAATCCCACTTTCCCGACCTTTTGTCACACCTTACCTTGTGGGAGTTAGATAAATAAAAACTAGTTCAGCCAGAGGGTTTTACCCCACCAAATTAAACCGGTATCGTCGGGCCTTTACGTCGGGATTCACGCCCGTCTATTGGGGCTTGTCCGTCCTGTGCAGTTCTAGGAGGTGCATCTCCCAGGTTTTGCCTTCCCTCTTTGGGGAGGAGTAAGTTTATTGCTTACTGTCTGAGGCGGCCCTACCGGGGAATGCCGACGAAGCTGCCCAGGCAATTTTTAAATGGCCAGAGTGCTCACCTCTCGAGCACTGGCTTTCTCATCCCACTTTCCTGACCTTTTGTCAATCTTACCTTGTTGGGGGTAGATAAATAAAATCTAGTTCAGCCAGGGGTTTTTACCCCACCAAATAAACCGGTATCGTCCGGGCCTTTGGGTCTGGATTTACGCCCGTCTATTGGGGCTTGTCCGTCCTGTGCAATTCTAGGAGGTGCATCCTCCCAGGCTTTGCCTTTCCTCTTTGGGGAGGAGTAAGTTTATTGCTAACTGTGTGAGGCGCCCCTATAGGGGAATGCCGACGGGGCTGCCCAGTCAATTTTTTAATGGCCAGAGTGCTCACCTCTATAGCGCAGGGTTATCTAATCCCACTTTCCTGACCTTGTGTCACATCTTACCTTGTTGGAGGTAGATAAATAAAACTATTTAAGCCAGGAGTTTTTACCCCACCTAAAATATATGTATTGGAGTTGATGGGAGAATGGATAAGGACACATTGATGTATAAGGAAATTGTGGATGAAAATAGACAGAGAATTATGAAAAAAACTAAGGGACCAGAACACCATTTAACTTTTACAAAAGAAACACCATGTGAAAGTAAATATCTGACACATAGAGTTCTTCCGAATAGTGGTGCAACAGGTGCTGTTCATGCAGATCAAGTGGTGGATGTTTTGCATGAATTCCACAGTGAGAACAGTATCAAGGCTATACTTTTTAAAACTCTTCACACAATTGGTTGCTCTTTGCATCATAATGAACTACCTTTTCAGAGCCCTTTTTAAAAACATAGATGGTTGCGCAAAGGGCCCTACAACATTCAGTAGCCCTCTGGGGAAATTATGCTCAAATGATTGATATGATTTACCCCAAATATCATTTTCCACTATTAGCAATCCTCTAGAGTCAATTTTTAAAATTGATGAAATACATGATCTTAGTTCTGACCAAAGACTCCTTTATGAATACACAGTAGGTATTTCTAGAGGTAAGGTTGACTCTAGATATGCCTCCTGGAAAATTGGTCCTTTAAACCAAGCAAGATGGTTAACTTTGGCCATCAGGCTTATGTGTTTATGGACTCGTGGTGCATACCCACAAAGGCACACAACAAAACTACACTATGTAGTAAATTTTATTGTAAATGTGTATGCCACTTTTTGGTTTGAAATTAAAAGAAATAGTAAATTCCACAATCAGTAAGTGCACATTTTTAATATGACCCAGAGGATTAAGGAGAAGCCTCAGGAAATCCAAGATATCACATTTAGAAATATACAAGGTAATACATTTTGTTTACTGCCTGAAAACTTTCTATATTCCATGGTTAAATCTGAGGAGATTGAAGTAAGAGAAGAAGCTTTAAAAAGAATTTTGGCCATTAGGTAAGTAATATTTATTCATATATCTCTGACTCAATTATTTATTCCAATTTATAGAATGATTTTTAAAGATTTTATCTAATTTCACCATAATTATTAAAGCAGTACAGATTGGAATTTTTTAATAATTCAATTAATTAATTTGTTCTTTCACGGTGAGGAGTCAACCAGAAAAAGATTAAAAAGAATACTACCTATTAATTTTAATGCCACACATTGGACACAATTAATAGATTTAAAATTATGCGGCATTTTTGAACCACCAATGACGGAAGATTTTACTGAATCTGAACTTCGAGAATCGTTGATGAATGGAACCAAGCTTGACTTGCCAGATTTGCCCTCACATTCTCAGGGTGTGGAACGGGCACTTAAGTTAATAACAGAAGCTTCACAAACTGTATATGGTTTTGAAGCAAGGCATCAACACATTACAGCCAAAGTTTTGAGTCAGAAATTGAGACCAGCATTTTTTGTCTAAGGGGTCTTATATGGAGCAATTTGACTCTCTATATTAAGCTTCATTAAAATAGTGTTAGGTTTTTCCTTATTTCTTTGCTTGTTATATTTTCACTAATAACAGAAAAAAATCATTTTTTTAGGTATTCAAATATTACTGTTTAATTCATAACGTTAAAAGGTAGTTTACAAAAGCAGATACTGAAAATGAGGGGGGGGGACAAATTTTCAATTTGAAGATTTCTTTAATTCATATCATTTTTATAAAATTAAAGGACATTCCCTGCTTTTAAATGCTAAAATTATTTGGTTTTCACACCAATATTCAAGAAAATCTTGCAAAAACGAGGAATTTTCAGTATATTCTTGTCTACGATCTTTGATACCAAACGCTCAAAAAACCGCTGAAGTTTTTGATCTAATTTTTTGCATGAGTATTTAATAGGTCTATATACAACTTTCGGAACGTGCCTTTTTTTATATTTAAAAAAAAGTGTAAAATCGACCTACCCTACCTTTATATATATATATATATATATATATATATATATATATATATATATATTTCATATATATATTATATATCTTTCATATATATATATATATCTTTCGTATATATATATATATCCTTCATATATATATATATATGCTTCATATATATATATATATATATATATATATATGCTTCATATATATATATATATATATATATATATCCTTCATATATATATATATATATATATATCCTTCATATATATATATATATATATATCCTTCATATATATATATATATATCCTTCATATATGTATATATATATATATATATATATATATATATATATCCTTCATATATATATATATATATATATATCCTTCATATATATATATATATATATATATATATCCTTCATATATATATATATATATATATCCTTCATATATATATATATATATATATCCTTCATATATATATATATATATATATCCTTCATATATATATATATATATATCCTTCATATATATATATATATATCCTTCATATATATATATATATATATATCCTTCATATATAATATATATATATATATATATATATATATATATCCTTCATATATATATATATATATATATATATATCCTTCATATATATATATATATATATATATATATCCTTCATATATATATATATATATATATATATATCCTTCACATATATATATATATATATATATATATATATATATATATATATATATATATATATATATATATCTTTGGAAAATAATTAATATTATGTTGCCAAGGCCCATCAGGAGCCTCTGATAGCAATCTTAATTATTAATGATAATAAAGGTGTCTATTTACTTATTTCGTGTGTTAGTATATATATATATATCTATATATATATATATATATATATATATATATATATATCCTTCATATATATATATATATATCCTTTATATATATATATATCCTTCATATATATATATATATATATATATATATATATCCTTCATATATATATATATATCCTTTATATATATATATATCCTTCATATATATATATATCCTTCATATATATATATATATATATATATATATATATATCCTTTATATATATATATATCCTTCATATATATATATATCCTTCATATATATATATATATATATATATATATATATATCCTTCATATATATATATATATATATATATCCTTCATATATATATAATATATATATATATATATATATCCTTCATATATATATATATATAATATATATATATATATATATATATATATATCCTTCATATATATATATATATATATATATATATCCTTCATATATATATATATATATATATATATATATCCTTCATATATATATATATATATAATATATCCTTCATATATATATATATATATATATATATATATATATATATATATATCCTTCATATATATATATTATATATATATATATCCTTCATATATATATATATATATATATATATATCCTTCATATATATTATATATATATATATATATATCCTTCATATATATATATATATATATCCTTCATATATATATATATATATATATCCTTCATATATATATATATATATATATATATATCCTTCATATATAATATATATATATATATATATCCTTCATATATATATATATATATATATATATATATCCTTCATATATATATATATATATATATATATATCCTTCATATATATATATATATATATATATATATCCTTCAT
>OY744544.1:2763276-2765776 GCA_963556195.1 Sepiola atlantica | reverse complement strand
ATCCTTCATATATATATATATATATATATATCCTTCGTATATATATATATATATATATATATCCTTCATATATATATATATATATATATATATACCATTCATATATATATATATATATCCTTCATATATATATATATATATCCTTCATATATATATATATATATATCCTTCATATATATATATATATATATATATATATATATATATCCTACATATATATATATATATATATCCTACATATATATATATATATATATATCCTTCATATATATATATATATATATATATATATATATATATATATATATATATACCATTCATATATATATATATATATATATATATATATATATATACCATTCATATATATATATATATATATATATATATATATATACCATTCATATATATATATATATATATATATATATATATATCCTTCATATATATATATATATATATATATATATATATATCCTTCATATATATATATATATATATATATATATATATATATATATACTATTCATATATATATATATATATATATATATATATATATATATCCTTCATATATATATATATATATATATATATATATATATATCCTTCATATATATATATATATCCTTCATATATATATATATATATCCTTCATATATATATTATATATATATATATATATATATCCTTCATATATATATATAATATATATATATATATATATATATATATATATATATATCCTTCATATATATATATATATATATATATATATATATATATATATATCCTTCATATATATATATATATATATATATATATATATATATATATCCTTCATATATATATATATATATATATATATATATATCCTTCATATATATATATATATATATATATATATATATCCTTCATATATATATATATATATATATATATATATATACATATCCTTCATATATATATATATATATATATCCTTCATATATATATATATATATATATATATATATATATCCTTCATATATATATATATATATATATATATATATATATCCTTCATATATATATATATATATATATATATATATATATATCCTTCATATATATATATATATATATATATATATCCTTCATATATATATATATATATATATATATCCTTCATATATATATATATATATATATATATATATATCCTTCATATATATATATATATATATATATATATATATATCCTTCATATATATATATATATATATATATATATATATATATATATATATATATCCTTCATATATATATATATATATATATATATATATCCTTCATATATATATATATATATATATATATATATATCCTTCATATATATATATATATATATATATATATATATATCCTTCATATATATATATATATATATATATATATATATATATCCTTCATAATATATATATATATATATATATATATATATATATCCTTCATATATATATATATATATATATATATATATATATATATCCTTGGAAAATAATTAATATTATGTTGCCAAGGCCCATCAGGAGCCTCTGATAGCAATCTTAATTATTAATGATAATAAAGGTGTCTATTTACTTATTTCGTGTGTGTAAGTATATATATATATATCTATATATATATATATATATATACATATATTGAAGATACTTGCATACATATAGTCATTAATAAAATATTAATATTGTTACTATCTTAAAGCTAAATAAATAGCGAAATCTAACAAAGACAAAATGAGTGGATTTTGCGGACACATTTGTATATTGTTATTTTCTAATATAATTTAAAATTAGCTAATAAAAGCGAGTTCATATTTGTGATTTAAAAATTTACAAGACCGCCCAACAGGAACAATATTAACAATATTGGAATTTGTACAAAAGTAGGGTTTCTACCTATGAAAGTGTACAAGATGTGTCTGAAAAGTAGTGGCACTTGCACTGTAAAGAAATTATTTCGATCACAAGAATCAAATTTCATGGTTCCCCCCCCCCCGATCTAATTCTGTTAAAGTTAAATAGTTGAGTAAAACTTGACTCTCTAACCTTGGCCAAGATCAAAGTGTAGTATCTGTTCCGATGGATACTGCATGAGACTGGTCCTGTGCAGTTCTAGGAGCTCCACCCTCCCAGGCTTTGCCTCCCCTCTTTGGGGAGGAGTAAGTTTATTGCTTACTGCCTGAGGCGCCCCTACCGGGGAATGCCGAGGGGACTGCCCAGGCAATTTTTAAATGGCCAGAGTGCTCACCTCTCGAGCGCTAGATCATCTAATCCCACTCTCCCGACCTTGTGTCACATCTTACCTTGTGGGAGGTAGATAAATAACTTGACTCTCTAACCTTGGTGTAATGCTATTAAGCAGGATGCAGGTTTTGAACCCTGATCGCCTGCAGACGGATTTGAGGTCAAGAACAAAATAATTATTTGGGAAAGAAATGTACAAAGCGAAAACATTC
>OY744544.1:2708498-2763076 GCA_963556195.1 Sepiola atlantica | reverse complement strand
AGCAGGATGCAGGTTTTGAACCCTGATCGCCTGCAGACGGATTTGAGGTCAAGAACAAAATAATTATTTGGGAAAGAAATGTACAAAGCGAAAACATTCCTTGTCCATGACATAAGTTGAAAAGAACAATTAGCGAAAGAATGGCATTGTCCGGGGAAGCTGTAATCAAGAATCAAATCGCAGCTATTTACCTCATAGCTGACGTCAGATGATATAAGCGAAAGATTATTTAACATATTCACTGTTGATGCGAAGATAGAGCAGAGTAACTTGCAGTTAAAGTGAACTGATGTTCCACCTTTTGCTCTTCACTGGCTGGGGCTGGGTAGTTGACTGTATCTGTAAAGTGGGGTGTACTAAAAGGATGTTGACATTCTACTGCAATGAACTGTAAGCTATAAAACTCTTTCCTGTTTTGATTCTTCATTTTTACTGCAATGTCCTTCCGTATTTGGGGACCAGTAAAGAACTGGGCGTAACCTTACATTGGTAGGCAACTAATCTAGGAGAAAGAAAACTCCAAAATAACTCTTGCATTGTTTGTTTGGAGAGCCAGTTATTGCCATAAAACTAATTCCTAGTGATGGTATCACAAATGAAAAAAGGAACAATCAAATTTATCCTAAACCAACGAGTTTACCCCACCTAATAAACCAGTATCGTCCGGGCCTTTGGGTCTGGATTTACGCCGGTCTATTGGGGGTTGCTGGTCCTGTGCAGTTCTAGGAGGTGCACCCTCCCAGGCTTCGCCTCCCCTCTTTGGGGAGGAGTAAGTTTATTGCTTACTGTCTGAGGCGCCCTACCGGGAATGCTGACGGGTCTGCCCAGGCAATTTTTAAATGACCAGAATGCTCACCTCGAACGCTGGCCTATCTAATCCCACTTTCCCGACCTTGTGTCACATCTTGCCTTGTGGGAGGTAGAGCAATACTCCAACATAGAAGAATGCAAAGTATGTCTGAAAAGTAATAGGACTGGTGTCATAAATAATTTATTTCAATTCTAAACACCAAACTAGGTATTCTTCTCTTGAATCTAATGGACCTTTCTACTCTTCTCTGTGACACTGGGGGAGGATGACCCTTCAATTTTGTAGTTATGACATTCTTAGTACCATCCGCATTCCTTCAGAACAAGTCCCCTTGAGCCTAGTGAAAAAGAAAAAAATGTTATTTAGTGGAAGGGTCTTCACCCCCATAACTAGGACCACCGGGATAAATAATCTAAGAATGACAAAAAAGACAGGTCTTTTGAATTTCATAGACAATCGTCATCATTAGAGTTAACCATTTACAGCCTGGGTGGGCAAGGAAAGAAGTTCAGAAAGATGTGGAAAAAGTTCCGGGTCAGTGAAGATAAGAGACAAGTGATGACAAAAAAAAAGGCGGAAACCGGAAAAAAGAAGTAAAAGAAGGGATTAGGTACAGACTGAGAAAACAAAGTAAAACAAAAGGGAGGGAGAGACAACAGTTTGACTGAGGAGGATCGTGGACGATGGAGTTAGTCCTAGCTGAGATTTGAAAGGTGACAGATGGTAGAGTTAGCTTAGACGTACAGATACTAGTGACTAGACACTAATCACAAGCACACACACCCGTGTCCAACAAGTCGTTTGTATACAATGTCTGTATCTGTGTTGTTGTCTTTATTATGTATGTCAACTTTTGGTGTGTGGACTATGACTTTGTGTTCGGCGACTGACAACATTAGAATATCAACATGGCCTATAAGAAGAAAAAGAAGATGAATAAGAACACTGTTCAAAACTATGACATATGTTTGGGGTAAATCGCTCTGTCGAGAGTACAGGTATAGTTGCAGAGTTCCATAGAGGAATATCAGGGTACTAGGGATATTATTCCAGTATGGCAGTGTTCTTCTTGCCAAGAAACTTCCAGATGCTAAGGACTCATTGTCATGGTAAACATGGGAAAAAAAACCCAGATTACACTTATATACTCCCAAGATATTTGATGATAACACTATTTGCTTATCATTCTTTTGCCTATAGCCCACGCGGTACACCTAGTCCCATTACTTTTCAGACAAACCTTGTATAACAGATTAAGTCTAGTAGGTTTCCAATGGTGACACGTTGGTTCGATGATTAAACAGTGGCGCGCTTACAAAATATCGTTAATCTTTGGTTTAGGAGTAAATAAGAACCTTAATACTTGACTTTAGATTGTAAGCTTCAAATGAAGCCAAAAAGTTTATTTCGAATCAACAAAACTTAAAAATAACTTTTGCATGGCCACAGAGAAATCACTGTGACAGCCATTTTTTAAATCTATAACCAGAAGAATACCTGTACCAGGACGTGGAAAATTAATTCTCCGAATAGAACGGTTTTGCACCACTTTTATGCCTTCTTTACGGAGATTAAGATCAAAATATAATGCTAATAAACGTTATGTCTAGAATCCTTATTCTTATTTTGGATCAAAATCCATTACATGATTTTGATTCTAGAAAATATTTAAAATTGAAGGCTTAAGCTTAAGGGGTCTTAAGAAGAAATTGAAATTCAGGGAATCTTGCTTAATTGGTGTCTAGTGACTAATGCAAATCTGAAATATTTGAATATTATCCCCCTCCCCTAAAAACCTTTAAAATACTCAAAAGAAATAGAAATTTGCAGAATATTTAGTAATTGATGTCTCATACCGGTTGTTAAAATTTCACAGAAACTAAAGATATCTGAATTTCCACAAAGGGATTCCAACCCCATGTTTATCCATGTTGCATGAAACAAAATTTAAGTAACTATAGACCACATTACCCACCCTTACGCCTAGCAGTTGTGTTTCAAAATTCTATAATAATTATAATGATTATAAGGATAATTAGTTTAGGAGTGGATCCTATACATACAAATATATAAACATGTACACATACCAAACTTTATATATATACGAAAAGATAATAGAGGAATATGGCCAACGTGGTGTTTACTTCGTAGCGTTCGACAATCGAAAACGATTTTGAAACATTTCATATTGGCAAATAGAGAGTAATTTATGGCTAGTTTATGGACCAAAATCAAGTATTATGGTTAATCTGTGCTACTAAAGCAACGAAAAACAATAATTTTTGACCGGACCACAATTGTATCATAGAAGCAACACATTTATGGAGTCTTCATAAGTTATTCATGAGACTCGAGTATCATCTATTCTACCAATGATTGGTTCAACCCACATTTGTTCAATGGCCGCCTGAACTTTGAAAAGTAGTGTGCTAAAATTGCATCTCATTTCCCTATCGGTTTGAACAATTCATTCAAACGTGTGTTATCGATATAACTATTTTTTGTTACGCGCCTTTGATATCAATAGCCTTTTCACTGATGTCCATTTTAATAGGACCATTGATACTTGTGCGATTCTCTTTATCAAGGTCCCATTGGTCAACCACCTATCACGTAAACTATTATTGATTTAATGAGGGTTTATACTAAATTGGTTACATTCAGCTTCAATGATTACTAGCATGACCTGTGCACGGGCGTTGCCTAGGAAAATTGAAGAACACAAGAAACCGCTGCTTCTACCTTTGCATTCCATATACGTATTTGTACTCGATTCGGGCAGCCTTGTACCAGTTTTCAGAATAGAAAAACTGCCGATGGTTTGTAATCCCACCCCCTCTCTGCCAAGTACGTCCACACAAAATGTACATCCCGCTTAAGAAAGAAGTATTCAATTATATTATCAGGTAGGTCCGGAAATGGGTGATCATTAAAATCAAATTTTCAACCATTGCCAACAAGCCGGACAGGTTAAAAGAAGGCCTGTTTGACGAGTCGGGTTTCTTTGCTGACGTCAGAGTAGTTGGTGTTAACCCTCGTCTAACGAATCCTCGAAAGATGCCATGTACTTGTGTTGTTGTGATTTGCCGAGAAACTATAAAAATGGCCCCAAAGTTAACGATAAAGAACTACTTAACACTTAGACACGGTTTATTAAGGGTTACAATTTTACTCCGTCAATCCAGCAAAGTGAGTGACGAAACATGATTTTATCGACTTGCAAAAGCAAATCTGGTTTAATTTTAGAAAGTATGTGTATTCAAATCTGAACCCTAACCTCCAACTCTAACACTAACCCCTAACCCTAACCCCTAACCCTAACCTCCCACTCTAACACTAACCCCTAACCCTAACCCCTAACCCCTAACCCTAACCTCCCACTCTAACCCTAACCCTAACCCCTAACCCCTAACCCTAACCTCCCACTCTAACCCTAACCCTAACCCCTAACCCTAACCCCTAACCCTAACCTCCCACTCTAACCCTAACCCTAACCCCTAACCCTAACCCCTAACCCTAACCTCCCACTCTAACACTAACCCCTAACCCCTAACCCCTAACCCTAACCCCTAACCCTAACCTCCCACTCTAACCCTAACCCCTAACCCTAACCCCTAACCCTAACGTTCAAAGAAGAAACCGTACGACACTTCAGCCAATTATCTGACGAGAAGTCGCTGGAGGCTCAGTAATCTATTCCGACGAATCGAGAGCTTACGCTAATTTAAACCAACTCAATTTTCGTCATCTTTCCGTAAATCATTAGCAAAATTTCGACGATCCCAACAGCGGAGCACCGATGAAAATACTCTTTGCATTTTGATTGAAAACATGAAAAATATGGACAAAGAAGAAGAGTAGACCTCAAAATGTAATCTCTATATTATAATTAATCTTTTCATTTAATGAGTCATTTAAATATTTCAATGCAATAAGTTTAGGAGTGAATCCTATACATAAAAATATATGAACATATACACATACTAAACTTAATATAAGAAAAGGAGAGTGGAAAGTGGACCTTGGGTTTACTTTCGGCTGCCTCGTAACTCTCGCTTCCCGTATTTTGTCCTTTAGTCTTCACATTGGATGAGCGATGTTTCTGACAAAGGGGGAAGAATTGCTGTTGTCTGGGTCGAAATCTATCCATCTAACACTTAACGTTGGCTAGTTTTAAACCAATTTTCCGAAAAGTACGAACGCTGACCTGTTTACATTTTACAAGTGTCACGTGACCCAAATGTAAGCGTGTGTCAAAAAGAAAATCGAATCTGTTAAACATGTGAAAACATAAAAGAAACAACATTTTCAGTGAGTGCTTTAATCTAAAATTGCAACATAAAAATATAAATTCTCATTAACAATGAACCGAAAAATAAAATGAACAATGACGGTGCAACCTCTTGGCACCCCTCTCACAATGACGTCATTTCCGGTGTAATGAGTCGTCATTTTTCATTACATTACATTCCAAGTATGGTTTAAAAACAGGCTCGTTTCAGAATAAAATGTCTTTTATTAATTATATTAATATTTTTTATTAATATTACTATCGAGAAAACAATTATAAATACATGTGTAAATTTGAGAATAGCAGTTATAAATAAAGTGTATATTTGTAAATATTAATTTATTAGAAGTTTAAAACAAATGAATTATGTAAATTGAAAAAACGCATGTTGTTTGGGCCAGTTTTCGTAGCATTATATATACTATCGACAGACTGATGAAAATGCTATTTCAACCTTCGATATGACAGACCAGTGCAAATGCTATTTCAACCTTCGATTTGACAGACCGATGCAAATGCTATTTCAACCTTCGATTTGACAGACCAATGAAAATGCTATTTCAACCTTCGATCTGACAGACCAATGAAAATGCTATTTCAACCTTCGATTTGACAGACCAATGAAAATGCTATTTCAACCTTCGATATGACAGACCAATGAAAATGCTATTTCAACCTTCGATTTGACAGACCAATGAAAATGCTATTTCAACCTTCGATATGACAGACCGATGAAAATGCTATTTCAACCTTCGATTTGACAGACCAATGAAAATGCTATTTCAACCTTCGATTTGACAGACCGATGCAAATGCTATTTCAAACTTCGATTTGACAGACCAATGAAAATGCTATTTCAACCTTCGATTTGACAGACTGATGCAAATGCTATTTCAACCTTCGATTTGACAGACCAATGGAAATTCTATTTTAAACTAAACATAACAGATCAACAATAATGCGACTGAAAACTGAACATATAACCGATTTTATATCTAAAAAAGTACAAATTTTCCGATGAATTTTGATGAGAGAAAACTTCATCAAATATTCCATTTTGTTAAATAAAGACGTAGAAAATAGAAATCCAAATTTAGGCAATAATAATTCACTGTTTGTGCTGCTAACTTTTTTATATTTTAATGTCTTTTCTTTTTAGATAAAAATGCCATAAAAATGTTTAAAATTGAAAACTTTTGAAAATGATGTTTTTTACCTCAATTTCAGAGTTCTATTCAATTCCTTATCTTTTTCATTTTATTTTAGAATATGTCCGGTTAAATTCATTGAATCCCCCATCCCCCCAAAAAGTAAAAAATAAAAAATAAATAAAAAAATAAATAAAAATGTTTAAAAATTGGAAAGTTTGTTAGTGATTGATTCCCGTTTCAATGTGTGTGCCAGTGCAAATATGACAAGTTTTTCGAGAAAAATTTGAATCGATGAAAATAATACAAAAATAGATTTGGTTGTTGTTGGGATTTTAATCTTGAGCCATGTTAGTTTTATCAATAATATGTCGTTGGTTAGGGAGATCAAGTTTAATGTTGAGCCATGTCAGTTTTATCAATAATATTTGGTTTGTTAGGAAGATGAAGTTTAACCTTGAGCCATGTTAGTTTTATCAATAATATTTGGTTGGTTAGGGAGATCAAGTTTAATCTTACAAACACTGGTTCACAGATCCTTTAAGAAAGGATAGTTTTTATTTTTTATTTTTTATTTTTTAGTAGTTCCAAACAATGCATATTGCTACTGAAGCATTACTTACTTAATATATATTATATCTTATTGCATTATTTACTTAAATTTATTATATCTTATTGCTTTATTTACTTAAAATATATTATATCTTATTGCATAATTTACTTAAAATATATCATATCTTATAGCATAATTTACTTAAAATTATTAAAAATATCAATCTTTAAAAAAATATTGCACAAAAAAAATTGCATATTCAATAAAATTAACACTTATAGTCATATTATTTATAACAATTTGAATAATCTAGTTTTCAAATTTAAAACAATGTAGGTCAGCCTGCCTGGTGCAGCATTTACCTTGGGTGGGGTTTTCTAGCTTCCTCCGAAGGAGTAAGTTTCTTGAGAATATTAAATTCACAGGCAGTCCAATTTAATACCTATCATTCCTACACTTTCAACAGGAAATTATTTGAACCCTGTGACTCTTACGTGTCACTCAAATTTGAAGTTGTTATTAAAATCCTACCAAACTTACAGTGTTGTTACTACCTATCTCCGAAACCACTGACTGGAGAGGGGGGGGGGCTTCTGGGACATCCTGTAAAGGATGTTTTAGCAGTGCTTTGGAGGCCTCCTAAGTTTGTTTTATTTTGTCCTATTACTTAAAAAAAAAATGGAGGATGAACCAAAAGTAGAGGGACAATAGTTTGAATGCGATTTTTATCATAGAAAAAACTTGAACAAAAAACTTGAACAAAAAAATTATTTATGTGACGTCATCGAAATTGAGACTTTTCTTTTTAGTTAGATCCAGTGGAAAACTAAGTGAAGAAAGATATATTTTAAATATAGCAGTATAAATTAACTTGCTTCTCTCTCCTTCATCATACCCCGGCAAACTGTTGGGTATTGGTGGGTATATCAGCTCGTGTTTATTTGGTTGAAAAATATTCATAGAAAGAAATCGAGGTCCTGTTATAGATGACGCGCCTGATTTCCGTGACTTCGCGTCGACAACGATCAGGCAGGTCGCGGAACCGCCCGAGAGTTGCCGAGACGATACGCCAAGCGTTAATGGAAGACTTGCAGGCGATAATATAAGACGAATAAATTCAAAGAAAAAAATACATAGATAAAAAGATTAAAACCGAACAAACTGTAGAGTGGGTGCGTGTGGGGGTGAGGGGTCAAATGAACCATTTTCAATCAAATGTGTAGAAAGAAAATTTTTTTTTTTGTGTGGGGGGAATTTTGTCAATGTTTTCTTTTTCATTTGGTTCGCTGTTTTTCTTTTTTTTTCTTCTTGCTAACATAAAACAAAGAAAGAAAGAAAAATGGGTTAGGTTAGGGTTAGGCCTCATGTTCTTAGCGATAGCCAAGCCCTGCATTCAAACTGCCAAGCTCTAACTGGAAGACTGGCAGACGATGATATAAGACGAATAATTTCAAAGAAAAAATACATAGATTAAAATCATTTCTTGTTTTTGTGAAAATAATGTTTTTTTTTTTTTGGGGGGGGGGGTAAGATTTTGTCAGTGTTTTTATAAGATAAAAGAAAGAAAAAATGATGTTATTCCGTCAGCGCTTGGGCGCTTCCATGACATGCCCGATCGTTGTCGAAGTGAAGTCACGGAAATCAGGCGTATCATCTATAACAGCACTGAAATTGACAAAGTAAGTCTTAAACAGTCTTAAACAGGATGTATTGTAGACAGAGAGTCAGTAGGGTTTAGGGGGTTGACTTTTTGGAGCAAATCGGCCCAGTGTGCAGAAGTGACGTCAGATGATTGATTTGAGAATGTAAAGTTAGGAGTCTAACTGGAAAATCCAGAGCAAGCAGATATATTGTTTTGATGAACATTAAATTAACGAAGCCATGCGCTTCTAGTTCAGTGTCTCTTTCCGTCTTTCTCTCTCTCTGCTTTTCTGTCCCCTTTTTGCTTTTTTAAAAAAATCTTTCTTAACATATTTCACCCCAAACAAGGCAGGCCGCCACTGTAGACATAAGGGGCCACTGAGAATTAGGGTGTAGGTTTTCGGTGTCATCCTTAGTTGGGAGCTGTTTAGCGAGATGTCTGTTTACATAAGTTTTAAACCTCTGCATGTCGGTACAGTCGTGGAAACAGGGAGCAGGGGGGGAGTTCCAGGGGCCGGCAGCACGAGGAAAGAAGCTACTGGAGTAGAAGGCTCTCCGGCATCTGGCGGCCTCAACAGTGAATGGGTGGGATTTTGCTGTCAAAGATGAACATGGCCACATAAATTATCTCCTTTTGCAAGAATCTGTTGAGCTGATTAATATATAAAAAAAAACTAGCGTAAGAAGAATGCAACCGACTTTTGTTTGCAGCTGCGAGATTGTCCACAGGTAGGCAAGATCACTATGGAAGCGTGGACGTTGAGTTGCAGCTGATGACGAGCATGGTATGTTGGATTGAATTGCATTGGCTTTTTGGCTAGGAGCAAAGTGTAGTATCTGTTCTTACAGTGCAATTCATCTTTTCTGTCCTCGATCAGTGAAGGTGAAATCCTCTTAGATTAAGGCAATTTTTATTTTTGTCCCAATTTTCTCCACATTAAAAACCTACCTTGTGTCTAACTCTGCCCTCGTGGGGAGGCAACTAAATAGGAACTATATAACAGAGTAAATGTCAAGCCCTCCGGTCAGTCTAGAGAGACTATGGACACCCCTGTAAGGGGCTGGCTGCACGTGTAATTGTGACGCAAGGGTTGCGCACTTTCTAGCAACACTTCTTCTGAGTCGGCACTGCTTGATTCCAATGGCAAGCAATTAAAGACGACTGGAAACAACTCCTACTTAATCTATGCAGCTCATCTCTCTGACCTTTCCGTTTCGATATCTCGTTTTCACTTTTCTTCTGTCTTGTTTATCCATCTGTTTTCGTCGTCAATGCGCTCTTTAAGTGAGTCACGCTTACTCCCGCTCTTCACCCTTTTGAGTTTTCCTCGTATCGCTGCTGACGCCGCCGCCGTTTACCCACAAACCATTTGCCGTGACGACCCCCGTCCAACGGCGTTACGGCGTGCAGTCCAGCTCACACCGACGTGCTCAGTGGAAGCGATTCCTCCTACCGAAAGCGAGAGGAAAGAAGAAGAAGAAGAAGAAGAAATAAGAGATAAGCAGAGAGCACATACAGCACCTAGTATTCCCAAATGGTCACCCATTTAGTATTGGCCAGGCTCGACGTCGCTTAACTTCGGTGATCTAACGGGAACCGGTGTGTCAACGTGATTGTGCCATATACAGAGTAAATAAGAACCCAATAAAAGAACCAGGTGCCTATTTCATCCAACAATTTCTTTTATTCCTTTAGCGCCAAGAAATTCCAGGCAAGATAGATCTCATCATAATTGTCGTCCACAAAACAACCCTGCCGAAGAAGTGGAATCCTTAAGAAGAGCATCCTTTCCTGCCTTGACAGAGTACAAAATCGACTTCGAAATCTATGGAGGGTGATCTCTTCTCGTCCCTACGACCCCTTTCTTAGTTATGTCTATAAAAGGTGCTCGACTGAGCTCCAATCTTTGGTTACTCCTTGTTCGACATTCGCAGCAAAAACGCATTTTTCTACCACATCGAAAATACACTTTCCTTTCTCTCTCCACGTGTGTCAGGTGGAATTTGCATGGACAGATCTTCTTTGCAAGGGATTCCCGCCCATGGAACACATTACTGCGGAACTGCTTCCCTGCTGATTACAACTTGATCGTCTTCAAATCCAGTGTTAATGGGGAATAATTCATATTGTCACTTGAAGAAGTTGTTGTATAATTTTGTGTTATTCGGACTATATTTCTTATCTTAAGTGTTATCACAATGTTTCGGCTGCTGTAACTTCTGGCCTTCTTCAGACGTATTTCTTCGAAATCGGGAATATTTCTGTCGAACTCGGGAATCTGGATGGAATTTCGAATGGAACCCTTTATTTAATCCACGGCGGTAGCATGCTCTTGTTTTGTCAGCCATGACTGGGAGAAGTTTTCAGTAATTCGCAATTCTTTGTATCGCCCGCACCGAGGATTGAACCATCAATCTTTAGATGACTATCACTTAGAACTGAATTTTAACTAAGTACTATATCCACTGTGCCATGGGTCCTTTTATTTGTATAAGTTTAAAAAATGTGCAAAGAAATAAAAATTAAAAATTTCACTGCATTCCGGGAAGCGCCGGGTAGGGACAGCTAGTTATAAATATTTTTAATCGCTTTTTTTTTTCTTTTTTTTTTTTTTGTAACACACAAAAGATGAAAAAACGACAAACATATTTTAAATTATTTCAAGAAATTATGAAAATATAAATAATGTTTGCCCTGTTACAAGAACAGAAATCTGATAAAATTGAATGTTCCTTTTTAAAACTGCTGTCAAGATTTGGTTGGAAGTGGAAAACATTTCCGAGTTTGAAACAGAGTCAACTTTTTGCCGTTTTTAGTGGGATTAATTGTAATAGCAAAGGTTACATTTATTCACAGACGCTGAGTTTTGATTTATTTTCTGATATTGGTAAAATATGGCTTTAAATAATTTTTTCATCCACATCAAAGACAAGAATAAAACAGAGACCAAATAATAGTAAGATACGTCCAATGAATCTGTTAACATACACCATAATCACGCTGTTCTCGTTAAATATCCGAAGTTAAGCAACGTTGAACCTGATCAATACAAGATGGCTGATCATTTGGGAAGACTAGACACTGTATGTCATCTCTCCAGACAAGAATACACATGCGGCTGGGGGCGACATGTGAATTTGATATTCCCTAGAAACTTTCTATGGAAATTGGATGCCCGCTCAGGGTTAATACCACAACAAGAATGTATCTAAAATGTATCTGAATGTTGAGCGAGTGAAATATTTAAAACTTAATCACGTCCGGTTAACAATAATTCTATTTCAAACTTAATCACATCAGACCAACAACAATTCTATTTCAAACTTAATCCCGTCAGGCCAACAACAATTCTATTTCAAAGTTAATCACGTCAGGCCGACAACGATTCTATTTCAAACTTAACCACATCAGACCAACAACGATTCTATTTCAAACTTAATCACATCAGACCAACAACGATTCTATTTCAAACTTAATCACATCAGGCCAACAACAATTCTATTTCAAACTTAACCACATCAGACCAACAACGATTCTATTTCAAACTTAATCACATCAGACCAACAACGATTCTATTTCAAACTTAATCACATCAGGCCGACAACGATTCTATTTCAAACTTAACCACATCAGACCAACAACGATTCTATTTCAAACTTAACCACATCAGACCAACAACGATTCTATTTCAAACTTAACCACATCAGACCAACAACGATTCTATTTCAAACTTAATCACATCAGACCAACAACGATTCTATTTCAAACTTAATCACATCAGGCCAACAACAATTCTATTTCAAACTTAACCACATCAGACCAACAACGATTCTATTTCAAACTTAATCACATCAGACCAACAACGATTCTATTTCAAACTTAATCACATCAGGCCGACAACGATTCTATTTCAAACTTAACCACATCAGACCAACAACGATTCTATTTCAAACTTAACCACATCAGACCAACAACGATTCTATTTCAAACTTAACCACATCAGACCAACAACGATTCTATTTCAAACTTAATCACATCAGACCAACAACGATTCTATTTCAAACTTAATTACATCAGACCAACAACGATTCTATTTCAAACTTAATCACATCAGACCAACAACGATTCTATTTCAAACTTAATCACATCAGGCCGACAACGATTCTATTTCAAACTTAACCACATCAGACCAACAACGATTCTATTTCAAACTTAATCACATCAGACCAACAACGATTCTATTTCAAACTTAATCACATCAGACCAACAACGATCCTATTTCAAACTTAATCACATCAGACCAATAACGATTCTATTTCAAACTTAACCACATCAGACCAATAACGATTCTATTTCAAACTTAACCACATCAGACCAACAACGATTCTATTTCAAACTTAATCACATCAGGCCAACAACAATTCTATTTCAAACTTAATCACATCAGACCAATAACGATTCTATTTCAAATTAATCACGTCAGGCCAACAACACAAACTTAATCACATCAGACCAACAACAATTCTATTTCAAACTTAATCACATCAGACCAACAATAATTCTATTTCAAACTTAATCACGTCAGACCAACAACAATTTTATTTCAAACTTAATCACGTCAGACCAACAACAATTCTATTTCAAACTTAATCACGTCAGACCAATAACAATTTTATTTCAAACTTAATCACGTCAGACCAACAACAATTCTATTTACAAACTTAATCACATCAGACCAACAACAATTCTATTTCAAACTTAATCACGTCAGACCAACAACAATTCTATTTCAAACTTAATCACATCAGACCAACAACGATTCTATTTCAAACTTAATCACGTCAGCCCAATCACAATTCTATTTCTAACTTAATCACGTCAGGCCAATAACAATTCTATTTCAAACTTAATCACATCAGACCAACAACAATTCTATTTCAAACTTAATAACGTCAGACCAACAACAATTCTATTTCAAACTTAATCACGTCAGACCAATAACAATTTTATTTCAAACTTAATCACGTCACGCCAACAACAATTATATTTCAAACTTAATCACGTCAGCCCAATAACAATTCTATTTCAAACTTAATCACGTCAGGCCAACAACAATTCTATTTCAAACTTAATCACGTCAGACCAACAACAATTCTATTTCAAACTTAATCACGTCAGACCAACAACAATTCTATTTCAAACTTAATCACGTCACGCCAACAACAATTCTATTTCAAACTTAATCACGTCAGGCCAACAACAATTCTATTTCAAACTTAATCACGTCAGACCAACAACAATTCTATTTCAAACTTAATCACGTCAGACCAACAACAATTCTATTTCAAACTTAATCACGTCAGACCAATAACAATTTTATTTCAAACTTAATCACGTCACGCCAACAACAATTCTATTTCAAACTTAATCACATCAGGCCAACAACAATTCTATTTCAAACTTAATCACGTCAGACCAACAACAATTCTATTTCAAACTTAATCACGTCAGACCAACAACAATTCTATTTCAAACTTAATCACGTAAGACCAATAACAATTTTATTTCAAACTTAATCACGTCAGACCAATAACAATTCTATTTCAAACTTAATCACGTCAGGCCAACAACAATTCTATTTCAAACTTAATCACGTCAGACCAACAACAATTCTATTTCAAACTTAATCACGTCAGACCAACAACAATTCTATTTACAACTTAATCACGTCAGACCAATAACAATTTTATTTCAAACTTAATCACGTCAGACCAACAACAATTCTATTTCAAACTTAATCACATCAGACCAACAACAATTCTATTTCAAACTTAATCACGTCAGACCAATAACAATTTTATTTCAAACTTAATCACGTCAGACCAACAACAATTCTATTTCAAACTTAATCACATCAGACCAACAACAATTCTATTTCAAACTTAATAACGTCAGACCAACAACAATTCTATTTCAAACTTAATCACGTCAGACCAATAACAATTCTATTTCAAACTTAATCACGTCAGGCCAATAACAATTCTATTTCAAACTTAATCACGTTAGACCAACAACAATTCTATTTCAAACTTAATAACGTCAGACCAACAACAATTCTATTTCAAACTTAATAACGTCAGACCAATAACAATTCTATTTCAAACTTAATCACATCAGACCAACAACAATTCTATTTCAAACTTAATCACGTCAGACCAACAAAAATTCTATTTCAAACTTAATAACGTCAGACCAACAACAATTTTATTTCAAACTTAATAACGTCAGACCAATAACAATTCTATTTCAAACTTAATCACGTCAGACCAACAACAATTCTATTTCAAACTTAATCACGTCAGACCAACAACAATTCTATTTCAAACTTAATAACGTCAAACCAATAACAATTCTATTTCAAACTTAATAACGTCAGACCAACAACAATTCTATTTCAAACTTAATCACGTCAGACCAACAACAATTCTATTTCAAACTTAATCACGTCAGACCAATAACAATTCTATTTCAAACTTAATAACGTCAGACCAACAACAATTCTATTTCAAACTTAATCACGTCAGACCAACAACAATTCTATTTCAAACTTAATCACGTCAGACCAACAACAATTCTATTTCAAACTTAATAACGTCAGACCAATAACAATTCTATTACAAACTTAATCACGTCAGACCAACAACAATTCTATTTCAAACTTAATCACATCAGACCAACAACAATTCTATTTCAAACTTAATAACGTCAGACCAACAACAATTCTATTTCAAACTTAATAACGTCAGACCAATAACAATTCTATTTCAAACTTAATCACGTCAGACCAACAACAATTTTATTTCAAACTTAATCACATCAGACCAACAACAATTCTATTTCAAACTTAATCACATCAGACCAACAACAATTCTATTTCAAACTTAATAATGTCAGACCAACAACAATTCTATTTCAAACTTAATAACGTCAGACCAATAACAATTCTATTTCAAACTTAATCACGTCAGACCAATAACAATTCTATTTCAAACTTAATCACGTCAGACCAACAACAATTTTATTTCAAACTTAATCACATCAGACCAACAACAATTCTATTTCAAACTTAATCACATCAGACCAACAACAATTCTATTTCAAACTTAATAACGTCAGACCAACAACAATTCTATTTCAAACTTAATAACGTCAGACCAATAACAATTCTATTTCAAACTTAATCACGTCAGACCAATAACAATTCTATTTCAAACTTAATAACGTCAGACCAACAACAATTCTATTTCAAACTTAATCACGTCAGACCAACAACAATTCTATTTCAAACTTAATCACGTCAGACCAACAACAATTCTATTTCAAACTTAATAACGTCAGACCAATAACAATTCTATTACAAACTTAATCACGTCAGACCAACAACAATTCTATTTCAAACTTAATCACGTCAGACCAATAACAATTCTATTTCAAACTTAATAACGTCAGACCAACAACAATTCTATTTCAAACTTAATCACGTCAGACCAACAACAATTCTATTTCAAACTTAATCACGTCAGACGAACAACAATTCTATTTCAAACTTAATAACGTCAGACCAATAACAATTCTATTACAAACTTAATCACGTCAGACCAACAACAATTCTATTTCAAACTTAATCACATCAGACCAACAACAATTCTATTTCAAACTTAATAACGTCAGACCAACAACAATTCTATTTCAAACTTAATCACGTCAGACCAACAACAATTCTATTTCAAACTTAATCACGTCAGACCAATAACAATTTTATTTCAAACTTAATCACGTCAGACCAACAACAATTCTATTTCAAACTTAATCACATCAGACCAACAACAATTCTATTTCAAACTTAATAACGTCAGACCAACAACAATTCTATTTCAAACTTAATCACGTCAGACCAACAACAATTCTATTTCAAACTTAATCACATCAGACCAACAACAATTCTATTTCAAACTTAATAACGTCAGACCAACAACAATTTTATTTCAAACTTAATCACGTCAGACCAACAACAATTCTATTTCAAACTTAATCACATCAGACCAACAACAATTCTATTTCAAACTTAATCACGTCAGACCAGTAACAATTCTATTTCAAACTTAATCACGGCAGGCCAACAACAATTCTATTTCAAACTTAATCACGTCAGACCAACAACAATTCTATTTCAAACTTAATCACGTCAGACCAACAACAATTCTATTTCAAACTTAATCACGTCAGACCAATAACAATTTTATTTCAAACTTAATCACGTCAGACCAACAACAATTCTATTTCAAACTTAATCACATCAGACCAACAACAATTCTATTTCAAACTTAATAACGTCAGACCAACAACAATTCTATTTCAAACTTAATCACGTCAGACCAATAACAATTCTATTTCAAACTTAATCACGTCAGGCCAATAACAATTCTATTTCAAACTTAATCACGTTAGACCAACAACAATTCTATTTCAAACTTAATAACGTCAGACCAACAACAATTCTATTTCAAACTTAATAACGTCAGACCAATAACAATTTTATTTCAAACTTAATCACATCAGACCAACAACAATTCTATTTCAAACTTAATCACGTCAGACCAACAACAATTCTATTTCAAACTTAATAACGTCAGACCAACAACAATTTTATTTCAAACTTAATAACGTCAGACCAATAACAATTCTATTTCAAACTTAATCACGTCAGCCCAATAACAATTCTATTTCAAATTTAAGTGTGACAGACTTACCTACAAACAGAGGTTTTTAATTGTTTTTTTTGTCCGTTTCTTTATTTTTACAGCATAAATGACCTCTTCGGGTCATTTAATGCTTAATCCAGTCATTCTGTCAAAAAATAAAGAAGTGTGCTAAATGTATTTCTGCAGCCGGACAAGAGTGCCCCTTTCGGGGAGTTGGATTCACCGTAAAATGACATTCTTTCTAATGTTGTATAGTATATTAATATATTACTAGCGGGACCCGTGTAAATTACACGAAATGATGTTTTCAATACTAATTATCTTGTTCCTAACTTATACATGTTTGAATAAAATATGATAAGATTGACTTGTATATTTATTTAAAAAAAATGAACAATACATGAAACAATTGACAAAACTTCTTTATATACAATATTTCTAGTGAAGGTAATATTTCGACGACTAAACCTTACTTTGTAAATTCTTGAGATTAAATTAAATTTGGCTCCAATTCATGAGTAGCATACAAAGATTCGGAAGGTCGTTGCTTTTGATGTAAGCGTGACACACAAAATAACACACACGATATCGTATTAATATGTGTCTTTCCGGTCGTCCCCTCCCTACACCCCCCCCCTTTCGATGTAGAAAAAAAATCTTAGAGGTTGGTTGGGATTGAACTATAAACCAGTGGGGCCGACGTCAAAAACCGACGTCAAAATCCTACGTCTCTAACCGTTATGCCGAAGGGAAATACTTGAAATATTACGAAAATTAGGTGACTTGAATGCTTTTCCAAATCTAGGTGCGGCACGTATGCACAGAGCTTTTGATGTAAGCGTGACACACGAACACACGCGTATTAATATATAGATAATGTGTGTTTACGTTATCTTTCCTCTGTACACAACTGTTATACATCTACTGACCGAAGCACTCTCACTCCTTCTTTCAATGTGACCAAACCAACCGAAGTTCCTGTCCAGCACACATCTCTCTATACTATTATATATATTATATTTTAATCTTCAATTTTATTAAGAGGAGTACACACAAGTGAAAGATGTTTGGTCGGCACGTGCCAATCCGTTGAAAAGGGCTATTAATTTTGCATGAATAAGGTTCGTTTTTTTTTCCGCCATTTTTTTTTTTTCTGCCATTTTTTTTTTTTTTTTTTTTTTAAATCTCACCATTGCTGTCCATCTGTCTATTTATCTTAAAATAAATGTTCGTATAATTGGGTTATAGAGATTCATTTTAGAAAAAATTCCTAAAGATAATACATGATCATATTAAGTATTCAAAATAAAGAACGCCTTAGGATAAGATTAAAAAATAAACAATATTACTAGTTTTAAACTAAAAATGTTAAAGAAAATGAAATAGTTTTTCTCAAAGGAGGGGAAAAAATGGAAACTATGGCTTCTCGTGTTAATTGGATTGTTTAGACTACTATTTTCGTCTTTGGTTTTCATCTTCGCAACGTTTTGGCCGATGTACCCTTAATAAAGGTGTGATACAGTTTGAGGCCGCGAGGATAGGAAGTGACTCATCGACAGAGACAAAAGAAAATGCGGGAGTGGTCAGTTTCCATTGTTCAGGACAGGTGACTCAGAAAAAATACCGGACACTACATTTGGGGGTGACAGCGTTTTGCGACAGTGGGGTAGGTTAGTTTTACGACAGTAAGGTTTATGACAAAAAGTTAACGAGTTTGGGTTTCGGGGAGAAGCCGAGCAGTTAGGGATCGAACTTCCACAGAGAGTGGATCGGACCGGAAAACGATGAGATGAGCTGACGACTTGATCAACGACAATGGGGGTCTCGACAGTCCACGACGGTGTCACACACACTCATAGTTCAAACTAAATTATACACAACGTATATGTGTTTGTGTTCTTTCTCGAGAGTTGTGTTTCGTTTATTTAAGTTGTGGACCAGTGCTGTGCCCTCGACGATTCGTCAGTGGATAGACGACTCGGTTAGATGATGGAGACAAGAATGCCACGGACACACAACGTTGGGGTTGACGGTCGTCAAGTGGGGCAGCAACATAGTTCTACAAAGGATTCATTTCGAAATTCCATATAGCTTCCTGAGTTCGACAGAAAGATTCCAAAGTTTGAACAGATGTACCTGAAGAAGGTCGGAGGTTATATCGGCGTAAACGTTATTTTTTTTTGTTTAGAGAAATCGCTCCAGACAAGGCATGAAGCCACTTGATGTAAGGAGCTAAAATAAAAAATGCTACTTTAATGTTAAAAACTAGCCAACAATAAGTGTTAGATGAATAGATTCCGACCCAGAAACAGCAATTCTTCCCCCTTTGTCAGAAACATTGCTCATAGAATATGAGGCTAAAGGACAAAATAACGATTTCTCGATATTGAACTAAACAATGTCCAAGTGACGAATAAGGGATTTATTTATTATTTATTGAATTATTAATCTTATAGTTTACTTTTTCACCGAATGGATCAGTGTAATATATTTGTTTCCTATTTTTTTTATTTGTGATTAAATAATAAAAAATAAAATAGCTACCTCTATTAAAAACTTAAAAAAAAAAAAAAGGGTTTATTTAGAAAAGAGAGACAGTCACATAAAACATCGAAGTGAGACAGGTCACTTGTGTGTGCATGAGAGACACAGATAAATACACCACCCACACCACGGGGACAGACCATGAACACGTCTTTTCTGTTTGAAATGTCGGCAGGAAAGAGACACAAGTCACGTGATTTCATCAACTTCCTCTTTGAGGACCCTTGACCTTAAGGATTTCACTCAAATTTTTCGATTCAAACATGAGAAATCGCTCGAGACAAGGCATGAAGCCACTTGATGTAAGGAACTAAAAAAAATACTACTTCAGGGTCAAAAACTAGCCAACGATAAGTGTTAGATGAATAGATTCCGACCCAGAAAACAGCAATTCTTCCCCCTTTGTCAGAAACATTGCTCATGGAATGTGAGGACTAAAGGACAAAATAAGGGAAGCGAGAGTTACGAGGCTGCCGAAAGTAAATCCGAGTTAGTCACTTTCTACTCTCCTACTTATGAAAATAAACACCAAGATGGGAAGAGTAGTTCGAATGATACAGATGATACGGATTATCTCCATCCTTATTTTTAAAAATTCCAAAACATAATATAGCATTTTACTAAAATCAAAAAACTGATAGCAACCTGACTTTGGAGTAACCTGAGTCTTTTCTCCTTCTTTTGCATTGAAGATTATTTATTTATCTCCTCTCCAGGAGGTTAGGCACAAGGCCAGTTTTATCTTACTCCCACAAGGTAAGATGTGACCCAAGGTCGGGTCAGGAAAGTGGGACTTGAAAAGCCAGCGCCCGAGAAGGTGAGAGCTCTGGCCATTAAACATTGCCTGGGCAGGCCCGTCGGCATTCCCTGGTAGGAGCGCCCCAGGCAGTAAGCAATAAACTTACTCCTCCCCAAAGAGGGGAGGCAAAGCCTGGGAGGGTGGATCTCCTAGAACTGCACAGGACACATCCATAGACCAGCGGAATAGAAGCAACATAAATTTACACATAAATAACACAAACATTAATTTATCATAAACTGTTTAAAAAATACTTATGTAAATTAGACATTTTAATAGCTGTCTTTGGGTCTTTGCTCTCTACTATATATACAGTATTTAAAAATATTATGTTGTATTATTAATAACAGTAAACCGTATTGATGGGATTGGGACACGTTATTTAAATGAGAACAGATTCGTTCTCTTTTCTCGCAGAAAACGAAGGTCAACTGTTCGGTTGTTGTAGTTAATAACTAATAGGAGAAATGCGGCGGTGACAGGGAATTCCAAGGGCAGGCAGTACGAGGAAAGAAGCTTTTAGAGTAGAACATCTTTCGGCATCTAAGGACCTCCACAGTGAAGAGGTGGGATTTTGAGCTTGGCAAGTGTGACAGACGAACAGACAGACAGAACCTCTTATAGCATGACTAGTAAAGTAAATCTCCTTTTCTCATCATGATGACTCATCGAACTGATTCTTATCTGATTCTTATCTCTGACTTGTAGTATTAAGAGGAACAGATGGCCTAAACCACCCACATGACAGGACACTAGTCTGTCGCCAAGATTGACTGACCAAAGAAAATTCTGTTTCAGAATTGCTTAGATGAGGAGTGATAATTTGGATTATTCACACGGCTATTCTCATCTTGGTTGTTATATTCCCAACGTTTCGGCCGATGTAACACATGAACTTCTCTAGGTGCATCTTGTCGAACTTGGGAACCTTTATGTCGAACTTGGGAATTTTTATGTCGAACTTGGGAACCTTGGTGTAATTTCGAACTGAAGCCTTTAGTTAATCCACCCGGGTAGATTGTTCTTATTCTGCTATCCATAACCGGGTAGGAATGTTAATTCATTTTATTCATTTATGTTAATGACATAAATTAACTTGGGAATCTTTTATATTGAATTCTGGAACCTGGGTGTAATTTTGAACTGAAGCCTTTATTTAATCCACCCGGGTAGATTGTTCTTATTCTGTCAGCCATAACCGGGTAGGAATGTTAATTCATTTTATTCATTTATGTTAATGACATAAATTAACTTGGGAATCTTTTATATTGAATTCTGGAACCTGGGTGTAATTTTGAACTGAAACCTTTATTTAATCCACCCGGGTAGATTGTTCTTATTCTGTCAGCCATAACCGGGTAGGAATGTTAATTCATTTTATTCATTTATGTTAATGACATAAATTAACTTGGGAATCTTTTATATTGAATTCTGGAACCTGGGTGTAATTTTGAACTGAAACCTTTATTTAATCCACCCGGGTAGATTGTTCTCATTCTGTCAGCCATAACCGGGTAGGAATGTTAATTCATTTTATTCATTTATGTTAATGACATAAATTAACTTGGGAATCTTTTATATTGAATTCTGGAACCTGGGTGTAATTTCGAACTGAAGCCTTTATTTAATCCACCCGGGTAGATTGTTCTTATTCTGTCAGCGATTAGGGGGTAGAAGCGTTAATTTATATCATTAATTTATGTTAATGACATAAATTAGCACTTGTACCCAGTCATTGTTGACGAAATAAATCCCCCCCCCCCGTGGATTAAGTAACGGGTTCAGTTTGAAATGCTGTCTAGTTTCCTTAGTCTGCCATAAAGATTCTCAAGTTCGACTTGAAGGTTCCCAAGTTCAAAGGATTCACCCAAAGTAGGTTGGAGATTGAATCGGTCGAAACTTTGTGAAGATGACTATGAAGATGGGAATAGTAGTCCGAAAAATCCAAATAATGCAAAAGAACATGCTATTTCAAAATTAAGTGTGACAGACAGACAGACAGACAGACAAGTCTTGGACGCATCTAAAATAAGAAATGTATTTCAAACCAAATTGTGACAGACTAATGGAATGACCAATAGACAAAGTCTCTCATAGAAATGTTTGGTTTGGTAGTTTTGTTTTACGGCATATCAACCCTTTTTGGGTTATTTAATGCCGAATCTGGTCATTATAGTAAAAGTTTTTATGCTTCAAGTTCTTTATATCTTCAAATGTTTAATCATGGTTTTTGGTTTGGTAGTTTTGTTTTACGGCATATCAACCCTTTTTGGGTTATTTAATGCCGAATCTGGTCATTATAGTAAAAGATTTATGCTTCAAGTTCTAAAAATAAAATAAAAAAGGGGAGGGAGAAAGGGAGAGGGGCTTTTGTTTTTTATTTTGGTTTTGTAGAACATAATTAAGTTTTACAAAAAAAAAAAAAAAAAAAAAAAAAAACGTCAATGTAGGTGAATTTCGTCTCAGGGAGCCACAGGGCAGCCTGATCTGGTATCACCAGTCATAGAAATGTAAGGCTGCTTCTAAGAATTAAACCCAAACAGTGTTTCCTCGTTTTTAATGGGAATTCTTGAAGATCTTTTTTCTGGATATTCTTAGACAAGTGTGTTTTTTTTATATATTTTTTTTTATACACCTACAATTAATTTTTCTTTTTCTTTCTGCTTTTGCAAGAATACGAAAAGGGTTAGGGTTAGGATGTCCCACAGATGATTCTATTCCCATTATTAATGGAAGCTCCTTTTTTATTGGCCACAAAGACAATGAAGAACCTTTTTATTGCCAACGTTATGAGCAGACTTTCTCTAAAAAATATCTAGTCTGTGAAATATCACACATTTCTTACTCATCAGGACTTTTGTTGAAATAGCAAATAAAACAAACACAAGTGTTTTTAAGATGCGGCCATTCAATCTGCGATGAAAGTGTTATTTAAAACTAAAGCATGACAAATCAATGGACGGACGGAGCTTCTCATAGAAATGCTTGGACGCATTCAAAAATATTTCTTGAACGTGCACTAAAGTATAAAAGAATTTAAAAAAGAGTGTTAATATGCACTTGTTACAGGATTAAACGTGTTCTTAACGGTTGCTATCTTGTTCTATATTTGTATGAATCAAAGAAGAAATAGTTTTTATTACACTGAATTTATATATACTAGCGGGACCCGTGTAAATTACACGGAATTTTTTAATTTTTATTTTTACTTACACCGTGTTGTGTTCGTTTTTTTTTATTATTTCTTGAAAATAAAACTGAAAAAGTTGACGAAGTTATCGTCTGCCACACTGACCCTAACTCTAACGACGGTGTCAAAGTTAGCGCGGGTCCTAATGTAACAAAGCACCCTCTATTTGTTAGTTCCACTTGCTTTATTATGATCCCCCCCCTTCTAGATAAGAGTGAAATAATTTTTTTAATGGAAACTCGTGTACGATGGACACTGCGCATATCTACTAATAAAGGTTGATATGCCATCCGTTCAAAAAAAAAATAAAAATATAAAAAAAATAATACTGGCCCTCTCTACAACCAAAAGAAAACGTAATTAAATAGACAATGCCCTTAAAAACGCCAAAATAAAAAAAACAAAAAATAGTTTTAAGTTTAAAGCAACACAAAAAAGTACTTTTTAACCAGGTGAGTAGCATACAAAAATTCGGAAGGTCGTTGCTTTCGATGTAAGCATGACACGCAAAATCACACACGCTATTGTATTAATATGTGTCTTCCTGGTTGTCCTCTCCCTACCTCTCTTCCCCTTCCCCTTAAAGTGTAGAAAAAAAAATCTTAGAGGTTGGTTGGGATCGAACTATAAACCAGTCGGGCCGAAGTCAAAAATACTACGTCGCTAAACGTTACGCAAGAGGGAAATACTTAAAAATGTTTTGAAAATAAAGCGACTTGAATGTTTTTTAAAAATCTAGGTGCAGCACGCATGCGCAGAGCTTGTGCCGGAAGCGTGACACACGAACACACACGCTATCGTATTAATATATATATATATATATATATATATATATATATATATATGCACCTTCACACACATTTGCTTGTGACGAAATGTGTGCGGCATATACTTCTATAGTTAAGTATATGCAATTTTATCTATATTCACAAATATGTATGCATCATAAAAACACACGTACACACACACGTGTATATATATATATATATATATATATATATATATATATATATATATATATGGGGTAAGGTTCACGATAAGTCATGAAAATGAAATGCCGTGGTAGACAAAATGTGTGAAAAAAGACAAACGGAAAACAGGTTAAAATGCAGGAGAAAAACAAAAACAACAGATTTGACCGGTTTCGTTCGTATTAACGAACGTCTTCAGAAAAAGTGAACATTTGGAAACAATTTTATTTTGAAGGCACACACATAGGAGAAGGAAAAGATGATCCATGTGCGTGCCTTCAAAATAAAATTGTTTCCAAATGTTCACTTTTTCTGGAGACGTTCGTTAATACGAACGAAACCGGTCAAATCTGTTGTTTTTCTCCTGCATTTTAACCTGTTTTCCGTTTGTCTTTTTTACACGCGCATGCGCGCGCACACACACGCACATATTATATATATATATATATATATATGAGAGAGAGAGAGAGAATTAATTTTTGGTTATTTCCATATATGATCTGAGGGAAGGACCAGATTTTCTTTTTCCACCTGATGAGATCTAAGTTTCTAACAGCTGTTGATCGATAACATCGACACGCCAGCGTCGCGGATTATGTACATGTCTGTAAAAATTTTAAAAATAATTATATATAAAAGCTCTATCTGATATTGACTACACTTTATATGACCTGTTAAAATTCTTTGGATTTTTATCCCGTGGATGTTTACTTTACTTTACATGGATTACTCATATATATATATATATATATATATATATATATATATATATATATATATATTATTATTATTACATATCAAAGTTCTAGCAAAAAGTACTGTAAAGTCCTTAATCCATGGATTTTCAAAGAAAATCTTCTCCTCAGAGGACTATTACTCGCAGTGATGTCATTAGGAATAAGATTTTCTTTGAAACCCCATGGATTTAGGACTTTACAGTACTTTTTGCTTGAATTTTGATATGTAATTAAGTTTGATTAATTTCTCATTTTATTTTTTCATTCAATCCATTATTATTAATGCTCTATCCAATATATTGAGCTTTGTCTTTATCCTGATAGTTCACTAATTAAAGATATTAGATATTATTTATATCTTTGAAGTATCATTTTAATCTATATATATATATATATATATTATATATATGAGAGAGAGAGAGAGAGACATGTAGCTCAAAATATATTCTATTTCTTTTTTTATTCCTTCTCTCATATATATATATAAATCTCGCGACTCGGACCTACATATATTATATATAGAGACCAGCAAAATTTATCTTTTCATAAGCGGTCGTTTTAAGCTTTTTTCCTCCTACTACCATTGTCTCGAATATTTTATACTTTGTGTGTTATTTTTTTCAGACCAATCATCCTGAGGAAGTCTTGAAATAAAGACGAAACGTTGATGAATACATAAAAAATATTTTTGGTTTTCCTTTTTTCATTTTCCATTACGTTTGAATATTAGTTCTATTTTTCATCATATATATATGTGTGTGTCTGTGTGTGTGTGTCCACATATATATATATATATATGTGTGTGTGTGTGTGCATATATATATATAGAGAGAAAGATGACAACATAAGCTGAAGAGAGCCGGATGGCTAAGTCATCCTGAGCTTGAAACCGACGGTACTAATGTTTTACAAATGTTTCTGTACAAATATATATATATATATATATATATATATATATATATATATATACTGTGTAATGTGACCGGTTAACACTATAAGATGATATGAGTAAAAAAAAAAAATCAACCCCCTTCAAAGATATTACAGAATCCTAATTCTCAAAATTCTAGCCTTTAAAGAATTCATGAAAATGCATTTGTTTTAGTTATAACTGTTTTTATTTTGAAGAAAGGGGGAAAATCGGATTATGTTAGTTTGTATTTCACGCTAAATCTTTTGGAGTGAAATAAGATTTTAAGGAGAATTATTGAGAACTAAAGATCAAAGAAAATGGAAGAATGGACATGCTATTTATCCTCAAAAAATCCATGAAGTGAGAAAGGAATAAGAAAGAATTTCATGTTGATAGGAATACGTGCTCCCTTTTTTTATTTATTCGTTGTTTTTTTTATTCCTTAATCCTCTCATACCAAAAATCATCCTTGAATGTCATTTGATGGATAAAAAGTTGTTATCTTTTCTTTTTGTTTTTTTTTCTTTATTTTTTAATGCATTCGAGAATCCTCCATTCTATAATAAATATGTATTTATTTGTATATTTATAGTTAGGTATGTGTAGATGTTTATATATTTGTGTGTACAGGATTCACTCCTAAAAACTAATTAACCGATCATTATGAATTTTGGAACGCAGCTGATAGGTATAAGGAGCCATAATGTGGGTTATAATTAGTTTAAATTATTCTTGTGCAAAGGGGGTAAAAGAGGGATGGAAAACCTCTGATTTTTGTGAAATTTTAACAATAGCTATTAGACATCAATTAATAAATATTTCTCAAATTTCGGTTTCTTCCGAGTATTTTAAAGGAGTTTATGGGTCACAATATGAGCACACTCTCCCATTTGAAAATTCAAATATTTCAGATTTGCATTGATCTATAGTCATAAGATATCAATTAAGCAATATTCCTTGAATTTCATTTTCTTAAGACTTCTTAATCTTAAGCCTTAAATTTGAGCCATTTTCAATATAATGTAATGGATTTTGATCGAAATTGGAATAAGGATTCTAGGTATAAGGTTTAGTATCATTATATCTCAATTTTTCCTAAGATTAGATAGTAAGGATTGAACAGTCAACCTCTAGGAACTGATTGTTAATCGATGTCATTATCCATTGTACCACGGATCGGTGTGGACAATACGAGTATGAATTTTGGGAGTTTTATACCTCGTCTTGTTTAGATATTACTACTTATTACTGTTGGCACTTTAGCCTGACGATTCCCTGCGAGGATAAAAATTAAAAAAAAAATGAAAGAATAAGAAAATAGAAAGATAGAAACGAATTGAAAATGCCAACGAGTAAAAAAACGTAATTTGATACTAAGCTTGACCGTTGAATTATAAACAAATCTCATCCTAGAAAAAAAATGTACTTAAGAAAGAAGAAATATTTCCAATATCATTTTAATTTTTCGTTTTTGGTCTGAAGAGGTTGACTCTCTATGAGTACAACCGAAACATGTATGCACATATGTAACCAATAATGTTTGTATAAATAAAAAATTTATACTATATATATATATATACATATATATATAATCTAAATGAATAAATGCGAAATTCAACCATATTTTCAGAGATTTTTTTTCATATTCCATATTTGCTTCCGCTTTCTGACAAGTTCCATGTATTTGCTTATTTTTTTCTATCTCATTGATCTCCACCCTGTGAACTGCTTGGACGGTAAAATCTACAATTTGGCAGATTTTTTTGTTCTTGTTGACTATAATTGTAATCCATTGCTGGTCACTGAGTGAATGAACCACATAAGCAGTTGACCTAGCCGAAGCCAACGGAAGCCACCCATAGATTTGCGGGTTGACAGAACAAAGGATTAATGTTTATAAAACCAGCATATGCCTGGCGGGCAGCACAAGAAACAACAGACAAGAAAAGTGGGAAGTCACGAATTGAGCATTCAGCATGAAACAAGAAGACAAGAAATGAAAATAAAAATAAAAATAATAATAATAATAAAAATAATAAAAATAAAAATAATAATAATAAAAATAAAAATAATAATAATAAAATAATAATAAAAATAATAATAATAATAAAAATAATAATATAAAAATAAAAATAATAAAAATAACAATAAAAAAAATAATAATAATAAAAAATAATAATAAAAAAAAAAAATAATAATAATAAAAAATAATAATAAAAATAATAATAAAAAAATAATAATAAAAATAAAATAATAATAAAAATAATAATAATATTCCAAACTCGACTTAATCTATCTAAACAAAAACAAGAGAACTTGCTTAATCATTGATATAGTCTGCCCCTTCGATACCAGGGTGCAGAAGAAAGAACATGAAAAAAAAAATCTATATCAAGATCTAAAATGGGAATTAGCTAGACTATGGAAATGTAAAGAAGTAAAGGTGATTCCCGTTGTAATTGGAACGCTTGGAATCATAACGAAAAGCCACCATAAATGGCTTAAACAGATTGATGAGACAATTTCTTTTCCACTTCTGCAAAAGGCTTGGCTGTTGGGAACAGTGAAAGTGTTAAGGTACAGCTTGAATGTCTAAAGTCAAGGGAATTGACTTGATGTTCAAAAAAGAACAGTCAATCGACATTTTCAAAGGTAGTCATCTTAAGCTAACGGGAGACATAATCAGGGGAGGTAAGCGCGTATTTCACAATTAATATAGCATGCTGCAGATGGAAATATTAAAAAAAACAAAACACAACTAAATCCGAAAAATGGATTTTGCTTTTAATTAAAGTTCTACGCAATAATTTTTCCTACTTTTTGGTGAGGATACTTATTTAAATCTGCTGCGTAAGTATATAATACTGTTGTTTTTTTTTTGTGGGATTGATAATTTAATACGGACGCTTCTCTGTACAAGCACCGAGTGGTGTAGTAAGCTCTTTTCTGTTGAGATTCTTCTCATTTTTTATTCCGGTAAAATGCGTACATTAATTTAGAATGCATGGTTTTGGCCAGATTCCCGAGTTCGACAAGGTACACCTGTAGAAGGTCGGAGGTTACATCGGCCGAAACGTTGTGATAAAAACACCCAAGATGAGAACAGTAGTCCGAATATACCAAATTCTACTTATGTGTATATGTTTATATATTTGTATGTAAAGGGGTTCACTTATAAACTAATTAAGTGATCATTATACATTTAAAGATATAATGATAATTAACCTTTATGCTTCGGAATTTTTTAGATGAGGGTTAATAATTTGTAGAATTTGGTATATTCGGACTACGGTTCTCATCTCGAGGACCCGTGGCACAGTGGATATAGTAGTAAGTATAATTCAGTTCTAAGTGACAGTCATCTGAAGGTTGAAGGTTCAATCGAAGAATTGTGAATTACTGAAGACTTCTTCCCAGTCATGGCAGATGGAACGAGAGCATGCTACCCCGTGGATTTAATAACGAGTTCCGTTCGAAATTCTGTCCAGATTCCCAAGTTCGACAAAGTACACCTGAAGAAGGTCGGAGGTTACATCGGCTTAAACGTTGTGATAAAAACACCCAAGATGAGAACAGTAGTCCGAATATACCAAATTCTACAAATAATGAAAAATTAATGTGGAAACTTTCCGTCAATGTTTAAAAATATAACGTGTTTTTAGATGTTTATTTTTGCAGAAGTCAAGGGAAATAACTCATTACATGATTATTTCCCTTTAATGTCTAAGAATATTCGGTGAGTAAAAGAAAATGTCTCTACTGTAACAGTTATCTTAGTAGAATAAGTATTCTCAGAAAAAAACTAAAGCGAAATAAATAGATTCGTGCCAATATCCTAATGGAAAGAAAAGATAGGCTAGTCGAAATCTGGGTCTGACTTTAAAAACCCGACAAGATAACTTCATATGAAAGATTTACTTAATTCTCAGATTTTGGGTGAATAAAAAATAATTGAGTCAATCTAATACAAATATTAGATGCATATTCAGAGATATTGTCACAATTGACATCAAAAAGCTTGACCGTGTAGTGTTTAAATATTAACATTTATTGAACGAAATACTTAAGCATAACAAACAAACAGAAAAAAACGGGTTCTAATTAATCTAACATATAAAGTTATCTTGTTAGACTTAAAAAGTTGGACCTAAATAGCGTTTAAGCTGACTTTGATTCTGACAAGCCAATTTTCATTTGTTATTGTTGTACCATGTTATTGACACTATAATAACGTACTTTGTTACAGTTTATCAACAAGGTGATTCATAAGTCACTTAGCTACTTAGTTTTGAAATTCTGAAGTTAAAAAATACGGTAGTACAAAACAGAAAGTTTATTCAACAAATTCATTTATGGGAGTTTAAAATTACAGCAAATTTTCAAAATTTCTACCTTCGTTCTGCATGCATAGCTCCATTCTTTTTTGCAAGGAATTTACGACTCTTAGTAGCATATTTGATTGATTATGAAATAAATATATATAGAAACAAATATATAAACGAACAAATTAAAAATAACAAATAGCAGTAATTAGAGAGTAAGATAACAATTATCAAAAGTTCATAGTATGTTTGTGCTTCATATGGTAATCATTTTAAATAGCTAAGTGAAGTGACTTATGAATCACCCTGTAGTTCCATTCGGTAAAATGAAAACGTGTTTCAATTAAGACCGAAAAATCCAAATCGTCATGGGGAATAGCTAATTTTTTTTAATATAAAAAGAGTTGTCTACCTTACAATTTTATTTCTTTTTTCTGTATAAGTTTTAAAAAATGTGCAAACAAATAAAAATTAAAACCTAAAATGACTTCACTGAATCCCGGACAGCACCGGGTAGGTACAGCTTGTTATCTAATAATGAACACAGTACAAATATTAGTAACATTTTTTTAGAGTTATCTTTTTATAAACATAATAAAAGATTATATCCTCAGTCCTAAGAGGTCGTCCTAAGAGGTCATCCTCCCAGGCAATACCTTCTTCAAGAGGGGGCAGCTTTATTGTCTGTTGTCTGAGGCAAGTTCCAATGGGAGTGAAGAAAGTTTTACCGGTAACTAGCGATGAGGCGTTCATAATAACTACATATGGCATAGAGGCCAACCTTATGTCACATCCAGCCCTCATAGGGAGGTTGGTAAATAAGAATAAGTCTCCTAGATTGAGAGAGGGGAGCATGAGTCCTTATGCCTGCACTGATTTGAAGTGAATGTCAAAAGTGAAAGAAAACAAGACTGTTGGGCAATTTGCTTGAGTAGTTAAAAGAAAGAATGACACATCTGAGAGAGATTTATTATTTTCATACAAATCTCCAATTTTTGCCACTTCAAATACAACGCCTAACCATTGTTGAGACTTTGCCAACAGCGAGAGATAAATCTTATTAAACGAGTTGAGAAACATGCATTTCTCCGATGATGATGGATGATTCCAGGATTTCATATCTGCCCCCTCAACTTGATTACCATAAAACCTGAAATAAAAACTTGTTAACGTAGACTTTTATTAAGAGTATTCTACACTGCGGAAGAAAGGATAGCGGGTTGTCATGTGCAACTTCAGTGCAAAGAAGTTCACTTTCTGTGAATTAGATTTATTTGGATTTTTTTAAAAAAAATCTCATCTTTCTGTTAAAATCGGTTTTTGTAGAATTGGGTTAAAAGCACGGTGGCTGAGTGGTTAACGACGCGAACTGAGGACCTGGGTGGGCTGGGTTCGAATCCAGTTTGTTCCACAGAAACACTTTCATCAAAAACCCACACCTGACCTTGTGTCTAACCTCATGGAGAGGAGGTAAATAAAATACTTAAATGATCACACGGTGGCTGAGTGGTTAACGACGCGGACTGAGGACCTGGGTGTGCTGGGTTCAAATCCAGTTCGTTCCACAGAAACAATTTCATCATAAAGTTTGCTTCATGTTTATATATTTTTATGGATATTATTCACTCATAAACTAATTAACCGATCATTACAAAATTTAGAAACACAGCTGCTAGGCGTAAGGGATCCAAATGTGGGCTATATTTAGTTTAATTTAGTATTATGCATAAAGGTAAAAAAGGGATGGAAAACTTTTGTGAAATTTTAGATACGTTTTGTGAAATTTTAACAGTAGGTTTTAGACGTCGATTAATAAATATTCCGAAATTTTTAGTTTATTTAAATTATTTTAAAGGAGTTTTAAAAGTTATAACATGAGCACGACTTCCCATTTGAAAATTCAAATATTTCAAATTTTCATTAGACACCAATTAAGCAAGATTCTCTGAATTTCAAATTCTTCTTAAGACCCTTTAAGCTTAAGGGTTAAATTTTAGACATTTTCTAGACTCAAAATCATGTAATAGATTTTAATCAAAATTGGAATAAGGATTCTAGACATAAGGTTTGGTACCATTATATCTTGATTTTAATCTCCGTAAGGAGACATAAAAGTGGTGCAAAACTGTTCTTTTTGCAGAATTAATTTTATCCGTGGGTATTCTTCTAGTATATCTTTATAATTCTGTTGTAATAATTTTTTTTAAATTGTCTCTTTGTTTTGAACCTCTGTATATTAAAGTTTATGATCTTGAAATTTCTTTTTCTTTTGCAGGTAAGAACTTATTTTATTGGTTAAAGTTTGGACAGGTGAGTTATTTTGGAACCACGGTTTTGATTTTTCGATTGTCTCCTGGCATTTTGTAGAGAATCCTTACTGACCTTCATTCCAGATTAGTTAGGTTGACTGGGCAGACTTTCTGATAGTTGGAGCCGTGATAAAGTGGGTAAAAACTTACCTGATAAAAATTGATTTTTTTTATGACTTAAAAAAAAATAGATAAAAGTGTAGTATACATAACAGCCGAAATTGAAGAAAACACCAATTATACAACAAACAACTTTTACCAAACTCATTAAAATTTAATTTTCTACCGACCTGTATACTTTTAATGTTCTGAAACCGTTTTCAAGTTTTTTTTAAATTTAAAAATTAGATTTGGTTCAAAACTCTCCATGCGACACAGGAGAAAATTAAAAATGGCGCCTCTCCCTTAAATCTTAGGAGGGGGGGGCATAAGAATTGTAAAATAAAAAAATAAAAACAATGATTTATCTTACCATTAACTCTAAGCCAGAGTGGGCAGCCCTCCCCCCTCCCTCGAACTTAGATTTAGCGGTAGAGTAAGTCAGTTTGTAAACTACTTTTCAGATCGAGTCGATTAGGAATTAGTCTGTGGCACAATGATGAGTAACCTTTACTGGGGAGCTGATGCTCCCACTACAGTCTGCCATCCCTTGTGTCAGACTTGCAGGTACAATAATTCATTGCACTGAAAATTGTCAATGAAAGGATGTTTATAAATCCGGAGTTGGTGTCAGTAATTCTCTCCAGAGAATTAATTATCTGCTGGTTGGTTAGGGTTAGGGTTAATTTTAATTAATTTTCTGCTGGCTGGTTAGGGTTAATTTTAATTAATTTTCTGCTGGCTGGTTAGGGTTAGGGTTAATTTTAATTAATTTTCTGCTGGCTGGTTAGGGTTAGGGTTAATTTTAATTAATTTTCTGCTGGCTGGTTAGGGTTAGGGTTAATTTTAATTAATTTTCTGCTGGCTGGTTAGGGTTAGGGTTAATTTTAATTAATTTTCTGCTGGCTGGTTAGGGTTAGGGTTAATTTTAATTAATTTTCTGCTGGCTGGTTAGGGTTAGGGTTAATTTTAATTAATTTTCTGCTGGCTGGTTAGGGTTAGGGTTAATTTTAATTAATTTTCTGCTGGCTGGTTAGGGTTAGGGTTAGGGTTAATTTTAATTAATTTTCTGCTGGCTGGTTAGGGTTAGGGTTAATTTTAATTAATTTTCTGCTGGCTGGTTAGGGTTAGGGTTAATTTTAATTAATTTTCTGCTGGCTGGTTAGGGTTAATTTTAATTAATTATCTGCTGGCTGGTTAGGGTTAATTTTAATTAATTTTCTGCTGGCTGGTTAGGGTTAGGGTTAATTTTAATTAATTTTCTGCTGGCTGGTTAGGGTTAGGGTTAATTTTAATTAATTTTCTGCTGGCTGGTTAGGGTTAGGGTTAATTTTAATTAATTTTCTGCTGGCTGGTTAGGGTTAATTTTAATTAATTATCTGCTGGCTGGTTAGGGTTAATTTTAATTAATTTTCTGCTGGCTGGTTAGGGTTAGGGTTAATTTTAATTAATTTTCTGCTGGCTGGTTAGGGTTAGGGTTAATTTTAATTAATTTTCTGCTGGCTGGGAATATAGGCTGTGTTGCAATAGAAACCATTTTACTTTTTATATAAAACTAATATTTTTATTATATTTCGAAAAGAACATAATTAGAAACACGAATGCTCTGAGCACGTGTGCGACTCTCACACAAGTCGACACTTCTTCCTCGTTCAGGTTTGAAAAGCCGACTGTAATATTGTGCTTGTTGTGGACCAAGTGAGAGGGGGGGTGGAGAGAGAGAAAGAAAGAAAGAAATAAAAAGGTATCTTCAGTCCATAAATCTTTTGTTTTGGTTTAACAACTTGTTATGATTTTTAATATTCTCGTGGCGATGTCAGCCAACTCTGATTTAATCTTTAACCCCAGCTTGCACCTGTCAACTCGACGCTCAACAATGAAGTTCACTATTAAATATTTAAAATTTAAGAGCTATTAATAAATAAATTCGCCCTTGAATAGAATTCTTTGATCTTTAATCTTTTCATCATCTGGTATTTCAGTGGTTTTACCTGATTTTCGAAGTTTTAACTTTGTGAAATCCTTGGCTTTTATACCTGAAGTCATTTACAATACTTGAAACATTACTAGTTGTTTCATTCAACCGGATTTGACTGTTTGTTGCTGGATCTTTTGTTTCTCTGTGTTTGTGTGGCGAAAGTGATGATCCTGAGTCAAGATCAAGTGGTGGAGGTGGCTGCCCCGACTTGCTTCGTCTCCGCCATAAAAGGATCCGTCTTTGCTTTGAAAAGTGGAGAAATGACAAGCAAAGAGGTTGCTAGCAAGGATCGAACTTACGACCTATGAGAAATGGTGCGACTGGTTGTGGGCGAGTCCATCTTGATAAGAAGAGTATTTTATTTACCTCCTCTCCAGGATGTTAGACACAAGGTCAGGTGTGAGTTTTGATGAAAGTGTTTCTGTGGAACGAACTGGATTCGAACCCGGCACACTCAGGTGCTCAGTGCACGTTGTTAACCACTTAGCCCCAGTGCCATCTAGTGCCATTGATAAGAAGAGTATGAGCCCGGGATTGTCTGTGTTCTGATTGATCAAAAGGAATTGTCTGTGTTCTGATTGGTCAAAAGGAATTGTCTGTGTTCTGATTGGTCAAAAGGAATTGTCTGTGTTCTGATTGGTCAAAAGGAATTGTCTGTGTTCTGATTGGTCAAAAGGAATTGTCTGTGTTCTGATTAGTCAAAAGGAATTGTCTGTGTTCTCATTGGTCAAAAGGAATTGTCTGTGTTCTCATTGGTCAAAAGGAATTGTCTGTGTTCTCATTGGTCAAAAGGAATTGTCTGTGTTCTCATTGGTCAAAAGGAATTGTTTGTGTTCTCATTGGTCAAAAAGAATTGTCTGTGTTCTCATTGGTCAGAAGAAATTGTCTGTGTTCTCATTGGTCAAAAGGAATTGTTTGTGTTCTCATTGGTCAAAAAGAATTGTCTGTGTTCTCATTGGTCAGAAGGAATTGTCTGTGTTCTCATTGGCCAAAAGGAATTGTCTGTGTTCTCATATGTCAAAAGGAATTGTCTGTGTTCTCATTGGTCAAAAGGAATTGTCTGTGTTCTCATTGGTCAAAAGGAATTGTCTGTGTTCTCATTGGTCAAAAGGAATTGTTTGTGTTCTCATTGGTCAAAAAGAATTGTCTGTGTTCTCATTGGTCAGAAGGAATTGTCTGTGTTCTCATTGGCCAAAAGGAATTGTCTGTGTTCTCATATGTCAAAAGGAATTGTCTGTGTTCTCATTGGTCAAAAGGAATTGTCTGTGTTCTCATTGGTCAAAAGGAATTGTCTGTGTTCTCATTAGTCAGAAGGAATTGTCTGTGTTCTGATTGGTCAAAAGGAATTGTCTGTGTTCTGATTGGTCAAAAGGAATTGTCTGTGTTCTGATTGGTCAAAAGGAATTGTCTGTGTTCTGATTGGTCAAAAGGAATTGTCTGTGTTCTGATTGGTCAAAAGGAATTGTCTGTGTTCTCATTGGTCAAAAGGAATTGTCTGTGTTCTCATTGGTCAAAAGGAATTGTCTGTGTTCTCATTGGTCAAAAGGAATTGTCTGTGTTCTCATTGGTCAAAAGGAATTGACTGGGATTATTTAATGTCTGACATCTGATGACTTGGGGAGAAAAATAAGAAAGGAGAAAAGAGAAGTGAGAGACAACGTCGAGTTATTTGTGAGCCAAATTATTTTGTTTTATTAAAGGATCAGAGAGATCGTTGCTTTCATTCAGTGGAACGGAGTTTTGGAGTCCGAGTGATAGACTTCGAAATCTTTCAGTTTGGCTTTTCATGTCTAACAATTTGAAATCTCTGATCGTCCATTTTCCATTTTTTTCTGCTTTTTTTTTTCACTAGATATCTTTGGAGTTGTCTTCCTTTCAACTTTCTGATGAAGGGGGTGTTGGAGTAAGGAACCTGGATTACCTGTGTCTGCCTCTGACTCCTCTAGAAACATTTATTTTGTTTCGAAATTGTTATTAAATCATACGATAATATAATCTTTTATTTGATACTTTATTTTATTAATAATAATAATAATAATAATAATATCTCTATATATAAGGCATATTCCGACAACGTTTGTTGAATACTCTAGTCAGTCTTTCTATATGTGCCTCCCTTCGCATCAATAGACCGTAAATTCACTTCTTGATGTGGTAATGTCTCATGACCGTATGGTTATGATGCTTGCTTGCGGAGTCTAGGTTGATTCTGTAGCAGGGGTTCGAACCTTGCGACCGTCTGAGATTATCATTCCCTACACTGATGAGAGCGAAAGTTTGAAACATTGGCGTATGTAGGTAAAAATAATTTGATATTATTTACTTAAAAATTAATATTATATATATATATATATATTTGGATGAATATCCAAGCTTATGATTTAAAAACAAACAGCGAAACGCGTGTATGCCGCGACAAGAAAACATTGAGATAATAGTTTCATTAGCTGAAAAAAAAGAAGATAAATGATGATAATGAGTACGGATTGTAATTCAGGCTTTGCTTGCTATGTTTTTCATTGCATTTATTTGGTTTTTGGTCTGAAGAGGTTGACTCTCTATGAAGAGTACAACCAAAACATGTATGCACATATGTAACCAATAATGTTTGTATGAATAAAAATGTATACTATATATATATATATATATATATATATATAATATATATATATATATATATATATATATATATAAAGTACTGTGTGGTAGGGCAGGAAAAATCCAGCAGAGTGCTCGATTAATTAAGAAATCCGAGATTTCGAAGGATTAAGAGCGTAAATATTTATTTATAAAATACAGAAATTCAATTTTCAAGCTCCTCAAATTCATTCCCTTATACCTCTCCACACTTCACTCAGAATGACATTTTAGGACCCGCTTTACACCCGGAAACCATTGCACTAAATAGCCAGTGTTATTTTAATAACACGCTTATACCTACAGTATTTTTCCCTGCCACGAGGGTTTTTTTATTTTTATTCTTATTCTTATTTTTATTTTTTTATTTTTACTTTTATTTTCATCTTTTAAATTCGCCGGGCCACCATTATTATTATTATTATGACTGTTATTATTAATAGTAGTATTATTCCCTTCTTTGCCACTCTTACACTTTATGCTACAATATGGGGTCGAAAAGTTAGCCTGCGGTGCCGAGCCTTAAAGCCAACGGCTATCAATGTTTACTACGCCGCACCTAGATCCTTCCTTCTCACCCCTCCCCTCGGCGTCTCACCCGACATCTGCATCTCTACTTCGTCTTTCCCCTATACTTCCTGGCCCCCAAACCCCGACCTCTACCCTACAGAAATTCTTACATTTTATATTACAAAAAAAACCCCAAAAAACCCTTTTCTTCTGCTTTATTTTAATTAATAACCATTAAAAATTTAAATATTAGAATCTAAATTTAACCCCTCACGCACACATATGTACCCCCTCCCCCTTTCACAAATCACGTCCTACGTGATCTAAGACATGACCGAATAAGTTCCACCATTCCTGAATATGTTTATCAGCTGACGATAATCGGGATCAACCTCCCGCTTTGAAACCGACGGTACTGATGTTACATTGAATTTCTGTATTTTATATATATACTAGACCACCCGTGACCCGTTGGGTCAGTTTGTTATATTAGCTATGGAATTATAGTAGCGGTGGCCAGGGCGATTTGAGAAAGGAAGGGGGTACAGCAGGCTTTCTCGCGTACGTAACGAAAACAGAGGGAGTAGGAGTGGTGAAATCTATGAGAGGGAAAGTGGGAGGTGGTTTCGTTCACCGACCGCTAGTATGGCTGATATTAATAATGAGTGTTGTTTTTTTTTTGTTTGTTTGTTTTTGTTTTTTAAAAGGGAGGAGTTTTTTTGAAACTGCGACAGACTTTACGAAGTCCTCCCGTTGAATGTTTTTAGCCGTGAAGAAAACAAAAAAACTATTTGATGAAATTAAATGAAATTGTTTATATTAAAAGCGATATAAAAATTTCCAGAATGAAAAATTTCATGCGTTCGTTAATCATAATAGAGAATAACGGAATTGGAATAACAGATTGAAGACGATGCTATTTACGCATGCGCAACCAGATGTTGAAAACCGGAAAGCTGAAAGCTGATTGCAAACATACAAGATCAATAGACTTTTAGTATTATATATATATATATATATATATATATATAGTCTTATGAAGCTTTGAGTCATTTTAAGCAAAGAAAGAAAATGCAGTTTACAATACCAGGGATACTACCTAAATCCAAAATATCGCAGACTTAACACTTGCATAAGCCGACTTAGCGCTGGAAAATTTACAAATACAAAAGGGGTGTAAGTCTATAACAGTAAACAAAAAATATATATATGTAAAAAAAACATGTAAAGTAAAAATAGTTTGAAAAAATCATTTGCGAGGATGTAAGTCTGAAAATCTTTGGAATTATCCAACACCCCTTCATCAGAAAGTTGAAATTATCCTCATATAAAGGCATTCATTAATTCCGAAGTGTCAATATTTCACGAATGTCTATCCTATGGATTTTTATTGGGGAAATGAGAAATTTACAGTGATTTTAGTACCACGTCTATCACAGAGTAAAGAAAAGAAGAAAGAAAAAAAGATAAACATTTGCTGTCAACATAAAATTGATTAATGACGTCACATTTATTTTTCCTTGGATTTTTCGAAGTAATTTATTGGAAAGAGGAAATTGAATTCATTCTAGTCTCAATGTCAGCCTGGAATGTACATCCGCTGATATCAATGTATCAGCCGTAAATATATTACACTGGATATGTAGATTGATGTTAATGTCACACGGATATATATATATATATATATATATATATATATATATATATATATATATATTAGTATTTCATGTATCCACATAAAATTTTATAAAGAGATATTATTTTTTATGTATCAATTTTCAGTATTTACTTCAACAGTGCTCGATACATAAGTAGAGCTAGGTAGTAAGCTATGAAAATATAATTATGGCAATTAAGCTACACAGATATATATATATGTGTGTGTGTGTGTATTTAGGCAGCATTTTCTCATTTATGCAAACATTGTTAAAAATAACAGAATGAGTCTGTTTAATTATACATTTTTTATTTTTGTATTAAAATCAAAAAAATAAATAAATGTTTCACAGGTTTCACCAACGTTTCGATTCTTTGTTTGAATCATTCTCAGGTGTCAAAAGCAAATGAACAAAAAAGCTGGAGAAAGAAGAGAATTTTTTTTAAAAAAGCGGAGTAAGAACAGTTTTGCACCACTTTTATGGCCCCTTTTATGAAGATATGATGATAATAAACCTTATGTCTAGAATCCTTATTCTAATATTGATCGAAATTCATGAGATGACTTTGATCCAATATTTAAAAATTTCATAAAAATCGGAGGTATCAGAAGTTTTATTAAGTCCATCCACTCTCTAAAACTAAATCCACATTACCCACCCGTACACCCAGCAGATGCGCCCCAAAATTCATAATGATCGGTTAATTAGTTTAGGAGTGAATAAGTATACTTAACTTTGTATAACAATATTTATAAATAATTATCAAATTATTTATTACCTACAGACGCTAGCGTTTCAAGCTTATTGCTTTAATCAGTGTAGGAAGTGACAATTTCAGACGGTCGGAAGGTGTGAACCCAGTTCACAGAGTCAGCCAAGACTCCATAAGCAGTCGCCCTATCCGTACAGCCACCGGGAACTGTCATGTGATTAAGGGAAATTAAGATCTATATGTGCCTAGAAGCAGACAGAAAACTTATCGAGAGGGTTCAATGAATGAATTTGGAACTTTACTTTAAAGCTAAGTGATAGTCTATTTTTAGCATCCCCAAGAGTGCTCGAACTGAATTTCTGAAACGGCTTTATTTTTTTAGCTATAGAGATATAAGAGTGTGATATAGTTTGCTTGAATCATTGTGTGTAATATATATATATATATAGACTAGCAGGGTTACCCAGCGTTGCCTGGGGATCCTCCCTCCCCGTCTACCCCCTCACCTCGCCCACTTCACCCCTGCCTCTTTTCTCATCATCGCCTGGGGCAAAAGCGGAACATATTTCTATCATAAAAAGTACCATCTTTGTCTTGCCCAGTCGTCCCACTCGCCTCTGCCCCACCTCCCCCTTTCATTAAAAAAATATTTCTTGGGGATCAGACCATTGACCTCTCGGTTTTTGTCTTTTCTCGATACCCGTATCGCCCAGCGGACAGCGTATAAGATCCAATGAAAAATGAGTCACTTGAACGCGGTTTGAATTCGGGCTTCATTTTGGCAACCCGCACATGTGCACAACGTACAGATGAAGGAAAAACGAAGAAATTTGGGTACCACGAGAAGTTCCGTGTCGATTCGGCATGAAGAAATCGATGTTATTTACAATTGTTCGATATTTCTCGCCCGAAAGATGGGCTATTCAGAAAACGTTAACTTCACAGGTATCTATCTGGTCTGTCGGGAGCCTTTTGCAGACATACAAACACACGTGCATACAAACATGCATACATACATACATACATAAATACATAAATACATACATACGTACATACAAGCATAAATACGTACAAGCATACATACATACAAACATACGTACATGCATACATACAAACATACATACAAACATACATACATACAAACATGCATGCATACATGCATACAAACGTACATGCATACATACGTACATGTATACAAGCATACATACGTACACACGTACATGCATACAAGCATACATACATACAAACATACATACGTAAATACAAACATACATACGTAAATACAAACATACATACGTACATGCAAACATGCATACATACAAACATACATATATACATACATGCATACATGCATACATACATACATGCATACATGTATACATGCATACAAGCATACATGTGTACATGCATACAAGCATACCTACGTACATGCATACAAGCATACATACGTACATACATGTATACATGCATACAAGCATACATACGCACATACATGCATACAAGCATACATACGAGCATATGTACAAGCATACGTACACACATACACACATACATACATACAAACATACGTACATACACACACATACATACACACATACATACACACAAACACACACGCATGCAACTGACCTTTATATAATAGATACTTCATAGAAGACTAATAACAATGAGTTGTAACAAGAAAACCTTTAATACTTAAGAATAAGAAGGTGATTGAAAAAAATTTTTGTTGTATATAATTAGATCTTATTCCCATCCAGATTTCTCGTCTAGAGTCGTATGTGTGACGCCGGAATACCACAACATTTGTAGGATATTATCACTTTAGCGAGTGTTTCCATTTCTTGATGTCAGCCTACTCTCTGTTTCATGCGTATATTTGTTGACTGTGACTGTTTTTACGCATCAGAAAAAATTATGAATCGTCATGAAAATGTGTGGAATTATATTTATTTTTGATTAGATTTTTGTGTTTCTGTTGTTTTATTTGTTTACTGTATTTAGAATCATTAGATTTTTATTTATTCTGTTAAGCTTGTGTGCAATGTCTAAGGGAATTGGACGAAAAATAATGCAAGGGTGATAATTGTAAAAATATTCAATAAGTGTTCGGATATTAAGTATTAATTTGATAATCGTTTGTCTCTCAGTAATTAGATGTCTGTTATATTGTGATAATTTTTTAATAATTCAGTAATATATATATATATATATATATATATTTGGTAATTATATACATCCGACACTCATATGCATGAACTTACATACATATACATACACACATTCATATATATATATATATATATATATATATATATATATATTTGGTAATTATATACATCCGACACTCATATGCATGAACTTACATACATATATATACACACACACATTCATATATATATATATATTTGGTAATTATATACATCCGTCACTCATATGCATGAACTTACATACATATATATACACACACACATTCATATATATATATATATTTGGTAATTATATACATCCGACACTCATATGCATGAACTTACATACATATATATACACACACATTCATATATATATATATATATATATATATATAGTATTATTGGGAGATATTATCTAAGAGCAATGTATTCTGGTTGTCTAAGAGCAATGTATTCTGGTTGTTTAAGAGCAATGTATTCTGGTTGTTTAAGAGCAGTGTATTCTTGTTATCTAAGAGCAATGTATTCTAGGAATATAAATAATTACCCTACTTATGGAATTATATTTGACAACTATATTTCAAACAACACAAAACTACTGGTATAGGTCTATCGCTTGTAGGATTGTTGGAGTCTTTTCCAGCTTGAATGTGGTTATTCTCAAAGAGTAATGTCTTCAAAGAGTAATGTGGAATATAAATAATTATCCAACCTATAGAATTATATTTGACAACTTTATTCATCATTAAATAACCGATAGATGGTTGATATGCCGTAAACCAAACCAAACTTAAAGCTCAATTTCATCCACAGACATAATGACACAAAATCTCAATTATAGTATGATTTCATAGTTGTGTAAGTTTTGGAATGAGTTAAATTAATAAACGATTTACCATCACTCATGCTAACAATTCCAGCCAAAATGATGGCTAACAAAGATGCAACTTCGGCAAACGTAACAGTATCCTGGCGCCCCATCTGGCGCCCCATCTGGCGCCCAAACAGCTTACAAAGGGCACCGGCCCTGAAAGAAATAAAACAATGTATAGTTGATATCGTCAGCCAAAATGTGTTGAAAGAACACCACTTACCCTTTCATTTTACACCTACACTACCAAAACTAATGTGACAACGTACCACTTTTTTAGGGAGGGGGGGCAGTTTTTGCATTACATTTTTAGATAGTAATATTTTTTTTTTAAAATCTATATGAAAAAATTAACCAACACTAAAACGTTGGCAATAGTACCTAAGTAATCGTGCACATTTAGCAAACTTTGAAAGCATGTTACAGCTAAGTAATATGCAACAGTAAGTAGGTACGACCGTAATGGCATTTATAGATGGATGATAAAAAGAATGCGAGAAGCATAAATCTGCAAAAAGTTTTGTTGACGAATGTGTCAGTTTAGACATCGAGACAAAGGATGAAAATAATAAATGGCGCGAAAAAAATGATGGGTTAAATTAAGATCTGAGGAAAGACAAAGATGTGGGAATAAAAACAAAAGAAAAAGGAAGAATTCCTTGACATCAAACTCCACCCCCCCCCGCACACACGTTATCCGTCCTTCCTTTTTTTACCTGGTTGTCCAAAAGAAATGTTGTATGCTGATGATTTAGTACTTGCCTGGGAAGCAATAGAAGAAGAGCTACCTGTTAAGTTGTAAAGCTCTATCTGAAAGGATATAGAGTCCTTTGTGTGTGCAAGATCTGCTACCTTGGATCGGATCTGTTCCGACTGCGAGTTACGTCAAATGCTGATACACATCTTTTCTTTCTTTCTTTCTTTCTTTCTACTGTTCCTGACTTGTTTGTTTAAGGTTTTGTTTTTTTTTGGGACGCGTCTTGTACAATTTGAATTTCTGTTCATTAAAGTTCTGATTTTCAACCGAAGATGGTTGCTTTCTAGCAACTGATATATATATATATATATATATATATATATATATATATATATATATATATATATATAAAATCAATTTAATCAATTTAAACAAGAGCAATATTTATTGAATCATCAAGTAGTTTAAACAAGGAATATCTCAATAAACTATTTTCCTTTCCTTAACCCATGGATTTTCAAAAATGCAAGCTTTCATCATCATCATTTTATTATATATATATATATATATATATATATATATATATATATATATAGTTGATGGTTTATTATACCCTTTGGATATTTGTAACAAGCTATATATATATAGTAAGTTATGAAAATATATTTTTGGCAATTAAGCTACACAGAGGCTCCCGCGTTTCATCCCGGGGGGAATCGTCAGGCTAAACGGGGATGAAACGAGGGAGCCTCTATGTAGCCCAATTGCCAAAAATATATTTTAGTTGCCATAAATATATTTTCATAACTTATTACCTAGCTCTACTTACGTATCGAGCACTGTTGAAGTAAATACTGAAAATTGATACATAAAAAACTATATCTCCTTATAACATTTTATGTGGATACATGAAATAGTTATATATATATATATATATATATACACACACACAGAGTTCGATATAAGTATAAGTATAAGAAAGTTGTCTTTGGAAATGACAGCCTTGAAGAACATATAGGCCACATCTCGTTGGACTAAAACCTCGGCAGATGAATTTCTATCTAGCACGTCTGTATACATTTGAATGTAGCTCAACCAAAAAAGTTTAAGTTCACATTTAAATGCATACAGACGTGTTGGATAAAAATTCACTTCTAACGATCGGATTTACGATGAAACTTCAGTAAAGTGTTAGGATAAGACCCTTTTAAATATTTATTAATTATTGTTATAGAGCTTTATCTGAAAGGATATCGAGCCCTTTGTGTGTGCAAGATTTGCTGTCTTGGATCGGATCTGTTCCGACTGCGAAAAGTATATATATATTTATATATATATATATATACATATATATATATATATATTAGTGAAATAAATGATGAGAAAATTTATTTTTAGAGGAGCAATATTTATTGAATCATCAAGTAGTTTAAACAAACAATATACCAATAAACTCTTTTTCCTTTCCTTAACCCATGCATTTTCAAAAATGTAAGCTTTCATCATCATTTTATTTTATATATATATATATATATATATATATATATATACACACACACACACACACAAAGTTGGACGTAAGTATTAAAAATATTTTTTGGAAATGACAGCTTGTAAGAACATAGAGGCCACATCTCGTTGGAAGATGATTTCTGCACCAAACTTGAGTGACATTTGCAGTTTGAGCCATTTTGCTGAAAGGTCCACAGTTGAATCAAGCATGGGAATGCGGATACTGTTAATGTAAAGGTTAGCATCAATTTAGAATGTTAATATAGATAAAATATATGGCTGAAAAATCTACCTGTATAAGGAAGTGATAATGAAATCTGATAGGAAAGTATGAGGCAAGTAAAAACATAAGGCGATTGTTGAATTAATAAGAAATGCTGATGATTCAGTGAATAGAAGATCTAAGTTCAAGACTTGGAGAAATGCTATGGAAAGTAAAGGAGCCGACAGAAAGAAGAAAATTCCTCTGCGCAGTTTGTGGAAAGAGAATTGGGAGCAACTCAATTTTTTGCAGTACTTTTAAGCATTGGATGTACAAGAAGTGCAGTGGAATTACAGGGAGGTTAAGAGAGTGACAACCAGTTTGCGTGCAAGAACTGTAAGACAATGAAGATGGATAAGAATTCAGATGTGAAGAAAGTATATTTGGAATATAATAGTAGTAGTAGTAATAATAAAAAATAAATAAAAATATAATAATAGTAGTAGTAGTAGTAGTAATAAAACTAAATGGAAATATAATAGTAGTAGTAGTAATAAAATAAATAATATAATAGTAGTAGTAGTAATAAAATATAATAGTAGTAGTAGTAATACAAATAAATAAATATATAGTAGTAGTAGTAGTAGTAGTAATAATAAAAATATAATAGTAGCAGTAGTAACAGAAATGTGTAAAAAAAATAATAGTAGTAGTAGTAGTAATCTTTCTCCTCCACCATTATTATTATTATTGTTATTATTATTATAGTAGTAGTAGTGGTAGTAGACGTTTTTTCACACTGTGCCCACAGATTCCCATGACTCTCTATCTCGCCATCCAATTACATCATTCATCAAATTTGGCAGCTCAGAGAGATTGCAGTCTAGGTCGTCATAAGTCTCCGTGATAGAGGTATCGGCTTGTCATTCTCTGTTAGCATTTCTCTGTGTAGATTCCCACAAAAGAACTTCACTAACAATCTCGTCTTTAGATCTCCAGTAATACCTTCCGAATCTGAATCTGCGCTCTTTGCTGATGTCTGATACTGGATGAACGTTCCCATACAATCGTATATTGATCAAACGTTCTCTCCAGATGACATTTAAAGCCACGTTTTTAGCAATGCTTTATCGGATTTTCTTTCATTGTTTTTTTTTTCTTTCGTTTTACGGCATATCAACCCTTTTCGTGATATTTAATGCTGTATTCAGTCTTTTTGGTAAAAGTTTGATGCTACAAATTCTTGATATTCAACTTTTTATGCATTGCGTTTGCATCAACTAGTTATTTGTGATGTACTACTTTGATGCTACTATTTTGATGCTACTATTTTGATGCTACTATTTCGATGCTACTACTTTGATGCTACTATTTTGATGCTACTATTTTGATGCTACTATTTTGATGCTACTATTTTGATGCTACTACTTTGATGCTACTACTTTGATGCTACTATGTTGATGCTACTATTTCGATGCTACTATTTCGATGCTACTACTACTTTGATACTACTACTACTTTGATACTACTACTATTTTGATACTAGAAACTACATTCACCCGGAGTGGGTGTAGCTGTGGCCTATGTAAATCCAGGCCGGTGCACTAAGTCGAGTTATTCTGGTGATGTCATTGATAGTGGTTCTTACTCCCACTATCAATCAGGATCGGAAGTGAGCTGTGTCTTAATGCACATGCAACCATCTGTAATCAGAGACTCAACTCCATAGGATTATTCATTCACTTTGAAATCATTGTTAACTTGTTCCTGCTATTGTGACTTTATTCCCTTGCCAAGAACACGACTACCCTCCTAAGAATTATTCATTCACTTGGAAATCATTTTTAACTTTTTCTTTTTTCCAAACGTATTTTCCTTTTTTATAGATGTTAAGCATGAAAGAGAAAGAAAAAATTCCAATATGGCGTCCAAAAATTAAGACTTTGCATTAAAGATCGAATTTTAAGTCTTAAAAAAATAAATTAGAATTTTATTTCGAGATAAAAAATAGAATTTTAGACTAATTAAAAAGTTTCATTCAAAATCCCCCTCCCCTCAAAAATACAATTTTAGACTAATTAAAAAGTTTCATTCAAAATCCCCATCCCCTCAAAAATACAATTTTAGACTAATTAAAAAGTTTCATTCAAAATCCCCCTCCCCTCAAAAATACAATTTTAGACTAATTAAAAAGTTTCATTCAAAATCCCCCTCCCCTCAAAAATACAATTTTAGACTAATTAAAAAGTTTCATTCAAAATCCCCATCCCCTCAAAAATACAATTTTAGACTAATTAAAAAGTTTTATCGAAAATCCCCCCCCCCCCAAAAAAAAACATGACTGATCTACTTGTACTGGAAACCGCATTCACCCAGAGTGGTTTGAGCCAGCTCCATTCATCCTCGCCACGAAGGCCGACCAAGCTTGACGATTTGAAGTTAATGATTGGGTGATCTCTAGCCATTCGCTGTTCCAACCCTAACCAAAACCCTAACACTAACCCTAACCAAAGCCCTAAACCTAACCAAAACCCTAACCCTAACCCTAACCCAAACCCTAACCCTAACCCTGACCAAAACCCTAACCCTATAGGAGAGCTGGGGCAATTTCTTCATAGATGAATGCTCTTGGTTGACAGCGAAGGACATGACGTAACCAGTGTAGACGTCTCATGAGAATGACTTGTCAGAGGGAGTTAATTTTGCTGCGGAAACATCCTGTGTTATTTTAGACGTAGTTCTGCCATTGCACACGGAGGACGCGACATAGGCAGTGGTGATCGAAAGTTTCCAGTCGCCTCTCACTCTCATTGGCTGCAACTCGCTGCAATAACGAAGGATCATCCACACCAGCATTTGCACCAGATGCATATTTTCATGCCACGCTTATCAAGTTTCATGTAATACTTGGGTATTACATGAAACTGCATCCAGTAGATGTAGTTTCATGTAATACTCAAGAGAAATTCTAATTAAACCATAAATGGAATCCTGAACTTACTACGACTTCAGGTCAGAGTGAACCAGAGAGTATTTGTAACTATGGCGTGAGTGACTCCACACTTTCCAAATCTACCAAATTCGGTCTTCTCCATTGTATGCAGTTACTTATCTGTGTCACTGAAAAAATGGTTGGATCATTCTCATACTCCAGGAAGTACCTTACTCCAGATGCAATCCTCTACCTATATTTCAAGTTAGACACGTCGACAGATGGAAAACTGCTGCCACATCTGGGGAGGTACTGTTGCCACATCTGGGGAGGTTCCGCACAGAGCACTCTTTCCTGCCTTGGTAGAGTACAAAATCGACTTTGACATCTAGTAAGGGGTGATCTTTTCTCTCACAGACGTTGCTAGTCTCTCTCTACTCGATCGTTATTTCCCTGGAAGGTGCTCGACTGAGCTCCAATCTTTTGGTTCTTCCTTGTAAGACTCGTCTTGCTACTACAACAAAAATAAAACTTTTCTTTCTCGCTTCATGTGCCTAGTGTTAGGCGACATTTTCCAGGGATCGAGCTTCCTTGGAAGGGCTTTTCACCTGTGAAACACATTATCACAGGGCTGCTTCCTTGTTGACTACAACTTGGTCGTCTTCAAATGCAATGTCAAGAAATTCTTGTCATCAACCGCTCCAAAAGTAACCAAACACAGTTCATGCTATTTATCAATGTGAGTACTCCCATCGTGTTCCTCATCTTTTGGCTGGCATTTATTCCCATCTCATTAACCCTTATCCTTGAGTGGCTCTTAGTCTTGATAAGTGGTGACCTAGGTAGTAAAAAGAAATTCTTTCTAGTTATTTGTTCATATTTTGCGAAATACATCTTTTTCGATGAACAGGAGGGAGTTGTTATCAATGTCATGTTCCTGGGTTTCATGAAATTTTGGGGTCTCTCAACACCGTATTTTCTCTCTCAGGTGACCCAATCAAGGTTGATCAGACGCTGATTCTTCCACCAAGCAACAGGATTTTACAAATGTGACTTTTTATGGCCGCAGCACAACATACTTTCGATTAATGTTGCGTATGTGCAGAATTGTGACTGTGTACCTCTAACATGTTCTACTGCGTATAAAAATTGCCCTCTTCTCTCAAAAAGGTTGCCGAGCCGTGGTATCAATGGTACATTGTCTTTTAGCAGACAATGTAATAGATGGACAGTGAGTATTGATTTACTTCTCTCCAGGAGTTAGGCACAAGGCCAGTTTTTATCTTACTCCCACAAGTAAGATGTGACCCAAGGTCGGGTCGGGAAAGTGGGGTTTAAAAATTGCCTGGGCAGCCCCGTCAGCATTCCCCGGTAGGGGCGCCTCAGGCAGTAAGCGATAAACTTACTCCTCCCCAAAGAGGGGAGGCGAAGCCTGGGAGGGTGGACCTCTTAAAACTGCACAGGACAGACCCATAGACCGGCGTAAATGAGACCCCAAAGGCCAAGACAATACCAGTCTATGGGGTGCAGTATCCATCGGAACAGATACTACACTTTGATCTTAGCCAAAAGGAGATGGACAGTGAGTAGCACAGAGTGATGGACAGGGTAACAAAGCGATGAATAATGTGTAACAATGAACTGTGTATCGGATCACGAGCACTAGCAGATCAACGAATGAGGTAACTCACCAACAGACAGCATATGTGCCAATGCACTGTGAGCATATTTTTCATGGAAATCGCTCCAGACAAGACATGAAGCCACTTGATGTAAAGAGCTAAAAAGAACAAATAAGATTATCGCAAAAACAGGAGATGCCTATTGGCCTTACTCTTGAAGACCAAGGTTATAGTTAGGAGGAAAACAGTCAGCAGGAAGAGAATTTCACAAGCCTGCGGTTCTTGGAAAGAAGCTACTGGAATTGTGACTGTATCCCATATGTTCCTTATCTTTCAGCTTGCAATCATTCCTGTCTCATTAAACCTTATCCTCAAGTGGCTGTTAGCCTTGATAAACATTGACCACCTTAGTATAAAAAAAAGACGAGGACTATGCTAAGTAGTCATAAAATGAAAGAGAGATTCCTTTCTATGTTGTATGGAAGTCTAGATTACCACACTAGAGGCAACTTGGTGATTGCATGAAAAAAGATGTGACTAAAATAGGGAGTTTAACTTTCAGCTTCCGAACTTTTTTTTTTACATGATAAGTAAAAAAAAAAAATTAAAAAACGTGTCCGATATTTTCTGGGGCAGCATTTTTTTAAATCTTTATATTTATGTATTTATTCCTAAAAATGTTTTAAAAGATTCTTGGAGCGTTTAATGTATGGAAAATTCCCGTGGGGAAATGGAGGCTTTTTTTCCCTGAAACCTGTCATTTTAAGTGGCCAATTTTAGCCTGAATTATTATCCACAAAATCTATTTAGTGGCTTTCATTTTGAATGCCTTTCATAGACGTGTGCATCTATATGAGTATTTTTGTATATATGCATATGTGCATTGTAGGGTATGTAGTACACACACACACACACACACACACCTATATATAGGGCTTTACGCGCTCCACTACTTTTATGGAATTTTGAGTGTCATATATATATATATATATATATAATGTTGTTTGCTCGCTTCACAGCAAGTTTCTGCTACTGTTCCGAAAGCTAGTTTCATTCTATATATTGGAAGAATATTCGTCCCAGCACTGTAAAATTAATTTTTCGAACAGTTTTGCACCACTTTTATGTCCCTTACGAAGATTAAAATCAAGATATGATTATACTAAAACTTATGTCTAAAATCCTTATTCCAATTTTGATAAAAATCTAATATATATCTACCCCCGTCGATGAAATAAAAAGTTCAGTTCAAATTTCTATACAGGTTCCCGAGTTCGACAGAAATACTCCCGAGTTTGACAAGATACACCTGAAGAAGGTCGACGGTTACATCAGCCGAAACGTTGTGAGAATAACATCCAAGATGAGAATAGTAGTTCGAATAATCCAAATAATACAAGATTGGATTAAATGCACAACAATTAATGAACATTAAATGGCTGATACTAGTCAACTTTTCAGGGTACTTTTTTACATTGGGACCCGCGCTTAAAGTGCCTTCGGCGTTGATGTTTTCTGGATGTTTACGTTAAACGACGGAGAGTGCCGAATAAAAAAAATGCGGTGACTTACCTGTGTCCAAAAAAACACAAACGAGGCTGGATTTATAAGCGGGACAAAACAAGCAACAAATTTTGTATGAAATAAATATTTATTTTTTTAACGAACATTCAAATAAGTGTTTGAATGAAAAAGTTAATTTTTTGTTACGTTTTTTCTTCTTACATTTATTTCCACATTTTTGGCATTTATTTTTATTTTTTTCTCATTAAACATAACATAACACATAAATAACAGTGTTAATAACAGTGAATAGTTAATCAAGCAAGTGCTGTTTTACATTTTTTTACGAAATTTCTTTTTTTTTATACTTTTTTTACTGATTATTTTTGTTGTTTTTGTTAGGGTTTATGTTTAGGGCAGGGTTGGGAATTAGGGTTAGTGCAGGTTTAGGGTTAGGGTTATCGTCCCTTCATAAGTTTCAACAGCCAGTGATTCCATGTAAAAATTCATGTTAAAATCGCGTTTCTATCAGTTTGCAAGTTAAGCGTTTCATTCAGTTTGAAGGTTTAGCTGTCGTCTGCTTATTCGTCTCGCTTCGGGCCTTTCCGGCGTTTAACGTAAACCGACGGAAAGCACCGACGCCGAAATACTTTTAGCGTTGGTCCTACTGTAAAAAAACTACCATATTTTTTGTCTGTTAAATATAGCTTAAAAAAGTAAAATGAATATGTTTCTACTTCATTAATTTATTCAAAATTATAGCGATTTAATTATTTTTAAAACAATAAATATTCTTTATCTTCTTTTTTTCTCATTAAACATAACATAACACATAAATAACAGTGAATAGTTAATCAAGCAAGTGCTGTTTTACATTTTTTTATGAGATTTCTTTGTTTTTTATACTGATTATTTTCATTGATTTCGTTAGTGTTTAGGGCAGGGTTAGGAATTAGGGTTAGGAATTAGGGTTAGGGCAGGGCTAGGGTTATCGTTCCTTCAGAAGTTTCAACAACCAGTGATACCATGTTAAAATTCATGTTGAAATCGCATTTCTATCAGTTTGCAAGATCAGTGTTTCATTCAGTTTGAAAGTTTAGCTGTCGTCTGCTTCTTCGTCTCACTTCGGGGCTTTTCGGCGTTTAGCGTAAACTGCCGGATAGCATCGACGCCGAAAGACTTTTAGTGCAAGTCCTATTTTAAAAAGGTACCCTTTTCAGTTAATGATGGCACAGTTAGAGTGAACCCAAATGCTGGAAATATTTTAAAAATAATGTAATAGTATATATATATATATATATATATATATATTTTGAACATATTTCACCCCAAACAAGGCAGGTCGCCACTGTAGACGTAAAGGGTTACTGAGAATTTGGGTGTGGGTTTTGGGTGACACCCCAAGTTGGGAGCAGTGTAGCGAGATGTCTGTTTACATATATATATATATATATATATATATATATATATATATGAGAGAAAAAGAAAGAGAGTAGAGGGTAGTGCAGCATCAGTGCAATTCCAACAAGAGAAAAATCTATTTTGAAAGAAGTGAGGCTACCAACATTTGTAAAAAAACATTTTTCAACAATTGTTTGTTATTTTATTATTTTATTATGTTATAATGCGTTTCAAGCCTTTGTGCTCTCTTCAAATATTTTTTCCATTAGAAATCTTATCTTACATGAAACAATTATCCTCTTAAACAAGGCACTCTGTCTCTTCACCCAAGGCTTAATGCCCTCTTTCAAGAAGGCAATATAGGACACAGTATTCGTGTTATTTTCGTCTTTCATGTGATCAACCGCCATGACATCTGCCAATGCATCAATCACCTGTTGCCATCGGAAATGGTTTGGACGATCATTTTCATTTATCACCTATCTTTTGTTTGAACCATCTGGTCAATAAAGGGCGGACCAAGGAATTTCGTCGATAAAAAAATACCTTCGAAAGATCAATTTTGATGACAAAAAAACAAAAAGAATATTGTAGTATAGCTGGAGTGTCGTTGATAACTTCATTGGTAGAGTCAGCTGGTCGAATTGTTGTAGTCGCAGTCGTGAGGTTCCCATCGTTGTCTTATTCTTCTCAATAATAGATTTCATTAACGTTATTAATAAAGAAAAACATCGACAAATGCAACTGGGTTTTCAAAATCTCTTTGGAGTTTTATTTCTTCATAGCATACATGTATACACATAAAACACCCCTTTCCCCGTCAGCAGCTATTCAAACCCACTGCTCTCTCTCTCTCTCTTTCTCTCTCTCTTTCTCTTTCTCTGTCTTTCTCTCTCTTTCTCTCTTTCTCTCTTTCTCTCTCTTTCTCTCTCTTTCTCTCTCTCTCTTTCTCTCTCTGGCTCTCTCTCTTTCTCTCTCTCTCTCTCTCTTTCTCTCTCTCTCTCTCTCTCTCTATCTTTCTCTCTCTCTCTCTTTCCCTCTCTCTTTCTTACTTTCTTTC
>OY744544.1:2570998-2700998 GCA_963556195.1 Sepiola atlantica | reverse complement strand
CCTATTTAAGTCATCTAAAGTTACATCAGTTTGCTTGCAAATGCCTATTTAAGTCATCTAAAGTTACACCAGTTTGCTTGCAAATGCCTATTTAAGTCATCTAAAGTTACATCAGTTTGCTTGCAAATGCCTATTTAAGTCATCTAAAGTTACACCAGTTTGCTTGCAAATGCCTATTTAAGTCATCTAAAGTTACACCAGTTTGCTTGCAAATGCCTATTTAAGTCATCTAAAGTTACATCAGTTTGCTTGCAAATGCCTATTTAAGTCATCTAAAGTTACATCAGTTTGCTTGCAAATGCCTATTTAAGTCATCTAAAGTTACACCAGTTTGCTTGCAAATGCCTATTTAAGTCATCTAAAGTTACATCAGTTTGCTTGCAAATGCCTATTTAAGTCATCTAAAGTTACACCAGTTTGCTTGCAAATGCCTATTTAAGTCATCTAAAGTTACACCAGTTTGCTTGCAAATGCCTATTTAAGTCATCTAAAGTTACATCAGTTTGCTTGCAAATGCCTATTTAAGTCATCTAAAGTTACATCAGTTTGCTTGCAAATGCCTATTTAAGTCATCTAAAGTTACACCAGTTTGCTTGCAAATGCCTATTTAAGTCATCTAAAGTTACATCAGTTTGCTTGCAAATGCCTATTTAAGTCATCTAAAGTTACACCAGTTTGCTTGCAAATGCCTATTTAAGTCATCTAAAGTTACACCAGTTTGCTTGCAAATGCCTATTTAAGTCATCTAAAGTTACATCAGTTTGCTTGCAAATGCCTATTTAAGTCATCTAAAGTTACATCAGTTTGCTTGCAAATGCCTATTTAAGTCATCTAAAGTTACATCAGTTTGCTTGCAAATGCCTATTTAAGTCATCTAAAGTTACATCAGTTTGCTTGCAAATGCCTATTTAAGTCATCTAAAGTTACATCAGTTTGCTTGCAAATGCCTATTTAAGTCATCTATAGTTGCACCAGTTTGCTTGCAAATGCCTATTTAAGTCATCTAAAGTTACATCAGTTTGCTTGCAAATGCCTATTTAAGTCATCTAAAGTTACACCAGTTTGCTTGCAAATGCCTATTTAAGTCATCTAAAGTTACACCAGTTTGCTTGCAAATGCCTATTTAAGTCATCTAAAGTTACATCAGTTTGCTTGCAAATGCCTATTTAAGTCATCTAAAGTTACACCAGTTTGCTTGCAAATGCCTATTTAAGTCATCTAAAGGTACATCAGTTTGCTTGCAAATGCCTATTTAAGTCATCTAAAGTTACACCAGTTTGCTTGCAAATGCCTATTTAAGTCATCTAAAGTTACATCAGTTTGCTTGCAAATGCCTATTTAAGTCATCTAAAGTTACATCATTTTGCTTGCAAATGCCTATTTAAGTCATCTAAAGTTACATCAGTTTGCTTGCAAATGCCTATTTAAGTCATCTAAAGTTACACCAGTTTGCTTGCAAATGCCTATTTAAGTCATCTAAAGTTACATCAGTTTGCTTGCAAATGCCTATTTAAGTCATCTAAAGTTACATCAGTTTGCTTGCAAATGCCTATTTAAGTCATCTAAAGTTACATCAGTTTGCTTGCAAATGCCTATTTAAGTCATCTAAAGTTACATCAGTTTGCTTGCAAATGCCTATTTAAGTCATCTAAAGTTACACCAGTTTGCTTGCAAATGCCTATTTAAGTCATCTAAAGTTACATCAGTTTGCTTGCAAATGCCTATTTAAGTCATCTAAAGTTACACCAGTTTGCTTGCAAATGCCTATTTAAGTCATCTAAAGTTACACCAGTTTGCTTGCAAATGCCTATTTAAGTCATCTAAAGTTACATCAGTTTGCTTGCAAATGCCTATTTAAGTCATCTAAAGTTACATCAGTTTGCTTGCAAATGCCTATTTAAGTCATCTAAAGTTACACCAGTTTGCTTGCAAATGCCTATTTAAGTCATCTAAAGTTACATCAGTTTGCTTGCAAATGCCTATTTAAGTCATCTAAAGTTACACCAGTTTGCTTGCAAATGCCTATTTAAGTCATCTAAAGTTACACCAGTTTGCTTGCAAATGCCTATTTAAGTCATCTAAAGTTACATCAGTTTGCTTGCAAATGCCTATTTAAGTCATCTAAAGTTACACCAGTTTGCTTGCAAATGCCTATTTAAGTCATCTAAAGTTACATCAGTTTGCTTGCAAATGCCTATTTAAGTCATCTAAAGTTACACCAGTTTGCTTGCAAATGCCTATTTAAGTCATCTAAAGTTACACCAGTTTGCTTGCAAATGCCTATTTAAGTCATCTAAAGTTACATCAGTTTGCTTGCAAATGCCTATTTAAGTCATCTAAAGTTACATCAGTTTGCTTGCAAATGCCTATTTAAGTCATCTAAAGTTACATCAGTTTGCTTGCAAATGCCTATTTAAGTCATCTAAAGTTACATCAGTTTGCTTGCAAATGCCTATTTAAGTCATCTAAAGTTACATCAGTTTGCTTGCAAATGCCTATTTAAGTCATCTAAAGTTACACCAGTTTGCTTGCAAATGCCTATTTAAGTCATCTAAAGTTACATCAGTTTGCTTGCAAATGCCTATTTAAGTCATCTAAAGTTACACCAGTTTGCTTGCAAATGCCTATTTAAGTCATCTAAAGTTACACCAGTTTGCTTGCAAATGCCTATTTAAGTCATCTAAAGTTACATCAGTTTGCTTGCAAATGCCTATTTAAGTCATCTAAAGTTACACCAGTTTGCTTGCAAATGCCTATTTAAGTCATCTAAAGGTACATCAGTTTGCTTGCAAATGCCTATTTAAGTCATCTAAAGTTACACCAGTTTGCTTGCAAATGCCTATTTAAGTCATCTAAAGTTACATCAGTTTGCTTGCAAATGCCTATTTAAGTCATCTAAAGTTACATCATTTTGCTTGCAAATGCCTATTTAAGTCATCTAAAGTTACATCAGTTTGCTTGCAAATGCCTATTTAAGTCATCTAAAGTTACACCAGTTTGCTTGCAAATGCCTATTTAAGTCATCTAAAGTTACATCAGTTTGCTTGCAAATGCCTATTTAAGTCATCTAAAGTTACACCAGTTTGCTTGCAAATGCCTATTTAAGTCATCTAAAGTTACATCAGTTTGCTTGCAAATGCCTATTTAAGTCATCTAAAGTTACATCAGTTTGCTTGCAAATGCCTATTTAAGTCATCTAAAGTTACACCAGTTTGCTTGCAAATGCCTATTTAAGTCATCTAAAGTTACATCAGTTTGCTTGCAAATGCCTATTTAAGTCATCTAAAGTTACACCAGTTTGCTTGCAAATGCCTATTTAAGTCATCTAAAGTTACATCAGTTTGCTTGCAAATGCCTATTTAAGTCATCTAAAGTTACATCAGTTTGCTTGCAAATGCCTATTTAAGTCATCTAAAGTTACATCAGTTTTCTTGCAAATGCCTATTTAAGTCATCTAAAGTTACATCAGTTTGCTTGCAAATGCCTATTTAAGTCATCTAAAGTTACATCAGTTTGCTTGCAAATGCCTATTTAAGTCATCTAAAGTTACATCAGTTTGCTTGCAAATGCCTATTTAAGTCATCTAAAGTTACATCAGTTTGCTTGCAAATGCCTATTTAAGTCATCTAAAGTTACATCAGTTTGCTTGCAAATGCCTATTTAAGTCATTTGAATACGAAAGATTATATAAATAACATAATAATATTTTCTCACTTCGGTATTTGTAAAAATGTATGAATTACTCTCTCTTCTCTAGCCGGTCTGTATGTATCCCTCTCGCAATGTGTTTGATTCCTTCTCCCTTTATCTGAAGACAGATGGTTTACGTCTTCTGCTAGATGCCAAGTTCGAAATGTTCTTTTTTGTCAACATAAATACGAATATAGATAAGTGTGTAGTGGATACAAGTCGGTGTTGAATGCGACCGAGTTATTAAAAGTTAATATATTTCAACCAATCAGGGCCTTTGCTATCTTTACGGACTCTGCACCCTTCCATTTATTATGATAAAATTAGTCCTATGCTGTCTAGTTTTTATTAAAAGTTAATATATTTCAACAAATCAGGGCCTTTGCTATCTTTACAGACCCCGCCCCTTCCATTTATTATGATAAAATTAGTCCTATGCTGTCTAGTTTTTATTAAAAGTTAATATATTTCAACCAATCAGGGCCTTTGCTATCCTTACAGACCCCGCCCCTTCCATTTATTATGATAAAATGAGTCAAATGCTGTCTAGTTTTTATTAAAAGCTGCTCAACTTAAATCCGTCTGCTCTTACGGTTTTATTGCTAATCAGCTTTTGAGCAATAAACACAGAAAACGTTGCAAAAGTTTTTATGAAATACAAGTGGTGTGTCAGTTTAGCATAAGGAAACATACTTAAGCGATATTAAATTGAGATAAATTGTCGACTTCTTTGGCCTTAAGTTCAATTTTTTATGAGAAATGGTACAATACAAATAAAAACAGACGAATTTTTTTACTGGTCAAATTCGAAGTAACTGGTTATAAATTTAATCGGAAAGGAAGCGGCAACGCAGTATTATTTTTTTGTCTCTATCTGATTTCTATTAAAACCTGAATGATGAAAGAAAGCAACAAAGGGAATTGCAATTTTCATCTTCATTGAAAAATGCTTTTATTTTGATAGATTTGACATGAGATCGCAGACTGGACAGTGTCAGAAAAAGATTTATTTGCGAGAAAATTGCTTCAATAACAAAAGAAACTGTTCTTTTAAAATGGTTCAGCTTTCACAACAATCGTTATTTATTCTATTTGAAAAGACATTCACATATGCAAGTACCAATATATATATATATATATATATATATATATATATATATATATATATATATATATATATATATATGTAATTATTTTTATAGGTAATTTTCAGCTCGTTGTTATTGAGCTTACTATTATTTCAATTGTTTCACTTCCTAAGTGATTAAGATGCAGAAAACTGCATTATTAGTCGCCCTAAACTTCAACGTGCTGAAAATCACCTATAAAAATAATTACATAGAAATACATTTAATACTTGGATGATAAAAATTGTACATATTGGCTCAGTGGTAGAACGCTGGACTATAGACATCAACATCAAGGGTTCGATCTCTGTGTAAGTTAGCCAGAAACATGTGTCCATAGATTACTTTTATGTACGTATAAAATTAATATATATATATATATATATTGGTAGTAAGTTATGAAAATATATTTATGGCAATTAAGCTACACATCTGGGGGAAATCTTCAGGTTACGTATACTGAAAATTGAGACAAAAAATTGTATCTCCTTATAAAATGTTATGTGGATACATGAAATAGTAATATATATATATATATATATATATACATATATATATAGTCATCCGCATACAGACTGTTTCGCTGTATCACAGCTCTTCAGTGCAGCTAGACCAGTTAGTGCCTCAAGCTGGGATTGAAGCTCAACCGTCGATCTACCCCTGACTGAATGTAAGTGATATCTCAATGTAAACATTGTCAAGTGCCGGGAGCTCGAATTAGTTTTACCTAATGAGCTATGCCTTAAAGCTAATGGCAGTTGGCGATGTCCTTACAAATAAGCTCTACCTAAGAAGAGAGCTTTATATAGTCATCCACATACAGACTGTTTCGCTGTATCACAGCTCTTCAGTGTGGCTATGCAAACATTATTAAAAACAATAGAACTCTTCTGTCTGGTTAAACCTTTTTAATATTTACAATTTTTCTAATGATTTATTTTGTGTTAAAATCAAACAAATTGATGAAAGATCCACATGCGTTACAAACGTTTTCGATTCTTTCTCGAATCATCTTCAGGTGTTGATGGCAAAATCGACTAAAAAGCTGGTAAAAGGATAGAATTAAAAAAATATATCGGAGAGACGTGCACGTAAAAAGAACCCCTACATTGTTCAAATAAGACATGGATGAATTAAATCATTTTTCATTTATTTATGTATTGATTTTATTATTTTTAAAAAGTAATGGCTAATTTATTTGGGGTAGTCGAATAAATTATGGAAAGGGGGAAATGGGGAGGTAGACAATAATTAATTTAATAAAATTTGAATTAAGTGACGCCGGGGTGGCATCACTGAATTAAATTAAACTATGCTAAGCATTTTAAAATGTAACACGTACAGATATTTCATCAATTTGTTTGATTTTTACACGAAAAAAATCAGAAGAATTGACAAGATAAAAACTGTAGAACTCAGTCTATGGTGCGATCGCCTGATGAAACACCAGATTTTTTTATGCCACTGTGGGTGTTGTTCAGGGTGATACTATAGCTCCTCATCTATTTATAATTTGCCTTGACTTCATCTTCCGTAGTCAGTTGATAACACACCAAAAACGAGATGAAGAAAAAAAAAGAAGGTATTTTAATATACGAATAGGCTATATTGCCGGTCCCGGCAAAATAACGATTCCTGCGTTATTTTGCCGTGACCGGCAATATAACGATTCCTGCGTTATTTTGCCGGTTCATGTATATTTAACTAAATTGTTAAACATACAGTGACGCCCGGCACAATAATGAGTCTTACGTTATTTTACCGGCTCGTGTTTATTTAACTATAAATTACTTTTTTTTTATTATTTAAATTATTTTTTTTGTATTATTTAAAACTTTATCAAACGAAATTTTATTTATAATTTAAAACTTTGCCTGATTGTTTTTTTTTTTTTTTTTTTATTTAAAACGTTGCCTGATTGATTTTTTTTGTTTGTTTTTAATTAATCTTTGCCTGATTGATTTTTTGTATAATTTAAAACTTTATTAAGCGACAATATATTTTAGAATAACGATAAAATTAATTTTTACTTCCGGTTGATTCGATTAGGAGTGAACTCTTCAAAATTACGACTTATTTTATGATTTCATAGAAGGAACATTTTAAAATAGAAACTGTTTAAATCCAGTGATTTTCTGTATATTTTAACATTATCGAAGTTTTTCTTCATAAAGAAAATCAGAATTTTACATTCCTTTGTAAAGCACATTTTTAACAAGTAAATGTTACCAAAGACAACATAAATTATTCTTCTACCTGTATAAGTTTATTTGTTTATTTGATTGTTTATTTTTATAAAAAAAAATCATTTATCAAAATAAATAATAAAATAAACAAATAAACTTATACAGGTAGGTAGAATAATAATTTATGTTGCCTTTGGTAACATTTATTTGTTGCTTATTTATTTTCTTTATATATAACTTATATATAACTTAAGGAAAATTTCAATTACTTAAATCGAGAGCAGACTTAGTAATGTTGGGAAAATTCATCAACATTAATTCTATTATGAAAAGTAAGCAGATATTTCTTTAACCGACACAATAGGGCAGGTCGATTTTTTTAAATTTCTTTAACCGACACAACTGATGATGAAAACAAATTGTTTTTAAATATTTGCCCTTATTTATTTAATTACCTTTTCTTTCGCAAGGCCATAACAATTAGGTTTTTAAAAATAATGAACCGGCATAATAACGATCCCTTTACATTAGTAAATAATTATTGTGCCGGGCGTCACTGTATGTTTAACAATTTAGTTAAATATACATGAACCGGCAAAATAACGCAGGAATCGTTATTTTGCCTGGACCGGCAATATAGCCTCTTCCTTTAATATATTTTTATTTGAAATTCTGACGAGGAAGTATATCTTCGAAAATTAAATTAAAAAAAAAAAGTTAATAAAACTAAAATGCATTGTATGGCGTTCTAATTGCTCATTATTATTTTTAATAATTCATTTTAATAAACAATATGTTTTTTTTGTTAACTAAACATACCAACCACACAAAACAAACCGCCCCAAACCACACATAAAAATTGTAAAATATGGGCTTAATACAAACCTTGACTCTCTACGCATAAAATGACCATAAACAGGTTGATATGCCGTTAAACCAAATTAAATCAAAATTTGGAGAGTAGAAAGTGGACTTTCGGTTTACTTTCGGCAGCCTTGTAACCCTCGCTTCCCTTATTTTGTCCTTTAGTCCTAACATTCCATGAGCGATATTTCTGACAAAGGGAGAAGAATTGCTGTTTTCTGAGTTCGAATCTATCCATCTCACACTTATTGTTGACTAGTTTTTGACCTTGAAGTAGTATTTTTTTGTTAGCTTCTTACATCTTAATGCCTTGTCTGGAGTGACACCAACAAAAATTAAGCAATATCGTTTTAAGGCACCTTAAGCTTAAATTTTAGACATCTTCAAGAATCCAAATCATGTACAGATTTTGATAAAATTGGAATAAGGATTCTAGACATAATTTTTGAGATGGGGGTTGATAATTCGTAAAACTTGGTATATTCGGACTACTGTTCTCATCTTGGGTGTTTTTATCACAACGTTTCAGCCGATGTAACCTCCGACCTTCTACAGGTGTACTTTGTCGAACTCGGGAATCTGGACGAAATTTCGAACGGAAGCCTTTATTTAATTCACGGGGGTAGCATGCTCTCGTTCCATCTGCCACGACTGGGAAGAAGTCCTCAGTAATTCGCAATTCTTCGTATCGCCCCACTTAGGATTGAACCTCCAACCTTCAGATGATTATCACTTAGAACTGAATTATATATATATTCACTGCGCCACGGCTCCTTGCGGTTTACTTTAACATAACATAGTTCACCCTAAACAAGGCAGGCCGCCACTGTAGACGTAAGGGGCTACTGAGAAAATTGGGTGAAGGGTTTTTTTTTGGGGGGGGGGGGGTCAACCTAATTTGGGAGCTGCGCAGCGAGATGTCTGTTTACATTAGTTTTTAATTTCTGCATGTCAGTAACGTCAGGAAAGCAGGGAGCAGGGAGGGAGTTCCAGAGTCCAGCAGCACAAGGAAAGAAGCTTTTGGAGTAGGAAGCTCTTCGGCATCTGGGGACCTCCACAGTGTATGGATGGGATTTGACAGATTGTCGGGTTGGTCTAGTGATTTTGATTTTAGTGTTCGTAAGGGCACAGAAAAATAGTGCAAAACTGTTCTGTTCTAAAGAATTAATTTTACCTGCCCCGGGACGGGTATCCTTCTAGTTGTATATATAAGTGATTGAATTCTTTGTTGAATGAATCAGCACCTGCGTTCTGTAGTAATACGCCACTTTTTTATGACTCACACTCTGCAGCGTGGTGGTTCCATTTCCAGTAATTCATACAAACGTGCCAGAAAACGACCATTCCCCCCCCCCCTCCGTTTACCATGTAAGAGGTGGACGGAAGTGACCTTGGTTTGCATCATTCTACAAGGAAATGAAACCTAAGGTAACTTACGCACCTGACAATCGATAGTGTTCATAAAACTGTCAATAACGTGTCAACCTTTCTTTCTTTTTTTTTTTTTACTATGTTCCTGAAATTTATTTCGCAGCTAAAATTCTACCTTGGTTAGCATATATATATATATATATATATATATATATATATATATATATATATATATATATATATTAGTATTTCATGTATCCACATAAAATTTTATAAGGAGATATAATTTTTTTATGTATCAATTTTCAGTATTTACTTCAACAGTGCTCGATACGTAAGTAGAGCTAGGTAGTAAGCTATGAAAATATATTTATGGCAATTAAGCTACACAGAGGCTCCCGCGTTTCATCCCCGGGGGGGGGGGAATCTTCAGACTAAAATGAAAATTGATACATAAAAAAATTATATCTCCTTTTATGTGGATACATGAAATAGTAATATATATATATATATATATATATATATAGTACATGTATTGTATTATTTTCTGTAAATGTAAATCCGTTGAAAACTCAAGTGTTTATGAAAAGTGCTCAATAACAAGTAGAGCTGTTCTTAAGTATAACTTTTTATTTCTACAAACATTATTGGTTACTCTGTGAAGAGTACAACCGAAACATGTATGCACATATGTAACCAATAATGTTTGTATAAATAAAAAGTTATACTATATATATATATATATATATATATATATGAGGATGAAATTCACGACGTATCATAAAATGAAATGTTGGGAAAGACGAAATGTGTGAAAAAGACGGAAAAAACAAATTTAAATACAGGAAAAAATCATCAAGAAACGAGCGATTGATCCAAGCGAAACCGGTAAAATCTCTCGTTTTTTTTAATGAAATTTTCTCTTTAAAAAAAACATTACTAAACACATTTCTAAACTTTATTGTTTGCTTATTTCGCAGCTAATAAAAATGTAATCTCCACCCTGTCCTGTTTTCTTTGATCTGAACTGCAACTTGTGGTCGATTCAGAGAGAGGGGGAGAGAGGGAGCTGGAGGAAGAGTTGGGAAAGCTAAAGAGAGAGAGAGAGTTGGGGAGAGATTTGGGGAGAGATCGAATTGAAGATATAAAGTTGGGGAGAAAGTGAGAGTTAACGATAGAGAGTGGGGGGGAGTGAGAGTAACCTAGGAGCAAAGTGTAGTATCTGTTCTGACAATACACTTCGTCTTTTCTGTACTCGGTCAGTGAAGGAGAAATCCTTCTAGATTGAGGCACTTTTTAGTTTTGTCCAAATCCAGAGAGTTTGGGAGAGAGTAAGGGAGTTTAAAAGAGAGTGAGTGAGTTGAAGAGAGAGAGAAAGAAGGAGTTGAAGAGAGAGAGAAAGAAGGAGTTAAAGAGAAAAAGAGAGGGAGAAAGAGAGAGGGAGAAAGAGAGAGAGAAACAAAGAGAGGGAGAAAGAAAGAGAGAGGGAGAAAGAGAGAGAGAAACAAAGAGAGGGAGAAAGAAAGAGAGAGGGAGAGAAAAAAGAGAGGGAGAAAGAGAGAGAAAGAGAGAGGGGGAGAGAAAAAAAGAGAGGGAGAAAGAGAGAGAGAGGGAGAGGAGAAAGAGAGAGGGAGAGAAAAAGAGAGGGAGAAAGAGAGAGAAAAAAGAGAGAGAGAGAAAAAAAGAGAGGGAGAAAGAGAGAGAAAGAGAGAGAGAGGGAGAGAAAAAAAAGAGGGAGAAAGAGAGAGAGAGAGGGAGAAAGAGAGAGAGGGGGAGAGAAAAAAGAGAGGGAGAAAGAGAGAGAGAGGGAGAGAAAAAAAGAGAGGGAGAAAGAGAGAGAGAGGGAGAGAAAAAAAGAGAGGGAGAAAGAGAGAGAGAGGGAGAGAAAAAAAGAGAGGGAGAAAGAGAGAGAGAGGGAGAGAAAAAAAGAGAGGGAGAAAGAGAGAGAGAGAGAAAAAAAGAGAGGGAGAAAGAGAGAGAGAGGGAGAGAAAAAAAGAGAGAGTAATGAAAGCTGGGAAGAACTAGAATCAGGTTGGATGTGACAGAAGGTCGGTCCTTATGTGAGAACAGTTCAGCACCCTAAAAAGGGACACTTTCGATTGAAAGAATAATTGCCTCCGTTTAGATTCTACACCGAGGCAATTGTTATCGTGTAGTATCTATTCGAGGCCAACGAAGAAGAATTTCTCTGTCTTTGACTGGAGCTACCTTAAACATAGAGCTATGCATGGACCATCAGAGAAGTGAAGGAAGCCACCATGAAGGATCCAAGAACGACATCTCGGTTCTTCATGAGGTTTTCATGGACACATTTGGAAAAGACCGAGCTAAATGGATGTCATCACAAACGCATGTTCTAGAATAAAGAAAAAGTTCAAAGACGCTCATGTCACTGAACGAGAACAGAAAAGATGAAGTATAGTATCAGAACAGATACAACACTTTGCTCCTAGCCAAAGGGCTTTTAAAGAACCGCAAAACTCTGATATTCGTGCCACTAACCAACCATTTATCCTAAAACTTGGATAAATGGTTGGTTGGCATTTCTTCTCTGCTTTTATCTGAGAAAGCCTCGTCTTAATCCAAGGGCGACACTTTTGTTGTGCTCTGTCTGTGAGCTGAAGAAAATTAACAAAGACATCGCTGTCCTGCCTTAGCCCTTTGGCTAAGAGCAAAGTGTTGTATCTGTTCTGATACTATACTTCACTTTTCTGTCCTCGATCAGTGAAGGCTGGTGCTACCATATCAAACTGTCTGAAGATATCGGCTTCATAACCCAAAATGCACCAAACATTGATGTTTTATTTTTTTTTTATTTTTTGCAAAACTCAATCATGTTCTGCAAAATCCAAACAAACAAAAACAATTTCCTTCTCTCACCTCCCCTTGCTCCTCTTCTCCCCTTGCTCCTCTTCTCCCCTTGCTCCTCTTCTCCCCTTTCACTCAATCAAACATCATGAATAAAACCTTGAAGATATAAAAAACTTGAAGAATAAAAACTTTTACAAAAATAAACGAATTCGCTATTAAATAACCCGAAAAGGGTTGATGTGCTGTAAAATAAAACAAAAACAAAACAACCAAAGTTCGAAAGGATACACCTGAAGAAGGTCGGAGGTTACAGCGGCCGAAACGTTGTGAGAATAACATGCAAGATGAGAACAGTAGTCCGAATAATCCAAATTATAAAAACTACTGAGAAGTCATTAATCTGCAAATCTAACTAGGATTTATTCATTTATTTATTTTTTTACTTTTTAAAAATAATACAAATATTTATTCAATCACAAAAAAAAAAAAATAAGAAACAAATATATTACACTGATCGATTCGGTGAAAAATTAAACTATAAGATTAATAATTCAATAAATAATTAATAAATCCCTTATTCGTCACTTAGACATTGTTTAGTTCAATATTGAGAAATCCTTATAATCGTATCACAGTCAATAGTTTTCTTCAAATGTCCGGCTGGCTTGGCAGGCCGAGAGCAGACTCAAGGCGTTTCCACGAATAATGAAATTTAGGGATTTACTTAAAAAAAGAAATGGATTGGATTTTCGTTTTAAACTTGATAGTATATCGAAGCACTAAATCCCTTATAGTTTAATTTACTTCCTTTTTGACTTTTCAAATTGTACACGTCTGCCCAAAAGATATCATTTAGATAAACATTGTGGAAACAAACTGACAACTCATAACGGTTGCGTTTTTCATCAAATTTTCCAGGGATCTATTTCTCTCAATTTCTTTTTCGATAAATAATAAACAAAACCCCCCAAATCCATAATATCTTGATTTATGCATATTCATGCTTTCAAATTACTTGAATCAGCATCACGGTATTACCGAAAGGAACTTTAATGATAAATTAGATGAAATAGCAATAAAAACAAATATTCCTGAAATATATAATATGTAAATATATCAAATATATAAAAATATAAATAAATAAAAGTAAGAAATACATAAGTAAAATAAAATGATTCATGTGTTTAGGTTGAACAGTTCTGCGCCGTCTGCTTCAATCGTGTAGTTTTATTCTTTAAACCAATGACGTCAATATCTATGCGTTATCTCGTAAATCCGTTATTTTTATGTTATTTTGTTTTCACACTTGAAAAAGTAAAATGATCTAGGCCTTCGAATTGTACACGTCTGCCCAAAAGATATCATCTGTACCTTCGCAGTCTAGATCAGGGGCGGGCAACCTTTTCAGAGTGAGGGCCAGATGAGACTTTTGGAAGGAGATCGCGGGCCGGAGTGAAAAACGAAATCTTAGAATTACTATATTTTGTTTACAATAATAAATTGTACAAAAATTGCATTGAACCCTCTACAAATATGATATTTTTTCTCAAGAGAGTTCTCTATGTGATGTTATAAAAGGCGCCGACGAAAAGCCATTTTGGAATCATAAAAAAATAATGACGGGGGAAGTAGCAAGTTGATCCAGCATTCGTTTTGACACACCTCGCATAAGGTCTCTGATTCATGCCCTTTCCTCGTCTCACGTTTCCTCTTTGCCTCTCTCTTTCTTTTTTTCTATTTTTATCTCAGGCCAAGGATTTGAAATAAATAGTTAAAGAAAAATGAAATATACATGCATCATCGCTCGCTGATATTTATACATTTTCATCCCACTGTAAATCTTAATTGAAACCTACTTTTACGTCTATGTCACAAAATGATATGAGTTTTACTGGGAGGTCCGCGGGCCAGATTGCAATAATAAAGCATAACAGGGTGGCGGACCGGATGCTAAGCCTTAGCGGGCCGGAGGTTGCCCGCCCCTGGCCTAGACAAATATCACCCTTCAATGGGTCCCAGTGGTGACTATCGGCTCTCCGTGTTGGGTGAAATAATCACTTAAACTTATTACATACAGTAGTTTGGTTCTCTCTTTTCGATATAAAAAGAACGTTTTCATACAACAAAGACGTGAGACGTTCAGCCGTTTAAAAAGAACGTTTTCATACAACAAAGACGTGAGACGTTCAGCCGTTAAAAAAGAACGTTTTCATACAACAAAGACGTGAGACGTTCAGCCGTTAAAAAAGAACGTTTTCATACAACAAAGACGTGAGACGTTCAGCCGTTTAAAAAGAACGTTTTCATACAACAAAGACGTGAGACGTTCAGCCGTTTAAAAAGAACGTTTTCATACAACAAAGACGTGAGACGTTCAGCCGTTAAAAAAGAACGTTTTCATACAACAAAGACGTGAGACGTTCAGCCGTTTAAAAAGAACGTTTTCATACAACAAAGACGTGAGACGTTCAGCCGTTTAAAAAGAACGTTTTCATACAACAAAGACGTGAGACGTTCAGCCGTTAAAAAAGAACGTTTTCATACAACAAAGACGTGAGACGTTCAGCCGTTAAAAAAGAACGTTTTCATACAACAAAGACGTGAGACGTTCAGCCGTTTAAAAAGAACGTTTTCATACAACAAAGACGTGAGACGTTCAGCCGTTAAAAAAGAACGTTTTCATACAACAAAGACGTGAGACGTTCAGCCGTTAAAAAATAACGTTTTCATACAACAAAGACGTGAAACGTTCAGCCGTTAAAAAAGAACGTTTTCATACAACAAAGACGTGAGACGTTCAGCCATTTAAAAAGAACGTTTTCATACAACAAAGACGTGAGACGTTCAGCCGTTAAAAAAGAACGTTTTCATACAACAAAGACGTGAGACGTTCAGCCGTTAAAAAAGAACGTTTTCATACAACAAAGACGTGAGACGTTCAGCCGTTTAAAAAGAACGTTTTCATACAACAAAGACGTGAGACGTTCAGCCGTTAAAAAAGAACGTTTTCATACAACAAAGACGTGAGACGTTCAGCCGTTAAAAAAGAACGTTTTCATACAACAAAGACGTGAAACGTTCAGCCGTTTAAAAAGAACGTTTTCATACAACAAAGACGTGAGACGTTCAGCCGTTAAAAAAGAACGTTTTCATACAACAAAGACGTGAGACGTTCAGCCGTTTAAAAAGAACGTTTTCATACAACAAAGACGTGAGACGTTCAGCCGTTTAAAAAGAACGTTTTCATACAACAAAGACGTGAGACGTTCAGCCGTTAAAAAAGAACGTTTTCATACAACAAAGACGTGAGACGTTCAGCCGTTAAAAAAGAACGTTTTCATACAACAAAGACGTGAGACGTTCAGCCGTTTAAAAAGAACGTTTTCATACAACAAAGACGTGAGACGTTCAGCCGTTAAAAAAGAACGTTTTCATACAACAAAGACGTGAGACGTTCAGCCGTTAAAAAAGAACGTTTTCATACAACAAAGACGTGAGACGTTCAGCCGTTTAAAAAGAACGTTTTCATACAACAAAGACGTGAGACGTTCAGCCGTTAAAAAAGAACGTTTTCATACAACAAAGACGTGAGACGTTCAGCCGTTTAAAAAGAACGTTTTCATACAACAAAGACGTGAGACGTTCAGCCGTTTAAAAAGAACGTTTTCATACAACAAAGACGTGAGACGTTCAGCCGTTAAAAAAGAACGTTTTCATACAACAAAGACGTGAGACGTTCAGCCGTTAAAAAAGAACGTTTTCATACAACAAAGACGTGAGACGTTCAGCCGTTTAAAAAGAACGTTTTCATACAACAAAGACGTGAGACGTTCAGCCGTTTAAAAAGAACGTTTTCATACAACAAAGACGTGAGACGTTCAGCCGTTTAAAAAGAACGTTTTCATACAACAAAGACGTGAGACGTTCAGCCGTTTAAAAAGAACGTTTTCATACAACAAAGACGTGAGACGTTCAGCCGTTTAAAAAGAACGTTTTCATACAACAAAGACGTGAGACGTTCAGCCGTTTAAAAAGAACGTTTTCATACAACAAAGACGTGAGACGTTCAGCCGTTTAAAAAGAACGTTTTCATACAACAAAGACGTGAGACGTTCAGCCGTTAAAAAAGAACGTTTTCATACAACAAAGACGTGAGACGTTCAGCCGTTTAAAAAGAACGTTTTCATACAACAAAGACGTGAGACGTTCAGCCGTTAAAAAAGAACGTTTTCATACAACAAAGACGTGAGACGTTCAGCCGTTTAAAAAGAACGTTTTCATACAACAAAGACGTGAGACGTTCAGCCGTTTAAAAAGAACGTTTTCATACAACAAAGACGTGAGACGTTCAGCCGTTAAAAAAGAACGTTTTCATACAACAAAGACGTGAGACGTTCAGCCGTTTAAAAAGAACGTTTTCATACAACAAAGACGTGAGACGTTCAGCCGTTTAAAAAGAACGTTTTCATACAACAAAGACGTGAGACGTTCAGCCGTTTAAAAAGAACGTTTTCATACAACAAAGACGTGAGACGTTCAGCCGTTAAAAAAGAACGTTTTCATACAACAAAGACGTGAGACGTTCAGCCGTTTAAAAAGAACGTTTTCATACAACAAAGACGTGAGACGTTCAGCCGTTTAAAAAGAACGTTTTCATACAACAAAGACGTGAGACGTTCAGCCGTTTAAAAAGAACGTTTTCATACAACAAAGACGTGAGACGTTCAGCCGTTAAAAAAGAACGTTTTCATACAACAAAGACGTGAGACGTTCAGCCGTTTAAAAAGAACGTTTTCATACAACAAAGACGTGAGACGTTCAGCCGTTTAAAAAGAACGTTTTCATACAACAAAGACGTGAGACGTTCAGCCGTTTAAAAAGAACGTTTTCATACAACAAAGACGTGAGACGTTCAGCCGTTTAAAAAGAACGTTTTCATACAACAAAGACGTGAGACGTTCAGCCGTTTAAAAAGAACGTTTTCATACAACAAAGACGTGAGACGTTCAGCCGTTTAAAAAGAACGTTTTCATACAACAAAGACGTGAGACGTTCAGCCGTTAAAAAAGAACGTTTTCATACAACAAAGACGTGAGACGTTCAGCCGTTTAAAAAGAACGTTTTCATACAACAAAGACGTGAGACGTTCAGCCGTTTAAAAAGAACGTTTTCATACAACAAAGACGTGAGACGTTCAGCCGTTTAAAAAGAACGTTTTCATACAACAAAGACGTGAGACGTTCAGCCGTTTAAAAAGAACGTTTTCATACAACAAAGACGTGAGACGTTCAGCCGTTAAAAAAGAACGTTTTCATACAACAAAGACGTGAGACGTTCAGCCGTTTAAAAAGAACGTTTTCATACAACAAAGACGTGAGACGTTCAGCCGTTAAAAAAGAACGTTTTCATACAACAAAGACGTGAGACGTTCAGCCGTTAAAAAAGAACGTTTTCATACAACAAAGACGTGAGACGTTCAGCCGTTTAAAAAGAACGTTTTCATACAACAAAGACGTGAGACGTTCAGCCGTTTAAAAAGAACGTTTTCATACAACAAAGACGTGAGACGTACAGCCGTTTAAAAAGAACGTTTTCATACAACAACGACGTGAGACGTACAGCCGTTTAAAAAGAACGTTTTCATACAACAACGACGTGAGACGTTCAGCCGTTAAAAAAGAACGTTTTCATACAACAAAGACGTGAGACGTTCAGCCGTTTAAAAAGAATGTTTTCATACAACAAAGACGTGAGACGTTCAGCCGTTTAAAAAGAATGTTTTCATACAACAAAGACGTGAGACGTTCAGCCGTTTAAAAAGAACGTTTTCATACAACAAAGACGTGAGACGTTCAGCCGTTTAAAAAGAACGTTTTCATACAACAAAGACGTGAGACGTTCAGCCGTTTAAAAAGAACGTTTTCATACAACAAAGACGTGAGACGTTCAGCCGTTAAAAAAAAAACAAAAAAAAAACAGACAATACGCTGAGTCATCAAACGACACGTAAGACGCTAAGCCGTTGAACAGTCAGTTGTTTTGATTTCAGTTCATTAGGTTGTAAATGCGATTCAGATAATGGGGCCTTACATCAGCGAGGGGGGAGCGATATGTGTAAAAGCTGTCGAGTGGAAGAAGGGTCCGAAACGATGCTTATTCTTTCCTGATGATCCGACATTGTCTGGAGGCCGAAATGGAATATTCCACAAGTAAAACAGCCGAGGAAAAATGAATATATATACAAGCCTACAATGTAAGCTGTTTCTTCCAAACAACAATATCTTCTGTTATCCGCTCGCTTCATAGCGAGTTTCTGCTACTGGTAGCTAGTTTCATTCAGTATTAGGAAAAGAAACATTTTTATCACGTCATTGCTCTTTGTTTAGAGTTAGGGTTAGGCAAAGTTGTGATGCATATGTTTACAATGTCTGATTTGAGAGAAGATTGAATTTTTGTTCTCTTTTTTTCTCTCATGCATGCACCCGGATGTATTTTAAATCGTGACCATAATTGTTTGTAGACTCTGAATTATAGCTCTGTATACTGTTTTCAAGATCAATCTCATATTGTTATATTTTTCGTTTTGCACCTACATCGGCCTGAGATGGGTAGATCTGTATTCTGTTTTCAAGATCAATCTCATATTGTTATATTTTTCGTTTTGCACCTACATCGGCCTGAGACGTGTAGATCTGTATTCTGTTTTCAAGATCAATCTCATATTGTTATATTTTTCGTTTTGCACCTACATCGGCCTGAGACGTGTAGATCTGTATTCTGTTTTCAAGATCAATCTCATATTGTTATATTTTTCGTTTTGCCCCTACATCAGCCTGAGACGTGTAGATCTGTATTCTGTTTCCAAGATCAATCTCATATTGTTATATTTTTCGTTTTGCACCTACATCGGCCTGAGACGTGTAGATCTGTATTCTGTTTCCAAGATCAATCTCATATTGTTATATTTTTCGTTTTGCACCTACATCAGCCTGAGACGTGTAGATCTGTATTCTGTTTTCAAGATCAATCTCATATTGTTATATTTTTCGTTTTGCACCTACATCAGTCTGAGACGTGTATATCTATATTCTGTTTTCAAGATCAATCTCATATTGTTATATTTTTCGTTTTGCCCCTACATCGGCCTGAGACGTGTAGATCTGTATTCTGTTTTCAAGATCAATCTCATATTGTTATATTTTTCGTTTTGCACCTACATCGGCCTGAGACGTGTAGATCTGTATTCTGTTTTCAAGATCAATCTCATATTGTTATATTTTTCGTTTAGCACCTACATCAGCCTGAGACGTGTAGATCTGTATTCTGTTTTCAAGATCAATCTCATATTGTTATATTTTTCGTTTTGCACCTACATCGGCCTGAGACGTGTAGATCTGTATTCTGTTTTCAAGATCAATCTCATATTGTTATATTTTTCGTTTAGCACCTACATCAGCCTGAGACGTGTAGATCTGTATTCTGTTTTCAAGATCAATCTCATATTGTTATATTTTTCGTTTTGCACCTACATCGGCCTGAGACGTGTAGATCTGTATTCTGTTTTCAAGATCAATCTCATATTGTTATATTTTTCGTTTTGCACCTACATCAGTCTGAGACGTGTATATCTATATTCTGTTTTCAAGATCAATCTCATATTGTTATATTTTTCGTTTTGCCCCTACATCGGCCTGAGACGTGTAGATCTGTATTCTGTTTTCAAGATCAATCTCATATTGTTATATTTTTCGTTTTGCACCTACATCAGCCTGAGACGTGTAGATCTGTATTCTGTGTTCAAGATCAATCTCATATTGTTATATTTTTCGTTTAGCACCTACATCAGCCTGAGACGTGTAGATCTGTATTCTGTTTTCAAGATCAATCTCATATTGTTATATTTTTCGTTTTGCACCTACATCAGCCTGAGACGTGTAGATCTGTATTCTGTTTTCAAGATCAGTCTCATATTGTTATATTTTTCGTTTTGCACCTACATCGGCCTGAGACGTGTAGATCTGTATTCTGTTTTCAAGATCAATCTCATATTGTTATATTTTTCGTTTTGCACCTACATCGGCCTGAGACGTGTAGATCTGTATTCTGTTTTCAAGATCAGTCTCATATTGTTATATTTTTCGTTTTGCACCTACATCGGCCTTAGACGTGTAGATCTGTATTCTGTTTTCAAGATCAATCTCATATTGTTATATTTTTCGTTTTGCACCTACATCGGCCTGAGACGTGTAGATCTGTATTCTGTTTTCAAGATCAATCTCATATTGTTATATTTTTCGTTTTGCACCTACATCGGCCTGAGACGTGTAGATCTGTATTCTGTTTTCAAGATCAGTCTCATATTGTTATATTTTTCGTTTTGCACCTACATCAGCCTGAGACGTGTAGATCTGTATTCTGTTTTCAAGATCAATCTCATATTGTTATATTTTTCGTTTTGCACCTACATCGGCCTGAGACGTGTAGATCTGTATTCTGTTTTCAAGATCAATCTCATATTGTTATATTTTTCGTTTTGCACCTACATCAGCCTGCATCTTGTTCTTTAAGTTGTGAAATTGTCAACTATAGATTCCATAAATGTTTTTTTTTTGAACAAATTCCTACAAGCTACTATAATAAAGGGCCGACTCACTTTTAATTAAGATGGTGGGTTCAATCCTCGGGAAGATTAGCATCAACAATTTCCATAATAATCATCAAAAAGGTAGAAGAATTTAACACTGTTTTAACGGTATTGGTTTATTTTTCGTTTTGCACCTGCACCAGTGTGGCACAAGGCTGCCAACCCTGAGCATTCTCCTTGGTGCACGTATAGCATCACACCAGAACACTGTTGAATGCAGGAAAATGTAAGAGCTGAGAGATTTAAATAAAGTGGGAAGCTGATTGGAACACAAGATTCCTTGCACTGTGGGAAAGACAATTCTCAAGACTCTCTCCTCCAGGAAAAGACGGAATCATTAATGTTCAGCCTTCAACCTGTCAGAATGTTATCGCATGTTGAGCAGACGAAAACCAGTCATACCGTTTAGGCTGAAAACCGATCGCAATAAACTGAACAGCCACATTTCTTCTTCTTCTTCTTCTTCTTCTTCTTCTTCTTCTTCTTCTTCTTCTTCTTCTTCTTCTTCTTCTTCTTCCAAGTCTGTCGAAGTTGTTTATTTACTTCCTTTTTGACGCAAGGAGATGTGACACAAGGTCAGAAGGTGAGGGGGAAAAGGCCAGCACTTTGACTAGTCATGAACACACCTGTCAGCATTCGGCAGTAGGGACGCCTCATGTTGATTGACAATAAACCAAACCTTTTCAACGAGTGGGTAAAGTACCGCGTCGGACTGAGCCAGACCATACGTTACCCTGACTGGAGAGGGTCTAAAACCGACATGACAGCTCCTGGTCTGTCGAACTGAGTGCTGAGGTGAACCAAAGCAAACCGAGGCGAGGGTAACTGCTGAAGCTGAATTCTCATTCAGTATTTAACTTATTTGGTAAAATAACACTATTAACTATGCAAGTTTGAATTAACACCATAGCGGATGATCAAGGCTTAATTTTATAACAGTATTTCTAAGTTTTCTCCTCGGCTGCTGATTGTCCTACCAAGGCTTTCTTAATATATTAATTCAATTAGTTCAACAACACCTTCTTTAAAAAATAATCGATTTATTCAGCCCTGTGATCGTCTTGTAGCTGAAAGGTCAAAAAGTAAGGAGAATAGAGAAAGAGAGAGTTGCTTATCTTTTAAGCTCATAGCTTAATTATTAATATTTTGTTAGGACATTTTAAACATGCTTCTTGTCTGTACCGAGGCCCCGACTCCCAGAAAGTTTAGCATGAGTAAAAAAAACTTTTGGACGAATACATTTCAAGTATTTAGGGGAACTGAGAAAGCAAATCTATTTCCATTTTTATCTTTCTGATTTCTATACCGATTTATACGTTTTTACTTTCCTTTTCTCTTTTTTTAAAACCTGCACGAGGATTATCAATACTTATCCAAGGTTTTCGAATGTTTCGAATATCTGGATATTATCTGGACAGTCTGTAGAATCTCTTCAGATCTTTACATTGTCAATCATTGATTTCCTCTGAGTGGCACCATCTTTCTACCACGCAATGCAATCAAGATTTTTTGGATGTTCCGGTTTTTTTTTTAAGTCTTCCACAGCATGGATTACTATCAATGGATTCTTGGCCAAGTCTGAGACCTTGTCGCCAAAATTTCCCATGGGCTTCATGAGTTTAATCCACGCTAAAAGTATTCAAATCGGCTTCACAAACGCATATACTATTTTCAACTGAGAAGAATGGATATTCTCAAAATGCATCTATTTCAAAACATGTGTGACAGACAAACAGATGGATAGATAATCTCTTATAGAGAGTGTGAACACATCATCATCATCAGCATCATCAGTTTTACATGCTGGCATGTGTTGGACAGCTTCTAGAAATTGACTTCCAAACTAACCTATCTCTGATCAGGTCTTTATTTATCTCTCTTTCCCTCAAATACTTCCTCATCACTTCCTCCCATTTTTTTCCTTGGCCTTCCCCTCCCAACTGACCCTGATACATCAACTTATCTGTTCTGTTGTCATGAGACAATCCTCCCTGGGATTACCTCCTCCTTTGGGGAGCCCAGTGTAGTATATGCATCTAAAATGTTGATGTATTTTCAAATTGCAACGCCGCGTAGTTTCAAGCATATGGAGGGAGAAAATTTTTTGTTTCTCACTGTGGTAATAAAACTAGTTTTTGCTGTGAATGTTTTAGAAGGAAGGAACCAAAGACTGGAGCTCAGTCGAGCACCTTCCATGGAAATAACGATAGAGTAGAAAGAGACTAGCAACTTAAGTTTAAAATCGCATGTTTTCGTTTGAAAATAACATTTTTATCTAACACATGCAGACCATCATCCCGGGCATTACCTCCTCCTTTGGGGAGCCAGTGTAGTATATGCATCTAAAATGTTGATATATTTTCAAATTGCAGCAGCATGACAAGAGGAGGAGGAGGAGGGCAGTCAACCATTTGTTGATTTAGCCACTGGTCACAAATATAAAAGATGTGACTCAGAAGTTCACTTCCTCTTTTCTCCTCTGTCAATCTTGGATTTGAAGACAACCAAGTTGTAATAAATAGGGAGTCAGTCCCATGGTAATGTGTTCCACAGATGAGAAGCTCTTGCAAAAAAGCTCTGTCCATGGAAAATTCCGCCTGACGCTAGACATATGTAGGGAGAAAAGAAAATTGTTCTCAATGTGGTAATAAAACTAGTTTTTGATGTGAATGTCTTACAAGGATGAACTAAAGACCGGAGCTCAGTCGAACACCTTTCGTGGAAATAACGATAGAGTAGAGAGAGACTAGCAACTTAAGTTTAAAATCGCATGTTTTCGTTTGAAAATAACATTTTCATCAAACACATGTAGATTGAATAGGCACATTTAAAAAAAATAAAAAAAATATCCGTTTTTTGTTTTGGAAAATCATTCCGAATTATAAATGTTGTTTTGTTAAAAGAAATAAAAAGATAAAATGAGACGAAATAAAATGAAACTTAAAAGATGTTAAATATTAATCCTTTTTTTTTTTTTTTTTCGTTTCCCAAAATTTGAAATTCTCAAGGGAATTTCTATTTATTAAACAGCTGTCAATAAAAGTAGATTGGAAGTGTGTGTGTGTGTGTGGGGGGGGGGGGTGAGAGGGGGGGGGTAAAAGAAGAATGAAAACGCTTCAAAGAATTCTGTATGAAAAGAAATAATGGTTTTCTTTTATGAGTAAATATTTTGTCTAAGGAATCGGACACTTGGTCATCAAGAAGAGACGAAGGTTAATCAAGACAATCCAAGGAATTAGTTGGAATTATCTTCCTCTTGAAAACGGAAAGGCGAATTGGAATTTCTAAACTAAATAAGTTGAAGGCAATAAATCTTCTTCTTCTTCTTCTTCTTCTTCTTCTTTTTCTTCTTCTTCTTCTTCATCGATTTATTTTTGAACAGGCCTTTGATTAGTCCTCTATAAGAGGGTGGAGCCTTCCTTGTCAGTCTTGATCGAAGTCTTCCACTTCAGGCTCGGCGGCCGCGAGGATCTAAGTTTGTAATTTCCAGGGCTGCACGGTTACGTTTACACAGCTCACCCCAAGAAAGTCTCGGTCTTCCAGCCTGTCGACTTGATGCGATGGACATGTTTCTTACTTGAGAAATCCAGATGGAGCTTCGCTCGACATGGCCAAGCCATCTCATATAAGAATATAAGAAACAATTAAAAACTGTTTTATGTTGTTGGTTTTTTTTTTCGAATTTCTTGATTTTAAGTAGTACACTTTGGACCCCTTAAAAGTAGCCTGAATACTTTGGACCCCTTAAAAGTAGCCTGAATACTTTGGACCCCTTAAAAGTAGCCTGAATACTTTGGACCCCTTAAAAGCAGCCTGAATACTTTTAACCCCTTAAAAGTAGCCTAAATACTTTGGACCCCTTAAAAGTAGCCTGAATACTTTGAACCGCTTAAAAGTAGCCTGAATACTTTGGACCCCTTAGAAATAGCCTGAATACTTTGGACCCCTTAAAAGTAGCCTGAATACTTTGGACCCTTAAAAGTAGCCTGAATACTTTGAACCGCTTAAAAGTAGCCTGAATACTTTGGACCCCTTAGAAATAGCCTGAATACTTTGGACCCCTTAAAAGTAGCCTAAATACTTTGGACCCTTAAAAGTAGCCTGAATACTTTGAACCGCTTAAAAGTAGCCTGAATACTTGTCGACTGGAAGAATGTAAGAATGTAATCTTTCATTTGGATACTTGTTTGGGATTATTAGCATACACATTGGATAAATAAATGTTTATTTTCATTCGATTTTTTGATGTACCAGTAGCGTCACTTAAATAATTTTAAACTAGTCATCCGATTGGTCTCAGATTCTTACGCATGCTATTTGAAGGCGAGTACTTAGTGATGTGTTAAAAACTTTTCTCATATTTCATCCTACTTATCACAATATATATATATATATATATATATATATCTATATATATATATATAGAGAGAGAGAGAGAGATTTAGATTTAGATTTAGATTTTTCACTTAGAAGATAGTTTATTCAGTAAAGACCGGGATTAGTCCAATAAAAATAAGCTCGATGATACTCGATTACAGAGTACAGAGCATTTATATCTGTTTTTTTGAAGGTTTACTAAAACATTTCGTTCAAGAAATCATTCATCACAACAAAAGACTTTTTACTTTCATAGTTTATTTATTTTTCAGATTTTTCAACTTTGAAAAACACACACACATATATATATATATATATATATATATATATATATATATATATATATATATATATATATATGTGTGTATCTTGGCAGCATCTTTTCTTTTATACAAGTATCATTAAAAATAACGGACATCTTGTGTCTGGATATTTTTTCTATGATCCTTTCCGTTTTTCTGATTAGGTTCTTAGTTTCAGACGGAAACTGGCTGATAAAATTGCCAAAGCTTCCCAAAGAGCTTTCGGACCCTTCCAGGTCCATCGTCAGTGGAGTAATGTTAACCAGGCATAGACCTCGGAGTGAATATATATTCTATATTGGGTCCACTGTTACGATGCTATCCAGAAGATGCATTTATCTAACGACTCCGCCATAACCCAGCACCTCTATAAAAAGCATTCCTGCCCCCGTTCGCATATCCGTAAACTTCTAGTAGATAACACAAAAATCATCGCACAAAATACTAATACACTTAAACTCCACATACTCGAAGTCCTATACATTAAAACAGAAAAACCAGCTATTAACAAGATTAATTATACTATTAGTACTAATATACTCAAATGCCTATAAATATAAATTTAAATTAAACACAGTCCTTTATTTTTCCCGCCTAAATAGAATATATATTCACTCCTAGGTCTATGCCTGGTTAACATTACTCCACTGACGATGGACCTGGAAGGGTCCGAAAGCACTTTGGGAATCTATGGCAGTTTTATCAGCCAGTTTCCGTCTGAAACTAAGAACCTAATCAGAAAAACGGAAAGGATCATAGAAAAAATATCCAGACACAAGATGTCCGTTATTTTTAATGATACTTATATATATATATATATATATTATATATACGGCATAATCAGGTTGACACACCGGTTCCCGTTAGATCACCAAAGTTAAGCAACGTTGATCATGGGCAGTAGTAGATGGGTGACCATTTGTGAATACCAGATGCTGTATGTGGACACGTAGCTATGGGAAAATAGCGTCGCCAACCCGCAGTGCCTAGCGTGGCGACTATGGCACCAACCCTTGAGCTCCAGTGACCAATAAGGTGTCTGAAACCAGGGAGGGGTTCCTCCGCCAGAAGTGATGAAAATCCATGATGATGATGATGATGATGATGATTGGATAAGACAAACTACAATTAAACGCTTGGATCGGAAACCAACATATTCAGGATGTGACACACAACTCTAAAATATATTTATCTACAGACACATGTTTCGTCGTCTTTACGACTCACCAGTGCAGCTAGACCTAGTCAGATTCGAAACCGGAACCCTAAGGAATGGGTTTGGCCCTCTACTCTCTGAGCCAAGAACTATCAGACCATGTATGGAATACTGTTGTCATATTTGGACTGCTGACTCTCTGTCCCATTTGAGAGTTCTTGATAAGGTGCAGAAACGTATCTTTAATTTGATTGGCCCACCCTTTTTTCTTCTCTGCACCCCCTCTCTCTCTCTCTCTTACAGACGTGATGTTGCTAGTCACAGTCTTTTCTATATATACTATTATGGCATTTGTTCTTCAGAATTGTCTGATCTATTCCATGCTTCCTTTGTTTCAACTCTAAAATATATTTATCTACAGACACATGTTTAATCGTTTTTACGACTCACCAGTGAAGCTAGACCTAGTCAGATTCGAAACCGGGACCCCATGTATTGGGTTTGGCGCTCTCCTAACTGAGCCAATAAACTCTTAGTGGAAATTGTATCACGTTATAAATGATGTTAGTTTGATTATTCAGACTACAATTCTCATCTCGGTTGTTATATTCATAATGTTTCGACCGAGGTAACCTCCGACCTTCTTCAGGTGTAACTTGTCGAACTCGGGAATCTTTCTGCTGAACTCGGGAATCTGTACGGAATTTCGAATGAAACCCTTTATTTAATCCACGAGAGTAGTATTGTTAGTATCGTCCATACTGAGAGAAGACAGTCTTCTAGAGGTTGAAGGTTCAATCCTCAGTTCGGGCGATGCTAAGAATACACTTGTGAATTACTTAAGACTTCTACCCGGACATGGCTGACAGAAAAAGAGCATGCTTTCCCCTATTTTTTTAAAATAATAATCGCTCCAGACAAGGCATGAAGCCACTTGATGTAAGGAGCTAAAAAAAAAATTACTTCAAGTTAAAAAAAAACATGCCACCGATAAGTGTTAGATAGATTCCGACTCAGAAAACAGCAATTCTTCTCCCTTTGTCAGAAACATAGAATGTGAGGACTAAAGGACAAAATAAGAGAAGCGAGAGTTACGAGGCTACCGAAAGTAAACCCAAGATCAACTTTCTACTGTGCACCTTTAAATAAAGGGTTTCATTCGAAATTATTCTGTATTCCCGAGTTCAACAAGGTGCATCTGAAGAAAGTCGGAGGTTACATTGTCTGGAGCAATTTCCATAAAAAAAGTCCCAGCAAGGCTCGGCTATTTCTTGTTAGCTGTTCCCCTGAACTGTTTATACGTTCCTAAATTCCGGTGGTTAGTGTATGAATAAAATTCTGCCATCCACCCTAACCCTAAACCTAACCCTAAACCCTAACCCTAAACCCTAACCCTAACCCTTAATCCTAAACCCTAACCCTAAACCATAAGCCTAACCCTAACTCTAACCCTAACCCTAAATCTAACCTGATTCGGCCCTTTAAATAACGCTACTAGTATCATGAAGTCAAACCCTAACCCTAACTCTAATCCTAACCCTAAACCATAATCCTAAACCCTAAGCCTAACTCTAACCCTAACCCTAACCTGATTCGGCCCTTTAAATAACGCTACTAGTATCATGAAGTCCAACCCTAACCCAAACCCTAACTCTAATCCTAACCCTAAACCTAAACCCTAACCCTAACCCTAATCCTAATCCTAAATCTAACCTGATTCGGCCCTTTAAATAACGCTACTAGTATCATGAAGTCCAACCCTAACCCAAACCCTAACTCTAATCCTAACCCTAAACCTAAACCCTAACCCTAACCCTAATCCTAATCCTAACCTGATTCGGCCCTTTAAATAACGCTACTAGTATCATGAAGTCCAACCCTAACCCTATCTCGTTTTTCTTTTGTAAATAGTATTTTCAATCTCTAGTTACCTGTTTCGAGTCGTACAATGTAGATCACGTTCTTCAATGCGAAGGGCTTTGCTACAGGGCCAGACGATCAATCATCCAGTTTACAAAGAGATCGTGCAGCATTTGCTTTGCAAGAAGAGGCAAGGGTTGTGGCAGGTAAATCGTGGTTGTTTCACCACACCCCGAACATCCAGCAATTCCCGACGAAGAAAACTATTGCTATACAGAAACAATCCCCCTTTTTACCTGACGTTAACAAAAAGACCAACAACTTTTTAAAGTCAAGTAACTAATGAGGCCACATACGGGTTTTTCAATACCGGACAGTGAAAAAGCAACAACTTTAATGTTAAATTTGTACATCATCGATAAAAACCGAGGCACGAAACCATTGGTATCACATAATCCAATATGTAAATGTCTTATTTAATAAATATACTTAGGCTGTTACACGATAATTGAGCACTCTGGTTAATTTTTCTTTTGCCCAATCTCATGGAGACCATGAAGGGGACACACTTTAAAAGCTAGGGTTAACCCTAAACCTAACGATGTAGCTGAGGGGCATCCAAAAAGATTCTTTTTGTCGTACATAAAAGTGAGGCAGATTAAGAATGGAAAATGCATTAAACACAAGGTGAATTACATCGAAAGAGAAACCATGTCATTTGTTATTCAGAATTGGAAAATATTGTGAATCCAGTCCCGTTAATTTTCTAGACACACCGTATAAAGATCTATGTATATATATATATATATATATATATATGATAATATTTATAAATAAATATTAATTATTTATTACCTACAGACATCGATGTTTCATGCTTACGCAATCTTCAGTGCAGGAAGCTAATTCTCGACAGGCGCGAACACCAATCACAAATCGCCACTGATTTGCAGTCAGGAGAGTTACCAGTTGGCCACCAGAAATTAGCTTAGAATTTAGGAGGAATTTAACGTTGTAAATAACAATTCGGCGAGTATTCACAGCAAGCGGCGCAGAGTGATCGACAACAACAACAAATCGTGTTGGATCTCGCAATGAAGCTATTAATACTGCTTGTTATTAAATTCACTCAGAGTGCCCAGCCTTAGTAAAGGGGGCGATGCAATAATATTTATAAATAAATATTAATTATTTATTACCTACAGACATCGATGTTTCATGCTTACACAATCTTCAATGCAGGAAGCTAATTCCCGACGGCAAGTCAAGTGTTTAGGGAAAGCGAGAAAGCAAATAGCAAGTCAGACAACTCCTGCTGCCGGAAATGAACTTTACTCTAAATAAAATTAAAGTTAGATTTTTTTCTTCATCTTATTCTTTTTACTTCTCCCCCTCCTTCTTATTCTTTTTACTTCTCCCCCTCCTTCTTATTCTTTTTACTTCTCCCCCTCCTTCTTATTCTTTTTACTTCTCCCCCTCCTTCTTATTCTTTTTACTTCTCCCCCCCTTCTTATTCTTTTTACTTCTCCCCCTCCTTCTTATTCTTTTTACTTCTCCCCCTCCTTCTTATTCTTTTTACTTCTCCCCCCCTTCTTATTCTTTTTACTTCTCCCCCTCCTTCTTATTCTTTTTACTTCTCCCCCTCCTTCTTATTCTTTTTACTTCTCCCCCCCCCTTCTTATTCTTTTTACTTCGCCCCCTCCTTCTTATTCTTTTTACTTCTCCCCCTCCTTCTTATTCTTTTTACTTCTCCCCCCCCCTTCTTATTCTTTTTACTTCTCCCCCTCCTTCTTATTCTTTTTACTTCTCCCCCTCCTTCTTATTCTTTTTACTTCTCCCCCTCCTTCTTATTCTTTTTACTTCTACCCCTACATCTTATTCCACGGCTCTTTTTTTTTTCTTTTTCTGCATGTTGTTCTTGTTCTTTTTCGTCTTCATCATTTCTTTTCTTTAACTACTACTACTACTGCTGCTACTACTACTACTACTTTTTCTGGAAGTATTAAGAATCAACTGAACAAAAAGGAACTTTAATTAAAAATTTACAGTACAAATATTTTGACTAAATGCATTATGGAATAAGACACCTATGTTAATTATTAATTTACGGTTGTTGCGAGAAATGGGCCCAACTTTCGCATTTATTCTTTCTATATACATATCTTGGCCTTTTGGCTAAGATCAAAGTGTAGTATCTGTTACGATGGATACTGCACCCCATAGACTGGCATTGTCTTGGCCTTCGGGGCTTGATTTACGCCGGTCTATGAGTCTGTCCTGTGCAGTTCTAGGAGGTCCACCCTCCCAGGCTTCGCCTCCCCTCTTTGGAGAGGAGTAAGTTTATTGCTTACTGCCTGAGGCGCCCCTACCGGGGAAGGCCGACGGGGCTGCCCAGGCAATTTTTAAACCCCACTTTCCCGACCCGACCTTGGGTCACATCTTACTTGTGGGAGTAAGATAAAAACTGGCCTTGTGCCTAACTCCTGAAGAGGAGTAAATCAATACACATATAATATGGATATTATTGTAGATTACCCCCCCCAATCCGATAAAATGAGATTCTACTTTTTCAGGCGATTACGCGTAAATACCCTGAAATAACTGTCAGATAGAGAAACAGCAAAAAAATATTTTAGAATTTAGAGTAGGGGATTAGTTTCGCATATAAATTAAACATAAAATAATCCTCCATTTTCAGGTTTTATGGCAGTTAACCATTTTTTTTTTTTGCTATTGGAGATGAATTATGTGCGTTATTTTTTTTGGGGGGGGAAGGGGACCTTTTTGGGCGATTGCGTGTGGCTTTACGACCTTACCAGTCGAATTTAGTTAGTGTTAAAAAATGTATTAGTTCACGGCCCTAATAATTTAAAATTACCCTAAAAATAAGAATCTAATTTTTTTAAGCGGGGGGGGGGGGGGGTGTAATTAAATTTAAATTAACACCCCTTCCCTCTCAATTAATTGTTGCCCAGAGGGTGAGTAGGTTTTGCTAGTAAGTAATGATAATAAGATTAGAAAGAAAGTCAATTAACATAATATACTTTTTTATATTGTAATTATATCAAACATAAGTAGAATTTGTTGGTAACAGATATAATAATTGGACAAATTCTATTGAATTTCCACATTAAATAATATACACATATCTAAGTTAAATAATATATCTTAGTTAAATATTAATACATCTTAGTTAAATATTAATATATCTAAGTTAAATAATATACACATGTCTAAGTTAAATAATATACAAATATCTAAGTTAAATAATATTACACATATCTAAGTTAAATAATATTACACATATCTAAGTTAAATAATATTACACATATCTAAGTTAAATAATATTACACATATCTAAGTTAAATAATATTACACATATCTAAGTTAAATAATATTACACATATCTAAGTTAAATAATATACACATATCTAAGTTAAATAATATTACAAATATCTAAGTTAAATAATATTGCACATATCTAAGTTAAATAATATTACACATATCTAAGTTAAATAATATTACACATATCTAAGTTAAATAATATTACACATATCTAAGTTAAATACTATTACACATATCTAAGTTAAATAATATTACACATATCTAAGTTAAATAATATTACACATATCGAAGTTAAATAATATTACACATATCGAAGTTAAATAATATCTAAGTTAAATAATATTACACATATGTGAGTTGTAGATGTAGCCGTGTTCCTCTCTTCTGACCACATTTTCAATCCAGTTCAATCTCCTCATTTTTACTGAGTCGAGTATGCCAGACTTCATATTAGTATATAAATTTACACAGAAATACCATGGCAGACCAAAATGGATATTAGATGAGTTTGTTGCTTGTGTCGCCTGTCATAATTGATGTCAATAATTTTTATAAATTTGCAACGTGACAACGTAAGAAAAAATATTTCTGAACAATATTTAAGCCAATAACAATTTATGAACAACATATTTTCTTGTTTTTTAAAAAATTTTTTTGAGATACTAAGAAGATGTTAACATTAGATTATCATTATTTTCCTTGATGTAAAGACGTAATTATTTTTTGCAGTTTTCTTTTCTTTCTTTTTCATCATCTTTTTTAAAATCTGATTAATATATATATATATATATATATATATATATATATATATATATATATATATATATATATATATATATATAATTAACTTGTTACAAATATCCAGGGGGTATGAATCCGAAGGAAGTTGAAACCGGGTTTATGAGAGTGCTCAATGAAAATTCAGAGCAAAATATATATTTTTTGATTTTATTCCATTAGTTGCGACAAAACAAGTTTTGTTTCATTGGTGCGAATAGCGACCAACTCATCGCCGGCCCGATGAGTTGGTCGCTATTCGCACCAATGAAACAAAACTTGTTTTGTCGCAACTAATGGAATAAAATACAAATATATATATATATATATATATATATATATATATATATATATATATATTAGTGTTTACAAAGAGATCCACCATAACGTTGAAGGATTTACAGGGTTTTTTTTTTCTCTCTTTAGCGTTTTTTCCAACTAAAACAATTTTTTCCCTCATATCTCATTCGATTTTCTTAGTTTTTAATTAATCATTCTGACGTTTCCTCTTAGAGGGTCAGACGATAAAGCCTTAAGGAAAATTTTAGCAATTTTCTTTGTTTTTCCACCCACCCATTTTATTGATTAAAAAATGTTTCTTCTGAAATTTATCCTACGATTTTGTTGTACGTAGAAATTTACTTATATATATATATATATATATATATATATATATATATATATATATATATATATATATATTGGGAAATGAAAAAGGAAAAACCAAGAGATATTTTTTTATATATCTATCAACGTTTCGTCTTTATTGTAAGACTTCCTCAGGATGATAATTTTAAGAAAAATGTCATGCAAGTACATTGAAATATTGGGTTAACATGATGGGTTTTTTTTTTAATTATCATCATGAGGAAGTCTTACAATAAAGATGAAACGTTGATAAATATATAAAAAATACCTTTTGGTTTTTCCTATTTCATTTCCAATTACGTCGGATTACTCTCATCCTTCCTTTCTCATATATATATATATATATATATATATATATATATATATATATATATATATATATATATATATATATATATATATTGTGTGTGTGTATTTAGCCAGCATTTGCTCATTTATGCAAACATTGTTAAAAATAACAGAATTCGTCTGTTTAATTATAACTTTTTTATTTTTTCAATTTTTCTGATGGTCTTTTTTGTATTAAAATCAAAAAAGTTAATAAATGTTCCATAGGTTTCACGAACGTTTTCGATTTTTCGTCGAATCATCTTCCGGTGTCAAAAGCAAATGAACAAAAAAGCTGGAGAAAGAAGAGAATTTTTAAAAGACGATCGAGAAACGCGCAGAGAACGTTTTTTGCATTGTTCCAGGAAGTCGTTGACGATTTAAATTCAGCGACGCTGGATGGCATCACAGAACAAAATCGTATTACGTTAAGCATTTTAAAATTATACATTCCGAAACCAATTTAAAAAAAATTAAAAATACTGGAAGCTTTATACACGAAAACACAACAACGTAAAATTAACAATATCACATATGAAACTATATATATGAGGATAAAAATAAAATGAAACGGCATGGAGAGAGTATGTATGAAAGACAGAAAAAAAACAACAGAAAGAAATTAAAAGATTTTGTTGGGATTAAATTTACCCTGGAAAAAAGTTCAATTCTCACACGTGAGAATGCAGTAACAATTGTGTAGATAAATGCTAAAATAGAAATAGGGCGACAGCTTTTGTGAGAAGGAACACAACAACACTTGTATATAATTTTAAAGCAGTTTTACAAGGTGAGAAAAATGAAGGCATATTTACAACAAAATAGTGCGTTCAAAGTTCAGAAAGGAGGTAGGTTAAGTGTCGCCTAGGAAAACTAAAGGACCTAAGAAACTCTTGCTCCAACCCTTGAACCCCATATAATTAGTTAATGATTCGCTTAACACTATCTATAAGAATTAATTATTTTGTTAATTGTAAATGGTAATGAATATTTAAACGTTTGTCTTATTTTATAACTAAGAAAGAGTATTGATTTACTCCTCTCCAGGAGTTAGGCACAAGGCCAGTTTTTATCTTACTCCCACAAGTAAGATGTGACCCAAAGTCGGGTCGGGAAAGTGGGGTTTAAAAATTGCCTGGGCAACCCCGTCGGCATTCCCCGGTAGGGGCGCCTCAGGCAGTAAGCAATAAACTTACTCCTCCCCAAAGAGGGGAGGCGAAGCCTGCGAGGGTGGACCTCCTAGAACTGCACAGGACAGACCCATAGACTGGCGTAAATCAAGCCCCGAAGGCCAAGACAATACCAGTCTATGGGATGCAGTATCCATCGGAACAGATACTACACTTTGATCTTAGCCAAAAGACCAAATCAAAGAGTATTGATTTACTCCTCTCCAGGAGTTAGGCACAAGGCCAGTTTATCCTACTCCCACAAGTAAGATGTGACCCAAGGTTGGGTCGGGAAAGTGGGATTTGAAAAGCCAGCGCCCGAGAAAGTGAGCACTCTGGCCATTAAAAATTGCCTGGGCAGCCCCGTCGGCATTCCCTGGTAGGGGCGCCTCAGGCAGTAAGCAATAAACTTACTCCTCCCCAAAGAGGGGAGGCGAAGCCTGGGAGGGTGGACCTCCTAGAACTGCACAGGACAGACCCATAGACTGGCGTAAATCAAGCCCCGAAGGCCAAGACAATACCAGTCTATGGGATGCAGTATCAATCGGAACAGATACTACACTTTGATCTTGGCTAAAAGACCAAGAGCCAATGCGGCATCCTAACCTTAACCCTAACCCATGCGGCATCCTAGGTTCGGATTGTTGTGGGGACTTTTTAAATAATTGTGTCACTACACAACACTATAGAGCATATTGATTTTTTAACGTAGTATTTGTAACAATATAAGTGGGTAATTAGAAGAGTAAGCGAATAGTTATTTTTATATACTAACGGTTCACCACTTACCAAGACCAAAAGCCACTCGAGGATAATAAGGGTTAGTGAGGTTGTTAATTGGATGATGGAACAGTACTATGAAAGCATTGAGCACCATTATTAATTTGGAGGACGACTCGACAGATATTTGTTTACATTGGACTTGAAACCTAGTCATGCGTAATAAATAATGAACACTTTCTGATTTCAAAACAGGACCCTAACCTAAGTCGTTTTAATACGGTTCGTATTGCGTACAAGCACCGTTGTTTTTTTTCAGGGGGGGGGGGCGGTTTTTGATTATTTTGAATATAAAAATAAATTTAATTTTTAATTTATTTTTTAATTTATTTTTAATTTATTTTTTGTAAAGTTGAAATAAAAGGTATCCAAAAAATTGCAAATAAAAAATTGCAAATAAAAAATTGCAAATAAAAAATTCCAAACAAAAAATTCCAAATAAAAAATTGCAAAAGTAATAAAGAAAAACGTAAAAGTCGGAACTTGATTCGGCTTTCACCGTTCGTAGTTGCAACGACTTACGTCATGACTACATCGCAAATCTATGGATACCTATTCCTAAAAAGCACCGTTCTTTTATTCAAAATGGCCGTAAATATCCGCAACAAGATGTTTCTATTTCCAACGTAGCTCGTCGGATATGAAATCGGTGAAACCTTCCACAGTAAGTAATGAGAAATTGTGTTATTACAACGAAACAGGAGAGGCACCTTTTTTCGCCTTCCGGCAGCCTTGGTTGAAACTATCTCTGCAGTGCATGCAGAGTTGCTGGGGGTTGAGGTAATGGCGAGAGAATTGGGTTGGAGGGATTGTTTTAAAGACAAGTCCATCGCAAACGAAAAGACGTGCGCGAGAATCAGACAGTCGGGAGCCACACGTGAACGAAATATTTGTCTGCTGTGTTACGGTTTTCACTACAACCGCAAGCTGTATTTCACAAAACGGCATCTCTAAATATCTATCCCCCTCTCTCTCTCTCTCTCCCCCCCTCCCTCTCTCTCTCTTTCTCCCTCTTCCTCTCTCTTTATCTTTCTTTCTCTCTCTTCCTCTTTTTCTTCCCCTCTCTCTCTTTCCCCCTTTCTCTCTCTCTCTTTCTCCCCTCTCTCTCTCTTTCCCCCTCACTTTCTCTTTCCCCCTCTCTCTCTTTCCCCCTCTCTCCCTTTTCCCCTCTCTCCCTTTTCCCCTCTCTCTCTTTCTCCCTCTCTCTCTTTCCTCCTCTCTCTCTCTCTTTCCTCCTCTCCCTCTGTCTTCCTCTCCCTCTTCCCCCTCTCCCTCTTTCTTTCTTTGCCCCTTCTCTCTCTCCCTTTCTCTCTCTCTCTCTTTGTCACCCTATCCATCTCTTTGTCCCCCCCCTTTCTCTCTTTCCCCTCCTCTCTCTTTTTCTCCCTCTCCCCTTCTCTCTTTTTCTTTCTCTCTCTCTCGCTTCCCCACCCTCTCTCTCTTTCGTTAACTCATTCCATCCATTAAGGAACGTAATTAAAAAAAAAACAGTTACGAAATCTTTTCTTATTTCATTTGCTTTTTAAGTTTATATATATATATATATATATATATATATATATATATATATATATATATATATATATGCCAACTTATCTATCCCAGCGACTTCCTCTGATGATAAGATTTTGATCTTTGAAAAGCCTGGCTTAAGGAAAATTTAACTTGAATAAATTGCCTTTTTGCTCTGAGCAATTGAATTGAAATTTGATTTGGCTTTTGCTTCTCTAATTCCTTTCCATTCCTCTTCATATATATATATATATATATATATATATATATATATATAATGTGTGTGTGTGTATACATATGTAAATTAATAGATATATAATCAATAATAAAACTATAAAAAATGGCTCTTAATAATGATAAAACACAGCATCCTGAAGACGGCCGAGAGACCGAAAGCGTTCGAGGAATGGCCCACGACACAACGCTAGGGGCCATACTCCACCGGTTAACACCTGAGAACCGCGTCGAGAGATTGGCACGAAAGATTGTGAAAAGAGAAAGCTCCGTGGTCTTCAATGAAGCTTGCATAAACAATGACTTGCTGCCGAACTATATATATATATATATATATATATATATATTAGTAAGCTATGAAAATATATTTAGCCTGCATTTTAGCCTGAAGATTCCCCCCGGGGATGAAACGCGGGGAGTCTCTGTGTAGCTTAATTGTCATAAATATATTTTCATAGCTTACTACTTAGCTCTACTTACGTATCGAGCACTGTTGAAGTAGATACTGAAAATTGATACATAAAAAAATATATCTCCTTATAAAGTTTTATGTGGATACATGAAATATATATATATATATTTGTAATTTTAAAAGCTAGAAAAACGCAGAAATACTATTATTATTTTTTTTTTAAATAAATATTCATTTATTTAAAAGTAGTGAATTTTCGGCTGCGGACCAGCTATCATCAGACATAGAAACAATTTGAGTGTTTTTCTTTTCTTTTGAGTCGTTCTCAACATCGCTGTGGAGCGTGGGGAAAAGTCTGTTTCATGTTAATGAATAGAGATTTTTTTCCTCTTTGAAATTACTTCAAAGAGGAAAAAAATATCTATTCATTACCACCACTTGTTTAAAAAATATATTACTTTATTAGTAAAAAAAAAATTGTTTAATAGATCTAATTTTTTAAATGCGCCTTGATAATAACCTTGTAGCAGTTATATGAGTGAACTATTTTTTATTGGTCTACTTGATCGGCAGTGAAGTGTGATTCAGTTTGGCGATTATGTAATCATCGCCTCTTCACTGCACAAGATTCATACGCAAGATAGCAGTTACATGAGTGAACTATTTTCTATGAGTACGTGACCGACAGTAAGACACGATTTAGATTGGCGATTATGTAACCATCGCCTCTTCACTGCACGCGATTGATACGCAAGATAGCAGTTACATGAATGAACTATTTTCTATGAGTCTACGTGACTGACAGTGAGATGTGATTTGGCTTGAAGATTATGTAACCATCGCCTCTTCATTGCACGAGATTCATATGCAATGAATCGTGTTTTGGCGCTAACCCGATCCACGTGATGAGCTGAGATCTCCAATTCCAATCTTAGTCTCAGACAGACAAGACGCATATTCTTGTGCTCTCTACCAGGCCTGCGGTAGAGGAATCAAAGAACTCCAGGATAACGCTATTTCGTCTTGTCTACATCAACCAATCCAGTGTTCTTTTTTCATTTTGTTCCTGTGTTCCCGTGAATAAAACTTCATATCGATTTAGTTGTGGAGTCGTTAATATTTCGTTGAAAAATGGTGATCCCTCTTTGCGTTACAACAACACTGCGTTACAACAACACTGCGTTACAACAACACTGCATTACAACAACACTGCATTACAACAACACTGCGTTACAGTAACACTGCGTTACAACAACACTGCGTTACAACAACCTACTGTGGTATGGGCATGTTCAATGAAACTCTGGTTCGATAAACAGATGTACACACATCTCAGTTGAGGATAAGCAAGGAAAAGGTTTGCCGAGAAAGACTTGCAATTACTGTCTTTTGGCTAGGAACAAAGTGTAGTATCTGTTCTGATACTACACTTCATCTTTTCTGTCCTCGGTCAGTGAAGATTTAGTTTGATTGTTTTGGTTTACACATATCAACACTTTTCGAGTTGTTTAATACGGAATTTCCATGAACAGAGTTCTTCCAATCTGTGATATAAATGGTTTCTAGCACGGAAACCATTTATATCACAGAACTCAAATTGTGCATGAAATCCTGGAGAAACTCCTCAGATGAATATGTTTTCTGACCCACTAATTAGCATCGGATTAATGCATTGGCCAAACCTTATAATCGACGACAATGCCGGCAAGTGGAATCCATTTTATTACTGACAAGCCTTCCAACATTTCTATTTTCAATTCAATTCTTTTTATCTTAATTTGGATTTATTATTATTTTTTTATCTTTAATGGGTTTTAACTTGGATGATGCCAATTTTTTCGTTTCTCATGCTCTCGCTTTTTTCCTTCTCTGCGTTCTTCCATAAATGATCTCATCAGAGCAAAGTCAGTTGTGAGTTTGAAATCGTTTTAATTTCGATCAATGATTGCTCAATGCGTTCACAAAATAACAATTAATCCTCCATTTTCTCTGTCCTTTTTCAAGAGCAATGCAAAAGCAACTCTCATGGTTGCATCATAAAAATACATTAGAAATTATTTTGGTATTAACATGCAATGAGAATGGCAAACTATTCTTCAGATGGATCCATTCCACCTGTGCGGTTAGCAATGAAAATGCTATTTCAAAAGTACAGCATAGAAGACTGACGAAAATACCATTTTACACTGACGAAAATTTTGTTTCGAAACTTAAGCATGAAAATACTATTTCAAACTTAAGCATGAAAATACTATTTCAAACTTAAGCATGAAAATACTATTTCAAACTTAAGCATGAAAATACTATTTCAAACTTAAGCATGAAAATACTATTTCAAACTTGAGCATGAAAATACTATTTCAAACTTGAGCATGAAAATACTATTTCAAACTTAAGCATGAAAATACTATTTTAAACTTAAGCATGAAAATACTATTTCAAACTTAAGCATGAAAATACTATTTCAAACTTAAGCATGAAAATACTATTTCAAACTTAAGCATGAAAATACTATTTCAAACTTAAGCATGAAAATACTATTTCAAACTTAAGCATGAAAATACTATTTCAAACTTAAGCATGAAAATACTATTTCAAACTTAAGCATGAAATACTATTTCAAACTTAAGCATGAAAATACTATTTCAAACTTAAGCATGAAAATACTATTTCAAACTTAAGCATGAAAATACTATTTCAAACTTGAGCATGAAAATACTATTTCAAACTTGAGCATGAAAATACTATTTCAAACTTGAGCATGAAAATACTATTTCAAACTTGAGCATGAAAATACTATTTCAAACTTGAGCATGAAAATACTATTTCAAACTTGAGCATGAAAATACTATTTCAAACTTGAGCATGAAAATACTATTTCAAACTTGAGCATGAAAATACTATTTCAAACTTGAGCATGAAAATACTATTTCAAACTTGAGCATGAAAATACTATTTCAAACTTAAGCATGAAAATACTATTTCAAACTTAAGCATGAAAATACTATTTCAAACTTGAGCATGAAAATACTATTTCAAACTTAAGCATGAAAATACTATTTCAAACTTAAGCATGAAAATACTATTTCAAACTTAAGCATGAAAATACTATTTCAAACTTAAGCATGAAAATACTATTTCAAACTTGAGCATGAAAATACTATTTCAAACTTGAGCATGAAAATACTATTTCAAACTTGAGCATGAAAATACTATTTCAAACTTAAGCATGAAAATACTATTTCAAACTTAAGCATGAAAATACCATTTCAAACTTAAGCATGAAAATACTATTTCAAACTTAAGCAGGTTTTAGTTAATGCTGCCAAGTTTAATTCGGGAAGAAAATCAGAATGACGAATGAAAAAATAACACGAAAGAAGAAGAACGAATAGAAGTGAAAGGAGAAGGCATGATGGAACGAGAAATGATAAAAGATGAGAAGTATTATTTGAAAAAAAAAAAAGAAGGAAGAGGGGAAGCTGAAAAGAAAATATGATATTGCAGAAATTAGTGAGAATATAGAAAAATAAGGGAATAAAGTCAACATTTTTTTTATGTGAAATTCGCAATAAATTCGGTGCTTGTAGGTCCGAAAAAGTTTTTTTTATCTTTAAGTTTAGGAGAGTCAAATAAGGGAGAGAGAACTCTAGTTTCAAGTTTCAACCACGATTTATCTGAAAATGGATTTTACTATTGTAATTATTAAAAAATGAAAAATAAAATGATTTTGAAAAAATAGGGTTAGGATTAGTTTTACACTGGGTAAAATTCGGCAATTTGTTGGAAAACAGTTCCCAGTTCAGGGTCGTTCCGGAATTTTTGTTTCCACATAAATTCATCTAGGTACGATTCCACCATTTGCATGTGGGTGCCACATTCAACCTTGTTCCTTTTCTTCGACTCATTCCACATTCGTTCTACGTGGTTAGTTGTGGCACCTTGCAAGTTTAGATTGTTAAAATCCATTTTCAGATAAATCGTGGTTGAAACTTGAAACTAGAGGTCTCTCCCGGTGTTTGTGAACTGTAGGTCCGAAAAAAATTTTTTATCTTTAAGTTGAGGAGAGTCAAATAAAGGGGAGAGAACTCTAGTTTCAAGTCTCAACCACGATTTATCTGAAAATGGGTTTTAACAATTTAAACTTGCAAGGTGCCACAACTAACCACGTCGAACGAATGTGGAATGAGGCGAAGAAAAGAAACAAGGTTGAATGTGGCACCCGCACGCAAATGGTGGAATCGTACCTAGCTGAATGTATGTGGAAACAAAAATTCCGAAAGGACACTGCACTGGGAACTGTTTTCCAACAAATTGCCGAATTTTACCCAGTGTAAAACTAACCCTAACCCTAACCCCTAACCCTATTTTTCAAAATCATTTTATTTTTCATTTTATTTTTCATTTTTTAATAATTACAATAGTAAAATCCATTTTCAGATAAATTGTGGTTGAAACTTGAAACTAGAGTTCTCTCCCCCTTATTTGACTCTCCTCAACTTAAAGATAACAAATTTTTTTTCTTCGGACCTACAGTTCACAAGCACCATAAATTCGTGTAAACTGTTCTTACTGTGTAAACTGTTCCTACTCGCATATCAGGCGATTTATTGCATCAACAAACATTTGTTAAATTAGAATCAGAATCAGAACTCGATTTAAGCAAAAACAAGATTAAACCGAGGACCTCACCAAGAAAAATTTCCAATACCTTTTTATCTTTTCAAAGTTGGCATATAAAAAAATTCTGATGACATTTGATTTTTTTTTTTACAACGTGGCACCAAACGTGAGATAGCTTTGGGCTTTAAAATCCGCAGTAAACACGACAAATTACAGGGTTTTTTAAAGGTTGTTTTCATATTCTGTAATCCTTTTTTTTACTAACAACTCACATACCTTGAGAACATACAATCTGCAGAATCCTAAAAAAAATTTTTTTATTATTATTCGTCCAAGTGTCTCTATTAAAGGCTCTGTCTGTCGGTTAGTTTAAAATCTATTCCTGGTGATACCAGATCAGGCTGCCCTGTGGCTCCCTGAGACGAAATTCACCTACATTGACGTTTTTTGTTTTTCTTCTTTTTTTTTTTTTTTTTTGTAAAACTCAATTATGTTCTACAAAACCAAAAACAAAAACAACAGCCCCTCTCCCTTTCTCCCTCCCCTTTTTTATTTTATTTTTAGAACTTGAAGCATAAATCTTTTACTATAATGACCAGATTCGGCATTAAATAACCCAAAAAGGGTTGATATGCCGTAAAACAAAACTACCAAACCAAAAACGATGATTAAACATTTGAAGATATAAAGAACTTGAAGCATAAAAACTTTTACTATAATGACCAGATTCGGCATTAAATAACCCAAAAAGGGTTGATATGCCGTAAAACAAAACTACCAAACCAAAAACGATGATTAAACATTTGAAGATATAAAGAACTTGAAGCATAAAAACTTTTACTATAATGACCAGATTCGGCATTAAATAACCCAAAAAGGGTTGATATGCCGTAAAACAAAACTACCAAACCAAACTTAAAATCTATTAACATCTGTTTTGGTTTATTTTATTTTTCTCTGTCATTCTTAAGTTTAAAGCTAATGCTTAGACTGCTTATAACGCAATATTGCCATCCACACGTTTTTTGAGATTTGAAGCACCTACCATTTGACAAAGAGGTCTTCCTCGAAATATATTATGGAACTCGGTCACACACATTACATCACAGTGTTGAAGTCTTGCCTAATCAAGTAAGATTTGCTATATAGAAAAAAAAATTATTAAAAAGGTTTTTGAAAAAATATATAATTAAAATCACTTGTTTTTGTGTTACTTCTCAACGCCGACATATTTCCATTTCTTGCATTGTGATAGCCTTCTAATACTCATATATATATATATATATATATATATATATATATATAAAAATGTTGAATTAAATTAAAGATAATGGAATTATCGTTTAATAATAATCTATCGTGATAATATAAAAGCTCAATATATTGAATAGAGTAATCACTTTTAGAGATGAAAGATGAGAATAAAAAATTGTAAAGAAACAATATTTATTAGAACATCAAAAGTTCAGAGCAAGGAGCTTCAAATCCTTGTTTCTGAACTTTTGATGTTCTAATAAATATTGTATCTTTACAATTTTTTATTCTCATCTTTCATCTCTCTCTCTCTCTCTCTCTCTCTCTCTATATATATATATATATATATATATATATATATATATATAGATATTAGTGTGTCAGGTTGTATATGAAAAGAAATCAAATAAAGTGCTCGATCATATAAGAGAGCTAATATAATTTATTTAGATACTGTATATTACATATTTCAGCAATGTACCGCGGTTACACCCAAAACGGCAGATGTCTAAATCTGCCCTGTTGGATGAAACCACATTGCTGAAATATGTAATATACAGTATCTAAATAAATTATATATATATATATATATATATATATATATATATATATAAAATCCTTTGTAAATATCAAATAGAGCACTCTTAAGTGGTCAATGTTTATATAAAAACCTTGTAGATATTATTTACCAACAGCGCCTGTCCTGTGGTTTAGTAGTTAGAACTGCCGACTATCGACTAGATGGTTTTAAGTTCGATCCTTGGAATGGGAGCTAGTCTAGCTGCACTGAAGAGCTTTTGATACAGCGAAACAGTCTTCCTGTGAATGACTATGAATAATCCCTCCCTCTCGGGTTGAGCACTGCCGTTAATGATATCGTCTGCTATTATTTGGCGCAATGCAAAGCTCTTTGTAAATAAACAAATAGAGCACTGTCAAGTAGTGTTTCTATAAAAACATCGTAGATATTTTTTACCAACAGCGCCTTTCTACACTCCATTTCTTGGCACTATTTTGATGGTTTAAAATATTGGCTTTACTGAGAGGAGTTTGCCTCGGAGATTTCGTGACAAATTTCTAAATTCGTTCTTCTTGGATATCTCAACTTCAACCGTCTGTTAGTTTATCTTCATCTCAAGGAGGCAAATTCTTAAAATCGTTTTCCTTTGCTTCTAATCTCAAATTATATAAATTTCAACAGCTCTCTTTATCTTTCAAGGATCTTTTTTGAATCTTATTTCATATTTCCAAACTAAACATTTCCTCATCCAATAACATTTTTTTTTTTCAGTATTTGTAAGATTATTTCCATCAGCCATGTTTTAATATATCTGTATATTTTAAGGGAAAAAAATATTTAACACTTTCAACTTTTAAGTAGAGTTCGAAGAGGATGGAGTAAGTTCAGAGAACTTCTGCGATTACCAACCGGCACAGCATTACCACTGGTGCTATTTTGAATATAATACATGTGAAATTTCAGAGGGTAGTGTAGTATCTGTTCTGTTGGCATAGAACCATCTCCCCAGTGATTACTAATTCCTCCTTTTTTTTGAAGGGAGGTGATGTAATATCTATTCTATTGTTATGACAGTCCTCCTTTCGAGAGGGGGTAGTGTAGTATCTGTTTTGTTGTAATGCAACCATCATCCAAGGCATTACCTCCTTCGTTTTTTGGAGGGAGGTGATGTAATATCTATTGTATTGTTATGACAGTCCTCCTTTTGAGAGGAGGTAGTGTAGTATCTGTTTTGTTGTAATGCAACCATCCTCCAAGGCATTACCTCCTTCGTTTTTTGGAGGGAGGTGATGTAATATCTATTCTGTTGTTATGACAGTCCTTCTTTCGAGAGGAGGTAGTGTAGTATCTGTTTTGTTGTAATGAGACAGACCTCCTTTCGAGAGAGGAGAGATGGTAGTGTAGTATATGTTCGTTCGGCATGATACCATCCTCCCAAGTATTACCTCCTCCTTTAAGGAGGGGGGGCCTGTATAGTGTATGTTCGTTCGTCATGATACTTTCCTCCCAGGCATTATCTACTCCTTTTTGTGGGGGGTGTAGTGTAGTATCTGTTCTGTGGTAATGATACCATCCTCCAAAGAATTACCTTCTCCTTTTTTTAGAGGTTGCATATTTTTGCCTATTTAATGCCAATGCCCAACGGCTACTGCAACCGATGTTATATAATTAATTGAATATTGTGGTTATTTTATGTTTACCTATGAATGGTCGAAGGGGGTAAATTGCAAGTTCATGCCTTTCTCAATGGTATTAGTGAACATAATAGATCCACTAGGATTTGAACTTAGCATAGCCGATCCCATAATATACAAGATGGAGTTGGGGGTTCATACCTTTACCAACAGTATTAGCATGTGGATGACAACAATGGATCAAATTGGACTCGAAATCAGCATCATCGTATTCGGTTTAACGTCCGTTTTACATGCTGGCATGTGTTGGACGGCTTTGGTTAAGTTTTTATTCATCACTTTTTCTCTCAGGTCCATTTTTATCCCTTCTTACCAGGTTTTTCTTGGTCTTACCCTGTGAACTGAACCTGCTACCTCAACTGTTCTACCCTTACTAACCCAAGAACTTATTTATTTATCCCTATTCATTCTCATCACTTCACTTGTTTTCCTTGTCTTTTCCCTGTGAACTGACCCTGCTACATCAACTGTTCTACATCTACTAACAAAAGAACTCTCGCCCATTTTTCCGATGTATAACAGACTTCAAACTAAGCAATAGTATCTTAAATTAAAGGCTTCCATTCAGTCTTAAGAGACAATGGATACCCCCTGTAAAGATGTCTGCACGCGGAGTCTACCGTGAGGCAAGGGTTGCGTGATCTCCAAATACACCTCTCCTGAACCGGTATTGCTTGAGACCAGTGGCAAGGAGATATCCAGGACGAAAACGGGAAGCAATGCCGAGATAAGCAGAGAGCCGTCCCATATAGGGCACCTGGTTATCCCAAATGGTCACCGATTTAATACTGACCAAGCTCAATATTGCTTAACTTCTGGTGATTATGTCGCAATGGTATCTATTAGGCCGATAACACACACGGATATGGTTAAATACTGCTCGTAATATTAATAAACATGGGGCCCCAAATCTAAAAGCCGCTTCAGGCTTCAAAACCTGCCGAATCCTAAATAGAATTCATTTTCTGTTTTTTTATAGATTGCTTTGAGAGTTATAATTTTTTTAAGTTTCTTTTTTTTTTTATCTAAAAGTAGTAAGGGAAGGCCTAGAGGTTTTCGATAGCTCAGGGCCCTATTATAATCTATATCCTACACTTTTCTGATTTGATATGTATATATTCTGTGTTCATGAATATTCATTTTGTGCGTCCATTTAATATCTCTCTCTCTCATATATATATATATATATATATATAATCAAGGGAGGCGCGAGAGCGCTCTATCCCTTAATAGACCTCACGAATGGCCTATGCTGGAAATCTCATTTCTTTGATCAATCATAACTCAAAAACCAATAAACCAAATTAGTTCAAACTTTGCACAAAATGTTTATTTGATAGGTTCTATAAGTGTGTAGAATTTCAGCATCATTAGTCAAGGCAACCCAGAGATCCAGAAAGTTCAATCATGAAATCATGTTATCTGTGTGTACGTACGTATGTGCCACCCTGTATCTCATCAACTATTTGATGGATTCAGCTGATTTTTGGCAGAGATAGAGGTTCTAGGGTCTAGTTGACGGAATTTTAATTTCAGTTTACCATATACCTTAGTTTTCCAGAAAATTCCAAAAGAAACTTAAAAATGTCCATTGTATTGAGGCATAAGTAGTCACATTCCATGAAAAATTCCAGTATACTGAAATCATATGCCCTTAAGGGTTAAGATGAAAATTCATATACACTAAATGTACAAAAGCAAGGAAATTCCCAAATTTTTACACTTTTATTGTCATTAAGGGTATGCGAGCACAACAGGGCTATGTATTTTACTGGTAGGAATTTTTCTTGAGCGCACCTCTCACACTTCATCCACTCATGCATAGATATTTATACTGTAGTGATGTGATAATGAAATGGTTTGGTTGATATGTAGTCATACCCTTAATGACATATTCATGATTGCATAAAACCTGAACACAGAATATATACATATCAATAAAAGTGTAAAAATTTGGGAATTTCCTAATAATTCTGCTATCACACCGTTCCCTTCATATTTATGTTTATACAAACGCTACTGGCTTAGTTTAGAAAATGACTGAGCTAGTGTCGTGGAAATGCAAGTTGAGCCTTCAAGATTGTGTTGTGGTGGTAAAACCGATGTACCAATTAGTTTTATTAATATTATTGGAGATACATTCTCCAATAGGGCATTGAAACTGGTATATTACATTGGTTCTTTCTACTGTGTTTTGGGCCTACAAAGTGTCATTGTTAACTTTGATGTTTTTTTCATTTTTTATAATAAATAATGAATCTAGTTTTATATTTTTGCTAGCTGTGAACACACTTTTTTTTTCTTTTGCAGGTAAGAACTTAGTTTATTGGTTAGAGTTTGGACAGGTGAGTTATTTTTGGAACCACGGTGTTAGTTCTTCCGGTTGTTTCTTAAGATTTGGAGGGAATCCTTACTGACCTTCATTCCAGATTAGTTAAGTTGACTCGGCAGACTTTCTGATAGTTGTAGCCGTGATAAAGTGGGTAAAAGCTTACTTGATAAAAATATAATCTTTTTGTAGGAATTTAAAAATTGGGTAAAAGTGCAGTGTAGTTAACAGCCGAGAAATCGAAGACAACACAAAATACACAACAAATAAGTTTTACCAAACGCATTAAAATTTAGTTTTCTACTGACCTGTATAATTTTAACCTTCTGAAACTGTTTTGATGTTTTTTTTTTAAATTTTAAAATTAGATTTCATTCAAAGCTCTCCTTATGCCACACAAGAAAAATAGAATTAATTAAGCCCTGTCCCTTAAATCTTGTTATTATTTTCCCTTATCCTGGGACAGGTATTCTTCTAGTAGATATATATATATATATATATATATATATAGGTGTTTTCAAGACACTTTAATCCAAGAACTTTTTACTCTTTGTGAATTTTTTCTGATGATTTTGTAGTGTTGCAGAGACGATATTGACATAAAAATGTTGTTTGGCACAAGACAAATGAAACGGACCGTTAAAAATATTTCTCACAGAAATTTTATATTTTTTGGAAATGTGAAAAAATAAAAATAATAAAATAAAACCATGGTTATTGGAATATAATATAAACTGACCTATATATATATATATATATATATATATATATATATATATATATTTAAAAATATATATTTTTTTAAATATAAATATATATATATTTTTTAAATTATGAAATTTAAAAAAAAAATATATTAAAAAAATCACTTCTTTTTGTCTTACTTCTCAACGCTGACATATTTCCATTTCTTGCATTGTGATAGCCTTCTAATACTCCTCTATATACGTATTACACACAATGCTTCAAGCAAACTACCTCTCCTTATATATATTATATATATATATATATATATATATATATATATATATATATATATATATATATATTTTATGTGTGTACCGTTTATAAATGATGTGTTATTAACCTTTTTCAACATCCAAATTAAATTTTTCTTAAAAGTATGAATGTTTAACAATTATTTAGTATTATTAAACAAGAGTTATCAGTGTTTATATTCTGGATAAATATTTTAGATGATAGTTGTATCGATTGGGGGGGACAACATGTCTTTTTATGCAATATATATATATATATATATATATATATATATATTATTTCATGTATCCACATAAAATTTTATAAGGAGATATAATTTTTTCATGTATCAATTTTCAGTATTTACTTCAACAGTGCTCGATACGTAAGTAGAGCTAGGTAGTAAGCTATGAGAATATATTTATGGCAATTAAGCTACACAGAGGCTCCCGCGTTTCTATCCCCGAGGGAATCTTCAGGCTAAAATGCTATAAATATATATTGAGCACTTTTGAAAAGTATTGGTTTTGTTCATTTTGTTACTATTTGAACTTAATTAACTAATATATATATATTAATTAATTAATTAAGTTCAAAAGTGAATATATGTATATATATATATATATATATATATATATATATATATAGCTTTTGTTATTGTTTTTACTGGCGATAGAACATTGGTGTGTTTTAATATTTTATCCGTTACCTAAGCGGTTATTGAGCACTATTGGATATATACCAATTTAATTATTGCCTAATAGTTTTGAATAAAGTGACGTCGAGCCTGGCCAGTACTAAAACGGGTGACCATTTGGGAATACCAGGTGCCGTATGTGGAAGAGCTCTCTGTTTCCAGTCGTTTTTGACTTCTATTGGCCACTGGAACCGAACAGCGTTGATTCATGGGAGGTGTGTAGTTGAGAATTGTGTAACCCTTGCTTCACCATTGACTACCTGCACAGGCACCCTTACAGGAGATATCCATTGTCTCTCGAAAAGGTGTGGAAAGGTGTGGCATATATCTACTGCGATTCAGTATAATGTGACCGTATGTAACATGTCCGAACTGTTGAAAAATAAATGGTGGAAGGTTTAAGTAGTGAGTGTGTAGAGGAAGGAAGGGTTTCATATAGACATGTGGATGAAAAAGAGAAGTAAGGGGGGAATGTCGTGGCAGGTGATGAAGGTCAGAAGAAGGGGAGAAAGGGGGAAAAAAGAGAAGAAAACAAGAAAGAAGAGAAAGTCAGCAGATAGAGAAGGGAATGGAAAGTAATGTTCTCAAATACCTGGCACACTCTGTATATAACATCTGTTTAATGGTTCCATAGTTGTGTTAATAGATAACACCATTAAAACCCCAACCCAAACCCTAACCCTAAAACCATTAAATGAATATGATATAATTAAATGTACACTATATGATAAGGAGGATATGTGAAGATTACTTCAAATTAGTAGACATAATTAAGTCTATCATATAAATAATTATTGCATCTTGAATGTTCATTATCACAATCAAAGTAATTTTAGAAGCAATCTTCGAAATTAGTATATTAATAAGTTTCAGATTCAAGTTATATCTACTCATGAGAATTAAGCTTTGCAGGTGTCCCCTTCAACATTATAGATTTAATTAATTATTCGCATTCCATATATTATCCATATATGCGATCTTTTTCTTGATGGTGATGGGGTATATATATATATATATATATATATATATATATATATATAAATATATATATCTAATTTACATTTTTTCCTTCCTTAAATCATGGCTTTTCAAAGATGCAATCTTATAGTCAGAGTTTATATTTCTATTATTGCTCTATCTCGTATATCGAGCATTAACTTTTCATGGTAGGATATATTTTAAAGATATAATTGATATCTTTATTTTCCCTTTTCACAAATATATATATATATATATATATATATATATATATATATGTGTGTGTGTGAAAAGATGCACTTTGACTTGTTTTCCGTCTGTCATCTTTTTACACATTTTGTCCATCACGACACTTCATTTTCATGAATTATCGTGTACCTTACCCCATATATATATATATATATATATATATATATATATATATATATATATATATATATATATATATATATATATATATATATATATATGGGACATAGAAAAGGAAAAAACAAGAGATATTTTTTTTAATATATTCATCAACGTTTTGTCTTTATTGTAAGACTTCCTCAGGATGATTATTTGAAAAAAAATGTCATACAAGTACATCTAAATTTTGAGTAGACATGATGGAGAGATAAAGAAAAGAAGTAGCCGTGGCTACTGTGAGCTCTGGAGGAGAGTCTACCAAAAATTTCCATGTACTTGCATGACATTTTTCTTCAAATTATCATCCTGAGGAAGTCTTAAAATAAAGACGAAACGTTGATGAATATATAAAGAAAATACCTCTTGTTTTTTTTCCTTTTTAATTTTCCATTACGTCGGATTACTATCATCCTTTTTTTTTCATATATATATATATATATATATATGTATATATATATATATATATATATATATATATATATATATATACAAGTATCATTAAAAATAACGGACATCTTGTGTCTGGTTATTTTTTCTAATTATACTTGATGCTGCCAAGATATATATATATATATATATATATATATATATATATATATATATATATATATATATATATATATATATATATATAATGGTAATAATCCAGGTAAAAAATATCCACAGGGTGGTAATCCAGAGAATTTTAACCGGGTTTATAAAAAGTGCTCAATATCAAAATAGAGCTTTATATATGATAATTTTTTTATTTACACAGACATATACAAAATCTGCAACACTGGCATGTCGATGTTATCGATCAACAGTTACTATAAACTGAGATCTCATCAGGCAGAGTTAGAATCCGATCTTAACCTCAAATCATATTTGGAGAGAATGAAATGGAGAGATAAAGAAAGAGAAGAAGAAGAAAAGAAATTTAACATTTAAAAAATTGGGGGGTCACGTGATTTAGGGCCGTTAAAAATCAAAAATCTAAAAAATCTAAAATCTGAAACAAACAGGACAAATAAATAAATAAATAAATAAATAAATAAAATAAGGCTTCTGTTCGGCTAAGAAGGGTCCTGTTTGGCTCGCGGGAGGACGAATAATTTCGAAGTTTAATCATTGAATTATTTTTATTCGATTCGGGTGAAGAAATGGCCGGCTTTGTCGACTCGATTCAATTGTAATTTTTTTCAAATCGGATTTAACGGATTCTTCATTTGACAAGCGAACTTTGATTTGATTTGTAATGTTCAGATCAATTTCTGGGAATTTTGAGTGAGTTTATTGAACTTTTTATTTGATTTGATTTATTTATCGGATTAACATAAACATTGGATACTGTTCACTTCATCGATTGCTGACGCATCTCACGACTGGACTACTTTTTCAATTCTTTCAATTTCTAGTTTTTGGACTTTCACTCATTACCTCGATTAATTTTCAGTCAGCCTTCTAGACTTCTGGATATATTTCCTGATTATGTCTTTTAAACTCTATGACTTGGATGGATTGTATAGATTCAACAAAAAAGTATGTTTTGGGGTTGATATATTTGATGTTATATATTTTTATGTATTTTTGTATATTTTCAAAGTGTAATTTTATTACCTGTAGTGATGTCACTATGGTAATGGTCCTCTGAGGAGAAGATTTATCTTTGAAAACTCATGAGCTAAAGACGTTAAGATACTTTGCTTGAACTTTGAATTTTAATAAAATTTGATTGACACCTTATTTTATTATTTCATTTTATATTATAATATATATATATATATATATATATAATATAGGAAGAAAAAATTCACAAACACATTGCAACTGTCAGCATTTATAATTTATTTCGATTTCCCAGTCTCCTCAGAATGCTAACGGGACAAAATAAATTATAACTGCTGACAGTTGCAATGTGTTTGTGAATTTTTTCTTCCTGTATTCTATTTTTGCTCTGTTTTCTACATTGAGCTCTCTTACTTGGATTTCTTACCAAAATTATTCACTTTACTACTATATATATAAGGGGAGAGAGGAGGGACGTATATGTGCATGGGTGAGAGAGAAGAATGTCCTATGTATATAGGAGAGAGAGACACACAGAGACAGCAGGGCAATAGCTATAACAATAATAGGAGGAGAGGGAGACTAAGAAAGAGAGAGAGAGGGTGAGGAGATCAAAAGAGACAATCTATTTATGTAGAAGAATAAGAAAGAAGAGATAACTATATATATTTTGTATCTATCTTTTCATATACATATATATATATATATATATATTTGCATCGAAAAATAGATAGATAGAAAGATATGAGTTCTTTGATAAACATTCAAAAAGGTTTAAGTTGAGTATTTGCATAAATTATTCATTAGTCACTAAATTAATAACTATATATATTTTTTATTTATCTTTTCATATATATATATATATATTTTTTTTTTGCATCGAAAATCACTCCCCGGACAACCTGATACCCATTTTGTTGTTATTCTCTCTAAATATTTGACCCTGTTACCATGTTAACTTGTATCATTATTTGGAATTGAGTATTTTTTATTTATTTTTTGACTTCTAATCTTTTCACTAATTGGATAATTAAGAATGTCTATTCTAAAAATCTGATGTTTAGTTTTATCCATACAGTGTTTCCCGTCCATTTGTGAAACATCGAAACGTTTTCATATTCCTCATTTCAAATAACCGTTTCCAACGATTTTTATTTTAAAATTTCAATTGCTGAAACAACACGAGAAACACCCGTGTCTGACGTTCTTCAACTTGTTCTTGCGGATCTATTTTTTTTAGTCGTCATCACTCGTCCATTTGTGAAACATCGAAACGTTTTCATATTCCTCATTTCAAATAACCGTTTCCAACGATTTTTATTTTAAAATTTCAATTGCTGAAACAACACGAGAAACACCCGTGTCTGACGTTCTTCAACTTGTTCTTGCGGATCTATTTTTTTTAGTCGTCATCACTCGTCCATTTGTGAAACATCGAAACGTTTTCATATTCCTCATTTCAAATAACCGTTTCCAACGATTTTTATTTTAAAATTTCAATTGCTGAAACAACACGAGAAACACCCGTGTCTGACGTTCTTCAACTTGTTCTTGCGGATCTATTTTTTTTAGTCGTCATCACTCGTCCATTTGTGAAACATCGAAACGTTTTCATATTCCTCATTTCAAATAACCGTTTCCAACGATTTTTATTTTAAAATTTCAATTGCTGAAACAACACGAGAAACACCCGTGTCTGACGTTCTTCAACTTGTTCTTGCGGATCTATTTTTTTTAGTCGTCATCACTCGTCCATTTGTGAAACATCGAAACGTTTTCATATTCCTCATTTCAAATAACCGTTTCCAACGATTTTTATTTTAAAATTTCAATTGCTGAAACAACACGAGAAACACCCGTGTCTGACGTTCTTCAACTTGTTCTTGCGGATCTATTTTTTTTAGTCGTCATCACTCGTCCATTTGTGAAACATCGAATCGTTTTCATATTCCTCATTTCAAATAACCGTTTCCAACGATTTTTATTTTAAAATTTCAATTGCTGAAACAACACGAGAAACACCCGTGTCTGACGTTCTTCAACTTGTTCTTGCGGATCTATTTTTTTTTAGTCGTCATCACTCGTCCATTTGTGAAACATCGGAACGTTTTCATATTCCTCATTTCAAATAACCGTTTCCAACGATTTTTATTTTAAAATTTCAATTGCTGAAACAACACGAGAAACACCCGTGTCTGACGTTTTTCAACTTGTTCTTGCGGATCTATTTTTTTAGTCGTCATCACTCGTCCATTTGTGAAACATCGAAACGTTTTCATATTCCTCATTTCAAATAACCGTTTCCAACGATTTTTATTTTAAAATTTCAAATGCTGAAACAACACGAGAAACACCCGTGTCTGACGTTTTTCAACTTGTTCTTGCGGATCTATTTTTTTTAGTCGTCATCACTCGTCCATTTGTGAAACATCGAAACGTTTTCATATTCCTCATTTCAAATAACCGTTTCCAACGATTTTTATTTTAAAATTTCAATTGCTGAAACAACACGAGAAACACCCGTGTCTGACGTTCTTCAACTTGTTCTTGCGGATCTATTTTTTTTAGTCGTCATCATATTCCTTATTTCTGAGGGGACGAAGACAGGCTCTACGTGCCCCCCTCGACTAGTAGCTGAAAGCAATACCACCTCTTACGAGTCAAGGAACGCTTACAGTGAAACTAATGTCTTCAACCAGCCATCCCTCTCCGCGACAGTACTCTCACGCATCCTTTTCAGGACGGGCGACTCCGGTCGTCGAAAGTCAACATCTAGCAATTCTGCAGCTCAACATCGAAGGGCTAACTATGCCAAAGCTCAGTGTCCTTGCTCAAATTGCCACCAACACCGAGGCAAACGTCATCCTCCTCCAGGAGACACACAAAGTCAGTGACACCAGTCTTAAACTCCCAGACTTCACGCTCGCTGGCTACACCAGCAGCAAACATCATGGCCTCGCGACGTTCGTGAAGAACAATGTACCATGGTGGCCTGCTAGTCAGTCGACCAATGATGCCACAGTTGAGTGGATCAGTACGAAGGTGGCTGAGAATAGCATAGTCAACATCTACAAGCCACCTCCATCCCGTTTGGAGCCGCACACCATCCCGGATGTGCCGGCACCTGCAATTTATGCTGGTGATTTCAATAGTCGCCACACCGACTGGGGATACAACATCACCAACCAGGACGGCATCGCTCTATCTGAATGGGCATCTGCTGTAGATGCCACACTCCTCTACGACCCGAAGGAGCCTTCGTCGTTCACCTCGGGACAATGGAACACTGGGACCAACCCCGACTTGGCCTTCTTTAAGAACCTCCCGCACCAAGCATTGCCGGAGAGACGCATCCTGAACCGGTTCCCTCACTCACAACATCGTCCATCGCTGATCACAACACCATCCTTGATCCAGCCAATAGGGGGAAGACCAGTCCGGAGATGGAACTTCCGCAAAGCGGATTGGCAAGGCTACAAGAAGGAGGTCGAAACATCAGTTAAGGCTCTACCAACACCTCGAGACGACAACACCGACGATGCTTATGAAGCCTACACAGAGATGCTGCTAAAGGCTGCGAAGAAACACATTCCCCGTGGACGACGTACCAACTATATCCCTTGCTGGGACGAGGAATGCGAAGATCTATTGCGCCGCCACTCTGACTCCACAAATAGTGAGGAGAGAGCAGCAGCAGCTACCAGCCTTCTGGATAGACTAAGCACCAAGCGCCAAGAGAGATGGGAAGAAACCGTGGAGACGATCGACTTCACTCACTCGAGCCGGAGAGCCTGGCAGACCATCAACAAGCTCACTGGTCGTGCAAGTAAACCATCTCCTTGCCCAATCACTGCCAATTCCATCGCAGCACAGCTCATGAAGAATGGTAGCTTCCCAGATGCGGACAAGTACTTCACAAGAAACACCACAACCAAACTGAGGGATCTCCACATCTCACCGAGTGCCGATGCTGACCTCTCGGGTGAGTTTACGATGAGAGAGATGGAAGTAGCCACCAAACGCCTGAAGTCGAATAAAGCTCCAGGACCTGATAACATCCACCCGGAGTTTGTCATCCACCAAGGACGGAAAGCAACAGAATGGCTACGCCTACTCTACACCGTGTGCTACAGAACATCGCGGCTGCCAAAGATCTGGCGCCGAGCAAAGATCATCGCTCTGGCCAAGCCAAACAAGCCGCTCGATGACCCCAAAAGCTACCGCCCGATCTCGCTTCTCTGTGTCCCATACAAACTCCTGGAACGGCTACTATATGCGCGCCTCGAACCGGTTGTGGAAACCATACTACCTAAGGAACAAGCCGGCTTCCGTCGTGGCAAGTCAACAACAGACCAAGTCGCCTTGCTAACCCAGGACATCGAGAGCGCCTTCCAGAGAGGAGAAAAAGCCGGCACTGTCCTACTTGACCTCACGGCTGCATACGACACCATCTGGTTACGTGGACTCCATGTTAAGCTGCTGCAAACCATTCCAGATCGACACCTGGTGAGTTTCATCATGGAGATGCTGAGTAATCGTAGCTTCTCCCTCCACACCAGCGACGGCCAACGCAGCAGACTACGGAGACTAAAGAACGGCGTCCCGCAAGGCTCGGTTTTGTCCCCGATGCTCTTCAACATATACATCTACGACATACCGACAACAACAGCCAAAAAATACGGGTACGCCGACGACCTAGCCATCCTACAGACGGGAAAAAAATGGGAGACTATCGAGGCTGGGCTCACTGCGGACATGACGACCTTGTCCAGGTACCTCAAGAACTGGCGGCTGAAACTCAGTGTGGGCAAGACCATGTCCGCGGTATTCCACCTCAACAACCGCGAGGCCAAACGCAAGCTTAAAGTGATGGTCAACAACACCGCCCTTCTGTTCGACACCACCCCGACGTACCTTGGCGTGAAACTCGACCGCTCACTGACATACCGTCAACATATCGAAAAGGTGACAGCAAAGGTGACATCACGTGCTGCACTGATTCGTCGTCTGGCCGGTACTACATGGGGAGCTGCAACCAAGACCCTGCGGATATCCACCCAAGCACTGGTTTTCTCAGCGGCCGAGTACTGCGCCCCGGTTTGGTGCCGAAGTACCCACACCAAGAAAGTGGACGCAGCTCTAAACACCGCCATGCGCACAGTCTCTGGGACACTCCGCGCCACGCCGGCGAACCAACTACCGATACTCTCCGGTATTGCCCCACCCGCTATCCGACGAGAAGCGACTGTCCTGGCACTGTCACGCAAGGCCAAGATCGACAAGAGACATCTGCTCCATGACATCATGAGCAAACCTCCTCCACCAGTACGCCTCAAATCACGCTACGCACTCTCCCAGCACGCGCATCAGCTTCTGGAAACCGTCCCAGACACCACCTCAAAGCAGATGTGGACCAAGAACCGCTGGAGGGAAGATTGGCAGCAAGCTGACCAACACCGACTGCACAGGTTCATTACCGACCCAGACGACATACCAGGGGCTGAGCTGCCACGAAGGCAATGGACCAATCTGAACCGCCTGAGAACTGGTGTGGGCCGTTTTTCTGCCACAATGAGAGACTGGGGTCTGAGAGAGGGTGCTGCCTGTGAATGTGGCCACCCAGAACAGACAGTTACACACGTCATAGAGGAATGCCCGCTGTTCAAACCACCCAATGGCGAGCAGGGCATAGCGGACCTTGATGACGAGACGAGAACCTGGCTTACTAAGACCGAGCTGCAGCTTTGAGGGAGCTGGCACAAGAAAGAAGAAGAAGAAGTGTTTCCCGGGATGTTCAAATTTCATTTGTAAATATTTCTATGTTAAAAAGATACTAGGAATGCTCATAACTAAGGGGAATAACTTTTATTCTTTTAGTAAAAGTTATTCTATTTAGATGATGTTTCTCTTAAGGTCATTATTTAATGTTATCGATATATTACCACACTTCTGGACCGGATTAAATATTTTTTTAAGGATAAATTGTATCGAAATACACATCAAATAACATGGTACAACAATAACAAATGAAAATTGGCTAGTCAGAATCAAAGTTTGATTTGTCAGCTTAAATGCTATTTAGGTCCAATTTTTTAAATCCGGGCAACTGTACTTTACAGTAGGACCCACGCTAGAAGTGTCTCGGCGTCGATGCTTTCTGGATGTTAACGTTAAACGCCGGAGAGTGCCGAATAAAAAATCCGTTACCTGTGTCCAAAAATAAAACACAAACGAGGCTGGATTTGCAAGCGGGACAAAACAAGCAACAAATTTTGTATGAAATAAATATTTATTTTTTAACGAACATTCAAATAAGTGTTTGAATTAAACAATTGCTTTCTTTTTACGTTTTTTTCTTATTAAACATAACAAATAAATAAATAAATTATATATATATATATATATATATATATATATTATTTCATATATCCACATAAAATGTTATAAAAGGATATGATTTTTTATGTATCAATTTTCAGTATTTACTTCAACAGTGCTCGATACATGAGTAGAGCTAGGTAGTAAGTTATGAAAATATATTTATGGCAATTAAGCTACACAGAGACTTCCGCGTTTCATCCCTGGAGATGAAACGCGGAAACCTCTGTGTAGCTTAATTGCCATAAATATATTTTCATGACTTACTATATATATATATATATATATATATATATAAGAAGAATCGAGAAGATCACAAAAGATTGATAAAATAAAAACATTCCATGATATATAACAACGTATGTCTAATATATAATTATTATTATTATTATTTATTTAATTATATATATATATATATATATTAGTGAAATTAAAACTGAATTGTTTCTACATTTGGTTATTGGGGAAGTGGTCATACCACTATGAATATTATAACTGTCCTGTTTTTAAATCTCCGAAATAGTTACATGGTAAACAGCTGATGATCTCCGTTTAATATATTACAACTTAAATTAAGGTCCCTTTTTTTTTGTTTCACTGTTATATACTTGAATCCCCTTCTGTATTTGTAAATTTTCCAGCGGCAAGTCGGCTTGTGCGAGTGCTAAGTCTGCAATATTTTGGATTTAGTTAGTTTCTTTGTTTAAAATGACTCAAAAAATGACTCAAACCTTCTTTAGGACTACTCACTCACACACACATACATATACATATATATATATATATATATATATATATATATATATATATATATATATATGAAATATTTTTTCAAATTTTGAATTTTGGCTTTTCTACTGCCAACTTATCTATCTATGTAATTCCTCCGAGGATAAGATTTTAATCTTTGAAAAGCCTTGGCATAAGGAAAGAATAATAAACATGTTTTTATCAAGTACACCTTGCATTGAACAATCGAAGTTGAAATAAGTTTGTCATTCGTACATGTTTATCCCTCTTCTTTCATCTATCTTTATATATATATAAATATATATATATATATATGTCTTGAAAGTTTCTCAACTTTTAAAACTATATAAAAGAAAACACTTTTAGTCCCAAGTATTTCGTTGAAAAACTACTTTGCTTGTTGTCAATTAATCTCTTTCAATCACTGCATTAGTTAGCTTCCAAGAATTTACGCAAGTTTTAACATTATTGTCGGGATCATCAGTTATTTACCATGAAAAACTGTTGCGGGAATTTACTAGTATTTCAAATTTAAGCGATACAGAGTTACAGAAATGTCTTTTCAAACTGAAACATCATAAACTGAGCGTCTTACAGAGGTTCTTGGATACATAAGATGCATTTCACCATGAAAATTCTATTTAAAACTGAAGTATGGAAGACCAAATGAGAGCCAACGACTCTCACAGAGACGCGAAGTTGCATCTGAAAATATGATTCCTAGAAAAATGGAAATATACATTCGCTTTCCCCACAAAAAAAATAATAAAACGGAAAAAATTAGGAAAATATTTTTGAGAATGAAGAAAACCCGGAAAAGCAGATAGTATATGTTTGTGTTTCATTCTTACTTTTCCAAAACAATGTTGAATATTGAATATTTAATAGACAGGGAGAAGGAATGTGTGAATTCTTGTTGTGTCTCTTGGTGGTTTGCTGCAAGGGCGGAAGGGGTGTGAACCAGCAACCCCGCATCGAAGGTGAAGAAACTGGAAAATGGACTTGGAAATTATCTTTACTGCCCCCCGGGTATCATGAATATGGAACTAAAGAGAACATTGCTACCATTAATGGGCGGAGAAAACATACATAGAATTTAAAAAGAATTTTAGAGAGAAACAAAAAAAAAAAATGGCACAAGAGCCTATTGCAAATAAGAACCCGAAGAGATGTCTACCGAATAACTATAATTCTCAAAACAAATATTTACAACGTGTGTAAAAAAAAGTTTGAGAAGTTGAAAGCAAACGTAGAAATGGAAAGACTAAGATCCAGAATGGCACCCCGGAGTCGGTTTGGTTTCGGCATATTGAGTTGAGGACATGCGTTGCATGGATAGAATTGATATGAGAAATATACAATAAATGTAGTGTGGGTCTTAAAGACGAGCTTAGTTCTAATGACCTCAAAGGAAGATTAAATCTGGACAGTGCAGAACAGAGGTAGCCCAAAGAAAACATAAGGTAAATTCACAGAGGTAGCCCAAAGCAAATTTAAGATTAATTCACAGAGGTAGCCCAAAGAAAACATAGGGTAAGGGTTAATTCACGGAGGTAGCCCAAAGAAAACATAGGGTTAGGGTTAATTCACGGAGGTAGCCCAAAGAAAACATCGGGTTAGGGTTAATGCAGAGAGGTAGCCCAAAAAAACATTGGGTTAGGGTTAATTCACGGAGGTAGCCCAAAGAAAACATCGGGTTAGGGTTAATGCAGAGAGGTAGCCCAAAAAAACATTGGGTTAGGGTTAATTCACGGAGGTAGCCCAAAGCAAACATAGGGTTAGGGTAAATTCACGGAGGTAGCCCAAAGAAAACATTGGGTTAGGGTTAATGCAGAGAGGTAGCCCAAAGCAAACATAGGGTTAGGGTTAATGCAGAGAGGTAGCCCAAAGCAAACATAGGGTTAGGGTTAATTCACGGAGGTAGCCCAAAGCAAACATAGGGTTAGGGTAAATTCACGAAGGTAGCCCAAAGAAAACATTGGGTTAGGGTTAATGCACAGAGGTAGCCCAAAGCAAACATAGGGTTAGGGTTAATGCAGAGAGGTAGCCCAAAGCAAACATAGGATTAGGGTTAATTCACGGAGGTAGCCCAAAGCAAACATAGGGTTAGGGTTAATGCACAGAGGTAGCCCAAAGAAAACATTGGGTTAGGGTTAATTCACGGAGGTAGCCCAAAGAAAACATAGGGTTATGGTTAATTCACAGAGGTAGCCCAAAGAAAACATAGGGTTAGGGTTAATTCACGGAGGTAGCCCAAAGCAAACATAGGGTTAGGGTTAATGCACAGACGTAGCTCCACAGAAAACATTGGGTTAGGGTTAATTCACAGAGGTAGCCCAAAGAAAACATAAGGTTAGCGTTAATGCAGAGAGGTAGCCCATAGCAAACATAGGGTTAGGGTTAATTCACAGAGGTAGCCCAAAGCAAACATAGAGTTAGGGTTAATGCACAGAGGTAGCCTAACAGAAAACATTGGGTTAGGGTTAATTCATGGAGGTAGCCCAAAGAAAACATAGGGTTAGGGTTAATGCAGAGAGGTAGCCCAAAGAAAACATAGGGTTAGGGTTAATTCACGGAGGTAGCCCAAAGCAAACATAGGGTTAGGGTTAATTCACATAGGTAGCCCAAAGAAAACATAGGGTTAGGGTTAATTCATGGAGGAAGCCCAAAGAAAACATAGGGTTATGGTTAATTCACAGAGGTAGCCCAAAGAAAACATAGGGTTAGGGTTAATTCACGGAGGTAGCCCAAAGCAAACATAGGGTTAATGCACAGACGTAGCTCCACAGAAAACATTGGGTTAGGGTTAATTCACAGAGGTAGCCCAAAGAAAACATAAGGTTAGCGTTAATGCAGAGAGGTAGCCCATAGCAAACATAGGGTTAGGGTTAATTCACAGAGGTAGCCCAAAGCAAACATAGAGTTAGGGTTAATGCACAGAGGTAGCCTAACAGAAAACATTGGGTTAGGGTTAATTCATGGAGGTAGCCCAAAGAAAACATAGGGTTAGGGTTAATGCAGAGAGGTAGCCCAAAGAAAACATAGGGTTAGGGTTAATTCACGGAGGTAGCCCAAAGCAAACATAGGGTTAGGGTTAATTCATAGAGGTAGCCCAAAGAAAACATAGGGTTTGGGTTAATTCATAGAGGTAGCCCAAAGAAAACATGGGCGGATTCATTGTTTACTAATAGATGAACAGAAATTGTTATTTTATCCAAAGCTGTGTCAGCGCTAAACAACTTTGTAAGACAAAGTTCTCCCATGGCGTGGCTGGTCATCATGCATTAAATGCAGTCAGGTGTGTGAATTACCAACTCGTGAACTGGCAGCTAATCAGAGCTCAGATAATGAACTTGCCCATCTTGGCATAACGAAACATTCCAGCTTTTATATAAACCGGCTATTTAGTGTTATTTCAGTTCTTTTATTTAATTTGTTACTCAACTGGTCGCACAATTGAGCACTAAATACTGAATTCTATGATTTCAAAGTAGATTTTGAACTCTTGTCAAGACAAAAGAAGGATGAGCTGAGTGGCAAGTCCCCAGATGCGGCAGAAGTACTCCATTTTCTTGCGTATGTGACTCTTATACAGGTAGATGAATGCATCATGGGTCGGGTACTTCCTGAGGTGGTAGAATGATCCAAGCATTTTTGCAGCAACTTTAACAACAGATTGGATATATGTCTTCCGTTTCTGATCTGGAGAGGAAGTCAATCATAGGAGCTGATCAAAACAAATTTTACTTTAGATACATCAAGCCATGTCTATGAAAAGCTCTATTTGTCGGTCAGTTGGTCATGCTTCACTTTGAAATAACATTTCGATTGGTCGGTCACGTTTAAGTTTTAAACAGGATTTTCATCAGTAAGTAGGCGATTGAATGGACACATCTTAATAACATTCCAATCCAGAGTGTGCCTTTTTGGGAGATGGATTTTCCCCACATAAAAATTGACCTTGTGTCTAACTCTGCCCTCGTGGGGAGGCAAGTAACTAGAAACATTGTTGTATTTCATGTAAATCAAAACGTTATTCATGGCTCATTAAAATTGACTCAAATCCCTGAGATCAATTAATTCTAAAAAGTAATGCACATGAAATGAATGAATTTCTTAATTAGGTCGAATTCTCTTTCTTTTTTTCGAGTCAATACTTTGGTAAAAAAAGGGAAAAAAAGAAAGCGCAATAACATTTAATTGTATTGATTTAATTGATTATCTGGCATCATTTATTTTATTTCTTTGTAATTTGAATGAATTTTGATTTTTGGCAAGGCCGAAATTTTTTTTTTTTAACCTGGTAAAATCTGAGAATGTTTAATTGGTCCTCACTGACTCAATTGATCTTTTTAGAACACAATTTTGTTCAAATTAAACCCCTTTTATTAGTTATTTAAAAAAGGATTTATGAAATATTAAATCATGTTTGGCTCTTTTTTACCTGTTTCAAACGATTATCGATAATGTGACTATGTTGCCCCACTCGACGACCGTCAACCCCAACGCTGTGTGTTCGTGGCCTTCTTGTCTTCGTCGTCTAGCCGAGTCGTCTATCCACTGACGAATCGTCGAGCGCACAGCACTGGTCCACAACTTAAATAAAAGCAACACGACTCCCGAGAAAGAACACAAACACATATACATTGTGTATAAGTTAGTTGGAACTATGAGTGTGGGTGACACCGTCGCGGACTGTCGAGACCCCCATTGTCATTACTCAAGTCGTAAGCTCATCTCATCGTTTTCCGGGTCCGATCCACTCTCTGGTGAGGTTCTATCCTAACTCTGGGCAGGTTCGATCCTAACTGATCGCCTTCTTTTCGAGTCACCAACTTGTCAACTTTTTGCCATAAAACCGTCCCCTGTCGTAAAACCAACCTGTTGTCATCAAAGATGTCGTAAAACACTGTCACTCCTAAATATATTATCTCCTTTGTCTTAGTCACCGACAAGACCTCGGCCTTGAACAATAGATATTAACCACTCCATATTTTATTTTCTGTGCGTTCATGAGTCATTTCCTATTCCCGACCTTTGCGGCATCCATAGTGTCACTAATATAAGATGTTGGACATTTTTAGATGAAGATCAATGATTTGGATTGTTTGGATTATTCTTAGTATCGCCCGCACTGAGGATTGAACCTTCAACCTTCAGAAGACTGTCACGTAGAACTGATTATTACTTAGCACGGAGTCTATAAGTTGAAGTGGTCATAACTGTTCTAGAATTTCAAGTTGCTCGCAATCTCAGCATGAACCTCGTCTTTAAGAGGCGATTACTTTTCAAAGTGCAGAAACAAAATTCTGGGTGGTAAAACACCGAGCCAGATATTCTTCCCATCACCGGTCTGTTGTGTTTATGCATTGCAACATTGCTGAACATAAAATGCATCGCAATGCACATTCACAACTGTCAAATGCAAATCTAGAAAGAAAGGGCTTATTTGAAATTAAAGTCAGTTTCATACTCTATTGTCATATTTAAATTTTATTTCTGCCCGAAAGACATTGCGTATCCTTGCTAGTCTTTATATCAAAGAAAGAAATTATATTTGTATTTTTTTTTTTTATCAAAAAGTCATTGACTTATATTTTTTTGCTTTTTTAAATGATAAAAACAATAAGGTTAAAAATATAGTTTCTGATAAAATACAAAAACTGTTATGAATGTTAAATCAAAAAGATTGTAAAAAAAAAATAGCAAATAAAAGATAAACATCCCCGTAAGTCTTAATACAAACAGAAAAAGTTAAACTGTCATCCTCCTCCTCCTCCTCCTCATCATCCTCCTCCTCATCATCATCATTCCACCATCATCATCATCATCTTTCCACCATCACCCGTTTTCTTTTTAATACAAACGGAAATAGTTAAACTGTCATCATCATCATCATCATCATCATCCCACCATCATCATCATCATCATCATTCCACCATCACCTGTCTTCTTTTTAATACAAACGGAAAAAGTTAAACTGTCATCATCATCATCATCCCATCATCATCATCATCCCATCATCCCACCATCATCATCATCATCATCATTCCACCATCACCTGTCTTCTTTTTAATACAAACGGAAAAAGTTAAACTGTCATCATCATCATCATCCCATCATCATCATCATCCCATCATCATCATCATCATCATCATCATCATCTTTCCACCATCACCCGTCTTTTTAATACAAACGGAAAAAGTTAAACTGTCCTCCTCCTCTTCATCATCATCATCATCTTTCCACCATCATCATCATCTTTCCACAATCACCCGTCTTCTTTTTAATTTGTAATGATCGATAGATTTTTCTTAAAATGAAAAATGAGATTCGTAAAGAAGAATTTGAGCAAAAGACGAAAATGTTGCGACGGTTGAATCAAAATTGGCTATTGATTGTCAGATTCTTGGCAATTCTCTCTTGAGAGTGCTGATAAAAAAAAAAAAAAATTTTTTTGGAAATAATATTCTGCGATTTCCTTCAACACCGTTTACTTTTACGCAGGGTTCTCGTACAGGCCCTTGAATAATTGGACATTTTTTTAAAGCTTTTTTTTTATTATTTATTTATTTATTTAAAAAAAAAAATCTTTGGCACTAAACTAAAAGAGATAAAGTAGGTGGTTCTTGACTTTCACTTATCTGCGAAGTTGCTGCGAGCAATTTTGCTACGAAACGCACTTTTAGTCAGAACGGCAACCCAGAAAATTACGTTGTTTGAAGCAACAAAAAAAAAAAGCATAAAACATTTTTTAAAAAAGCATAAAACATTTTTTAAAAAAGCATAAAACATTTTTAAAAAAAGCATAAAACATTTTTTTTAAAAGCATAAAACATTTTTTAAAAAAGCGTTAACAAGCCAATAAAGAATTAGGTAGTGGCAGCTTGTCTGTAGATTCTGCGGAACCATGCAGCATTTATTTTCACCGATATCTGTTGAAAGTTGACTGTGATAAAGTGGATATCAACGTGGAGTAACAACCTAGAGGTGCAAAGTTCGAATCCAGTCGGCTCCATAGCACCACTTTACTTTATAGATGTTGACAACTGTAAAATGGTCCCCGCTGTGAGTACCTGATTCTAAATCGAATCGGGGAAACCAATGTCAACAACAGAATCGAGTCGGTTAAAAGTCGATTCCTGTCGATTCATACACGTTTACATTTGACCAATATCTATATATGTTATCGTGCCGTACCTATGACGAACATTTAGACTCGTCTATTCTCGATAAATACTGGAAGCATTACACTTCTCATTTGTTGATTCAACCCCAGCCTGATCAGTCTCTCATTAACTTCGGTTGATTGAGGACATCGGGATGGGGTTATACCAGTCGAGGATCCATTCTTGACAATCAATCCGGCAGGAACTAGGCTATTTCGGTGGCCTTTTATTTGCCAGGCTGAGGTATACTGTCCTGGGTTGTCCTAGGAGATGCACCCTCCCAGGCCTTGCCTTCCCACTTTGGGGAGGAGTAAGTTTATTGCTTGCTGCCTGATGCGCACTGACCGGGGAATGCCAACAGAGTTGCCCAGGCTATTTTTGATAGGCCAGAGTGCTCCTTCTTTAGGGATCCTGGCTTGACTCTTCCCCCCACTTTCCGACCTTGTGTCACATATTCCTGCGGTGGGAGGGAATTAAATACTGTTGATTCAACCCCAGCTCGTTCAGTCTCTCATTAACTTTGGTTGATTGAGGACTTCGGGATGGGGTAAAGTAATACCAGTCGAGGATTCGTTCTCGACAATCAGTCCGACAGGAACTGGGCCATTTCGGTGGCTTTTTATCTGTCGGGCTGAGGTATTAGTCCTGGGTAGTCCTAGGAGGTCCACCCTCCCAGGTCGTGCCTCCCTTCTTTGGAGTGGAGTAAGTTCATTGCTTGTTGCCTGAGGAGCCCTGACCGGGGAATGCCGACGGGGTTGTGCAGGTTATTTTTCCTAGGCCAGACTGCTCCTCATTTAGGGGCACTGGCTTGACTCTTCCACCACCTTCCCGACCGTGTGTCGCATATTGCTGCAGTGGGAATCAATTAAATACCGTTGAGTTCAACCCCAGTCTACACTGGCAGTCAGTACTGACGTACGTACCACTTCTCTTGTTCCTCTGTTGTATATACTTTTTTCCAATATATTTGTTTTACCTAAACCCTGTGCCCGTGCTCTCATTCCGGCCATAACAATATGATATTAAAACTCTGATAAACTTGCTTTTTTGGCATACTGTATCTTTTAGATGGTGGGCGTAGTAGCAGTAGCTTAAGAGAAGGAGAGTTAAAGGATGATGTAAGTAAATAAATGACATAAATAAAGAGTCACTCCGTAAACGGTTGTCTATTTAGTCAGTCACCATGGCAACAAGGGTTTTGATTGAATGATATGAATATAGATGTATTCAGCAGCAGTAGCAGCGCTTGAAATGGAAAAAAAAAACAGTGTGTTTATTATTTTTGTAATTGATATACATCTCTGAAGCTTATTTGTGGAGTCTTGTTAATTTTCCTTAAATTGAAAGCAGATGAAAACCTGATTATCTGGATGTACTTTTAAAATATCTATTTATCTTCACAGTTGGTTAAGGCCACTAAATGCATACACTAACAAACACATTACCAACGTTTACAAGGTTATCTAGTATAGGTTAGGGTTAGGGTTATAATACTAAACTGATATTTATACTTGGTTAATTGTGTGCACATTGAAAGATAGGAGGAGAGGTGAATAGAGACAAGAAGTGGTGGGAGGTGGGGAATAAGTATATATTAAACACGGAAATGTACGATTTTCAATAATGCTAACATGTGCTTATTTTTATGTTGACATTTTGATACTAATTCATTTCTTTAGTTTTATAGTTTATCTTTTTCTTCAAATGAATTCTTTCAATAAAAAACATGAGATGAATTGATACGGGTGGATTTGAGAGAAAGCGGGGTTAATAAAGACCTGTCCAGAGATATGACAGTTTGGAAGTCAATTTCTAAAAGCAGTCCAACACATGCCAGCATGTAAAACGGATGTCTAATGTTTAACCGATGATGATGATAGCGATGAAAACGATTCTCCTCCCCTCCCCCCCCTCATTCTCAGACAGGTGTTTCTATATCCCAATTACTGGCACCATTCTGCCAATTTATAAAGATAGCCTTGGCGAATCAAAGACTTCTAGGTTAACAATGGAAAATTCTGTTAATTTTCAAATTGCAAATTTTATTTTTTTTTTGCAAAAAAATATTCTGTATCTAAATTAAATGATTTTAAAAAAAATCACTTTTAACTCTGACAATGACGCTAAAATTCTTTATAGATTTTATACATTTGTTGGGTTTATTTTGTTAAAAATATTAAAAATTATAAACAAAATCTGTAAAATTATGTACAAGAATTTTTATTTGTTAAAAATATGTAAAATTATGAACAAAATCTGTAAAATTATGTACAAGTATTTTTTTTTTGTTAAAAATATGTAAAATTATGAACAAAATATGTAAAATTATGTACAAGAATTTATTTTGTTAAAAATATGTAAAATTATGAACAAAATATGTAAAATTATGTACAAGTATTTTTTTTGTTAAAAATATGTAAAATTATGAACAAAATATGTAAAATTATGTACAAGAATTTATTTTGTTAAAAATATGTAAAATTATGAACAAAATCTGTAAAATTATGTACAAGTATTTTTTTTTGTTAAAAATATGTAAAATTATGAACAAAATATGTAAAATTATAAACAAAATATGTAAAATTATGAACAAAATATGTAAAATTATGAACAAAATATGTAAAATTATAAACAAAATATGTAAAATTATGAACAAAATCTGTAAAATTATGTACAAGTATTTTTTTTTGTTAAAAATATGTAAAATTATTAACAAAATATGTAAAATTATGTACAAGAATTTTTATTTGTTAAAAATATGTAAAATTATGAACAAAATATGTAAAATTATGAACAAAATATGTAAAATTATGAACAAGAATTTTTTTTTGTTAAAAATATGTAAAATTTAATTTTTCTGTACAAGAATTATAGAGTTTAATGAAACATTTTAAAATGAATCAAATTTTTCTTAGCAACATTGTGTTTTTTTGTTTTTAGGTGAAATAGAGAAAATCGCTATTCGGGAAGGATAGCTCTATTGGAGTTGTTCGTTCCCCTTACTTGATGTTTCTTGTAAAAACCGAAGAAAAGCAAGTAAAAGATTATAAGAATTATTCCTCTTAGCTGATTTTTCTTTTACAATGACTTTAAGAATTTCTACATATTAGAAAACTATCTGATCGAATTGAGTATTTGTTTTAATAAATTGAAGCCAAGTTAATCCATAACAAACCAAATAGAAGTTTTATCTGTCAGCTTAAATGCTATTAGGTTAGGGTTAGGGTGACTTAAATATAATAAGGTTAGAGTTAAGGTGACTTAAATGCTATTATGTTAGGGTAAGGGTGACTTAAATACTATTATGTTAGGGTAAGGGTGACTTAAATACTATTATGGTAGGGTTAGGGTGACTTAAATGTTATTAGGTTAGGGTAAGGGTGACTTAAATACTATTATGTTAGGGTTAGGGTGACTTAAATGCTATTAGGTTAGGGTTAGGGTGACTTAAATGCTATTAGGTTAGGGTTAGAGTGACTTAAATGCTATTAGGTTAGGGTTAGGGTGACTTAAATGCTATTAGATTAGGGTAAGGGTGACTTAAATACTATTATGTTAGTGTTAGGGTGACTTAAATACTATTATGTTAGGGTTAGGGTTACTTAAATACTCTTCGGTTAGGGTGACTTAAATACTATTATGTTTGGGTTAGGGTTATGTAAATACTCTTTGGTTAGGGTTAGGGTTATGTAAATACTCTTTGGTTAGGGTTAGGGTTATGTAAATACTCTTTGGTTAGGGTTAGGGTTATGTAAATACTCTTCGGTTAGGGTTACTTAAATACTATTGAGTCCAATTAGTAAATCAATCTGACAACGTTTCTAATATTCTCAAATGTCTAACAAATATATTATCTTAATTATTATTTCATCGTGCAGATGTCTCTTTATTTCTCAACCATTGGCACAACTCTGCCAATCCTTAAGGATCGTCTTCAATTGATAAAAAAATTGTCTGCATTCAATTGGCAAATTTTATTAGACATCGAGTCGTGAATTTTGCACATTTTTTAAAAGAAAATATTACAGAAAAGGTTACAGAAAATATTACAGAAAAGGTTACAGAAAATATTACAGAAAATATTACAGAAAATGTTACAGAAAAGGGTATCTTAACTTTTTTTGTAGCAGAATTTAGCCTTAATTTACTTGCATTCCCCCAAGGGCAGAGTTAAACACAAGGTTGATTTTTAATGTGGGGTAAATCTAGCTCCTGAAAAAGGGGCACACTGGATTAGGACAAAAATAAAAATCGTTTTAGTCTAGAAGGAGAAATCCTTCATTGACTGAAGACAAAAAGGATGAAGTCCAGTAGCAGATATCACACATTGCTCCGAACCAAAAGGCCAAGAAAATCAATAAATTATTTCGGAGCTACTGTCGAAATGGCTCTAATATTCTCAAGAATAAATTATTAATTTTCCGTTGTTGTCATGACAACAAATGTCTAACAAACATCTTATTTTCATTATTATCGTCATCAGGAAAATGGTTTTCTTTCGAAGAATTGGCACTACATAACCAATTTGTGAAAAAAACTTGGAATGGCTTGAAGATTCTTAGAAATCATGTGGCAGCTGAAACATCAAATTTGTGATTATACTAATAAAATACCCGTCCCAAGACGGGTATAAGCAATAAAAACAGCATTAGTTTAAAATTTTAATGTTTTTTTTTTCTTTCTTTGAGAGGTATGGTATGGTTTGGTTTCGGTGGCACCCTACTAAATGTTAAAGTTTACAATACTTTCTCGGCCTTTTGGCCAAGATCAAAGTGTAGTATCTGTTCCGATGGATACTGCACACCATAGACTGGTATTGTCTTGGTCTTCGGGGCTTGATTTACGCCGGTCTATGGGTCTATCCTGTGCAGTTCTAGGAGGTCCACCCTCCCAGGCTTCGCCTCCCCTCTTTGGGGAGGAGTAAGTTTAATGCTTACAGCCTGAGGTGCCCCTACCGGGGAATGCCGACGGGGCTGCCCAGGCAATTTTTAAACCCCACTTTCCCGACCCGACCTTAGGTTACATCTTACTTGTGGGAGTAAGATAAAAACTGGCCTTGTGCCTAACTCCTGGAGAAGAGTAAATCAATACTCAACGTGTTGCCTAGAATATGTATTCCATAATTCATAATGATAAGTTTAATAGTTTAGCATTAGTTTAAAATTTTAAGAAATGTCACTACATAACCATTTTATGAACCATCAAATTTAGATGTTAGGCATTTGTCTTTTTGGGGGGAGGGTAAAAATATGTAAAATGATGTTTTAATTTATCTGTACTGTTTCAAAAATAGTTCCTATTTACTCGCCTCCCCACGAGGGCAAAGATAAACACATGGTCAGATTTTAACATGGACAAATGCAGCTCTGCCAATATGGATTTTTAAAAAATTGCTTCAATCTAGAAGAATTTCTTCTCTTCTGACTGGGAACAAAACAGGTACTACACTTTGAATTATGTATTTTCTAAAAAAATAATGGGTGCTTATATATCGTAGGGCCGAAAACAATTTTTTTTTTTTTGAAGAGTCAAATAAAGGGGAGATAATTCAAATTTTTAACCACGGTTTTTCTTGAAATGGATTTTTCTATTGTAATTAACGTAAAATAAAGTTAAAACAATATATTCGTAAAAGGATAATTTAAAAATAAAACAATCACAACGCTTTATGGTATTCGGCACCAATGAAAAATAAAATTATTTATTAAAATAAATTAATTATCAAAGAAGAAGAAAACCCTAACCCTAACCCTAACCCGACTAGTCCCGGTACGGGCCGTGGCTGTTCACATTTAATACTCGTCATTTTTAAAACATATTAAATCTCATAGTTCATATATTGTTTGCATTTCTCCCTCGCCATGTAGAGGGTCGCCGTCTCGATGTCGTCTAGTGGTTGAATTCTTTCTTCTTTCTTTCCTGCCGTGAACCACGCCACTGCAACAAAAGCTCCATGATCGGGTCGGAAGACAAATCATCTTTTTAAATTTAATTCTTTTGAGTACAAACGTTAGTTATCAAATCAGCTGGGAGATATTCACTAACGTCGAGAGAGAGAAAATTACTGCTTTCGTAATTACTTATCAATTATTTCTTAACCATTCGTGGAGGGGGGAAAAGAGATCTTTCGCCTGTATTTTCGTAGGGAAATAATTTCCTTAATCCAATTTGCGGACTACATCAAAATCATGTCTGATAAGTTCGCCTCCAAAACCCAGACTGACTAAAACTCGCTTCTCACAAAAAACGAGTGACGTCACAGATCCCTTTGTTTTCTACGCAAAGGCCTGTGACGTCACAGATCCCTTTGTTTCCTACGCAAAGGCCTGTGACATCACAGAGTCTCTTGCAGGTGCACATTGACCCTTGATCTGGGATCTCGTCATGCGGTGACCTTGTCACGTCTGTGATTTCCGACTGTGAGAACAGACCCTATTCTGCACTCTACTGCCGGGTCCACCCCGCGTTAATTCGCGCAAGTCAAACCAACGATTTCCAACAGATACGCCCATTCCCATAGGGCCATTATGTAACACTATTATATACACGCAACAAGAGAGCTCCTCTCTTTCTTTCAAGTTGTATCAAGTCTTGTTATCCACGCTCTTTCCTTACAACATAACATAAGATAGGTAACGTTATATCTACACTACTGACACCATTCTGTCAATATATATAGCAGCCAATCCAACATCCCCAAAGGTTGAAGTAGCGAAGTTATTCCCTTCAATTATCAACCATTTTTTGTAGTCTTTGGAATTCGGAAACTGTACGGAATCGAAGACGCCAAATTGCATTTATTTCACGTCATTGCACAGTTTTGACTAAATGAGTAGCAGAAATATCTTAATAAGTTGGCTGTGAGTAAAGTGCAAAATAAAACTTTAAATATCAAAGCCACAAATCACAGGCATCTGAAATCGATAATGGTAATTGGTAAAGTCAATTCTGCATGCATGACAAAGTAAAAGAGAGAAGAAAACTGATTCCTGCGAAAGGAAGGATCAAATAGCTACTCTTTAATCAATACATACATTTAAAAGCTTTTTAATAATAAAAAAAAGCTTTTAGAAAGTTGTTGATGAGTTTGTGACTGACTTGAAATAGTTTAACGCTTTTCCTCGTCATCTGTTCACTAATGAGATAAAATACATGGGTGAGTCAAAAGTGTTGCTATATTTGATACAATTCAGCAGCTTTGGATGGGTTTGTTTAGGTTGTTAAGATAATAAACCACTCCGGATGTTCGGATGTTCGGTTAATGTAAGGAATTTGTTTGTAGTTAAAAAAGAAACATTTCACAGATTTGAAAATCACACTACTCTCAAAAAGCTTAATATTTGATTAATTTGATTGTACGTTAGATAATATCAAATTCATACGTTAGATGATATCAGATTCATACGTTAGATGATATCAGATTCATACGTTAGATGATATACGATTCATACGTTAGATGATATCAGATTCATACGTTAGATGATATCAGATTCATACGTTAGATGATATCAGATTCAGACGTTAGATGATATCAGATTCATACGTTAGATGATATCAGATTCATACGTTAGATGATATAAGATTCATACGTTAGATGGTATCAGATTCATACATTAGATAATATCAGATTCATACGTTAGATGATATCAGATTCATACGTTAGATGATATCAGATTCATACGTTAGATGATATCAGATTCATACGTTAGATGATATCAGATTCATACGTTAGATGATATCAGATTCATACGTTAGATGATATCAGATTCATACGTTAGATAATATCAGATTCATATGTTAGATAATATCAGATTATACGTTAGATAATATCAGATTCATACGTTAGATAATATCAGATTCATACGTTAGATAATATCAGATTCATACGTTAGATGATATCAGATTCATACGTTAGATGATATCAGATTCATACGTTAGATGGTATCAGATTCATACGTTAGATAGTATCAGATTCATACGTTAGATGATATCAGATTCATACGTTAGATGATATCAGATTCATACGTTAGATGATATCAGATTCATACGTTAGATGATATCAGATTCATACGTTAGATGATATCAGATTCATACGTTAGATGATATCAGATTATACGTTAGATGATATCAGATTATACGTTAGATAATATCAGATTCATACGTTAAATAATATCAGATTCATACGTTAGATAATATCAGATTCATACGTTAGATGATATCAGATTCATACGTTAGATGATATCAGATTCATACATTAGATGATATCACATTCATACATTAGATGATATCAGATTCATATGTTAGATGATATCACATTATACGTTAGATGATATCAAATTATACGTTAGATAATATCAAATTCATACGTTAGATAATATCAAATTCATACGTTAGATAATATCAAGTTATACGTTAGATAAAATCAAATTATACGTTAGATAAAATCAAATTCATACGTTAGATAATATCAAATTCATACGTTAGATAATATCAGATTCATACGTTAGATAATATCAAATTATACGTTAGATAATATCAGATTCATACATTAGATAATATCAGATTCATACGTTAGATAAAATCAAATTATACGTTAGATAAAATCAAATTCATACGTTAGATAATATCAGATTCATACGTTAGATAATATCAGATTCATACGTTAGATAATATCAAATTATACGTTAGATAATATCAAATTATACGTTAGATAATATCAAATTCATACGTTAGATGATATCAAATTCATACGTTAGATGATATCAAATTATACGTTAGATAATATCAAGTTATACGTTAGATAATATCAAATTAAACGTTGGATAATATCAAATTATACGTTAGATAATATCAGATCTATACGTTAGATAATATCAGATCTATACGTTAAATAATATCTGATTTATACGTTAAATAATATCAGATTATACGTTAGATAATATCAGATTATACGTTAGATAATATCAAATTATACGTTAGATAATATCAGATTAAAAATAGACACAAATCTCCCTTTCACAAATGAAAAAAAACAAAATCTAAACTTTTGTAATATTTAATGTTAAAATGAGATCAGCAAAATTTGAACATTGTTCCACGAATTCAAACCCAACTATTATTAGGCGTACGATCGTTTCCAAGACTTTTTGGAAATATATATATTTGTTTGTGTTTTTTTTTTTTCGTTTTTGCATTGGTTTGTACAATTAGCACTGAAAATAGCCACATTAAGAAATAAATGCACAGGACCATTCTACAAATATATTGTTTTTTTGCCGAAACAATTGTATGCTGAATAGAAAATAAGTTTTACGAAATGACGTAAATCTGTCCTTCATAACATTAAAAAAATTACATAAAAAATATTGAATATAGCATAGCTCTGGCCTTACACTATTGAGCTATTATAATTACTTTATGTTATAAAATTTATATTTGAATATATATAGAAAATTTTAAATATACATAAAAAATACACAAATATATTTATATATATATATGTATATATATATATATAGAGAGAGGGAAAGAGAGAGAGAAAGAGGAAGTAAAAGATAGGAATAAAGATTGTAAACGTGCGCTATCTATTACGTCATCAGTTGCTCAAAACAGCTCTATTTGATATTGAGCATTCTTTATAAGCCCAGTTGAAATTCTATGGATTTTGATCCTGTGGATGTTTACCTTACCTGGATTACTATAATATATATATATATATATATATATATATATATATATATATATATATATATATATGTTTGAATGATACAATCTTTTTGCGCTTCACAGCTGACAGCTCTGCTACCAGATCCAGCAGAGCTGTCAGCTGCAAAACGCAAAAATATTTTGTCATTCAAATCTTATATATATATATATATATATATATATATATATATATATATAATGGACTCTCCGGTTGATTTCAAAATATGGATGGGGGTCAACAACTCCTGCAATCCAGTCTTCATACTTAACTAACTCTTGAATATTTGCAAAGCAGGCCACAAGTAGCGCACGTGGCAGGATTAATGGCAGAAGAAGCTGAGATTGTTATTCGATATTTCGTAAGAGATCTTTGATCTCAAAGATAACTTCAATGTAATTTTTCAAAATGTGTGAGGCCTGCAGGACAAACAATTCACCATTTTCCACGGTCAGCAGGTTTTGGTTCAAAAGAGGTTACAGCTATATTCACAGACTTGAGCTTATATCTACGTTTGTCTTTGCATCTAAGTAATTGCCTGTCTACTTTGTGCAAGCCATTCTGCAACAACCTCTACATTAATTTTAATATCTTCTTCTTCTTTTTCTTCTTCTTTTTCATCTTCTTCTTCTTCTTCTTTTCTTTTTTACCTTCTTCTTCTTCTTCTTCTTCTCCTCTCCCCTCTTCTTCTCTTTCTTCTTTTTTTTCTTCTTTTTCGCCTTTTTCGCCTTCTTCTTTTTCGCCGTCTTCTTTTTCTTCTTCTACTTCTCCTCTCCCTTCTTCTTCTTCTTCTCCTTCTTCTTCTTCTTCTTCTTCTTCTTCTTCTTCTTCTTCTTCTTCTTCTTCTTTTTTCTTCTTTTCTTTTTCGCCTTCTTCTTCTTCTTCTTCTTCTTCTTCTTCTTCTTCTTCTTCTTCTTCTTCTTCTCTCCCCTCTTCTTCTCTTTCTTCTTTTTTTTCTTCTTTTTCGCCGTCTTTTTCGCCGTCTTCTTTTTCTTCTTCTACTTCTCCTCTCCCTTCTTCTTCTTCTTCTCTTCTTCTTTTTCTTTTTTATAACATAGAATGAGATGTTCCCCTGCATTGTTGACCGGAATAGATTTCTGGCCAAAAGTTAAATAAAATCCCTGTACATATTGATTCTAGTTTTAACAAAAAAGGTTAATTTCCAATCGATTTTTGACTGTTTTATATTTAGTCCGATCGAAAGATTATTATTTGATTACTGATATCACAGAGAAAGTAAGATGAAATATCCCTCTGTCAGTCCAAAGTCCTCTTCCTGCTACACAAATCACTGTGTATTAATTTTTAACTGATACTTCTTTCCATATCTACCAGTTGAAAATCTTATGGGTGCACATTTCCATAATAATTTTTCACATCTCTTAACATTAAGATATGTGTAAAAGCTACATTTCTAAATAATTACTGAACTTAGAACAAATACCGAATATTTTATAGTTTTATTTTTACAATGAATTCAAAAATACACCGTACATAGAATCAATAGATAAAGACATTTCACCTATTCTTACGCCTGCATTTTTCCATACATTATTTAGCATTCATAATTGAATAAAATCCACACATTCCAGTTCTTTTTACCGTAAGTAAATTCTTAAAATAACTGACCTTTTAACATTAAGGCAGTCTACGTAATAATTAAACTATTAAAAATATTCCTTCCTTCCTAATTCCTAAAATCGTGATTACCAATATATTTTACATTAATATAATAATAAAAGATTGACAGAATACTACAGATGCCATTCTTGTCAAATATCTTCACATTTCTTTTCAATTAATTAAAAAATTACACCTTACATACGATAAAGAGATAAGAACTCTTCAATATTCTTACGCCTACGTTCATCTTTACATTTAATTTTGGGAAGTTCATTTTCTTTTAGAATCTTTAAAATTTAAAACTTAAAGAAAGAGGCAAAATGCCTTCAAAAAACATGTGTTAGATGCAGATATTTTTTATTAAAATCAAAAAATTTTTTTTTTTTTTCATTTTGACCATTTTTCTAATAATTTCGCTCGGTACAACGAGCCTCCTCAGAGCTTTAAACAAATAAAAGGTATTAACCTTATTTTTTCTTTGTAAGAGCCCTTCGTAAATTTGAACTTAAATCGCGCATAGTCTCTAGAAGGTATACATTTGGGAAAGTTCATTTTTTAAAGCATCTTTAAGACTTAAAGAAAGAGGCAAAATGTGTTAGATATTTTTAGTCTTAATTTTAAAATTAATTAAAAAATTACACCTTACTTACGATAAAAAGATAAGGACTTTTCAATGTTCTTATGCCTACGTGCATCTTTACATTTTTAAGACTTCACTCTGCAAATATTTGACCGATTTACGATTACCAATTGAACAAAATGTATATATTCCAATCAGAGAAACTGAGCCAAACTAAAATTTCGTTTTCTAAGAACATAGACAATTATGTGACAAGAATCACTGAAAATCAAGGGAGGCGCGAGAGCGCTCTATCCCTTAATAAACTCAAAAATGGCCTATGCTGGAAATCTCATTTCTTTGATCAATCATAACTCAAAGACCAATAAACCAAATTAGTTAAAACTTTGCACAAAATATTTATTTGATAGGTTCTATAAGTGTGTAGAATTTCAGCATCATTAGTCAAGGCAACCCAGAGATCCAGAAAGTTCAATCATGAAATCATGTTATCTGTGTGTATGTATGTACGTACGTACATATGTGCCACCCTGTATCTCATCAACTATTTGATGGATTCAGCTGATTTTTGGCAGAGATAGAGGTTCTAGGGTCTAGTTGATGGCATTTTAATTTCAGTTTACCATATACCTTAGTTTTCCAGAAAATTCCAAAACCCCTTAAAAATGACCATTGTATTGAGGCATAGCCTTTACAAAAGTAGTGACATTCCATGATAAATGCCAGTATACTGAAATCATATGCCCTTAATAGGGTTAAGATAGAAATTCATATACACTAAATGTACAAAAGCAAGGAAATTCCCAAATTTTTACACTTTTATTATCATTAAGGGTATGCGAGCACAACACGGCTATGTATTTTACTGGTAGGAATTTTTCTTCAGCGCACCTCACACACTTCATCCACTCATGCATAGAGATTTATACTGTAGTGATGTGATAATGAAATGGTTTGGTTGATATGTAGTCATACCCTTAATGACAATAATAGTGTAAAAATTTGGGAATTTTCTTGCTTTTGTACATTTAGTGTATATGAATTTTCATCTTAACCCTATTAAGGGCATATGATTTCAGTATACTGGTATTTATCATGGAATGTTTATGTATGTGGTTTTTGTTATGTAGCGGGGGGAACTGACTATCTCTCTTCATGTAAAGTAACGCATGTGTTTATGTTTATATATTTGTATGTATACAGCATAATCACGTTGGCACATTGGTTCCCATTAGATCACAAAAGATAAGCGACGTTGAGGTTGGCCAGTCCAAGATGGGTGACCATTTGGAGATATAAGGCGCTGTATGTTACCTTTCCTAACCGGAATATACATGCTGTCTGAGGACCGCATGTGAATTTGTATTTCCCATAAACTTCCACTTTCAATGGGTAACTACCACAAAAAGTGGTATTACCAGTTATTCGATTTATAGGGTTTATTCTTAAACTATTTAACCGATCATTTTTTAATTTTGGAACAGAGCTGCTAGGAATAAGGGTGGGTAATGTGTGCTATATTTAGTCTAATTTAGTTTAATGGAAAGGGGACAAAGAGGGGCTGGCAGCTATTTGTGAAAATTCAGATACCACCAATTTTTTGTGAAATATTAATGATAGGTATTAGACATCAATTAACAAATATTCCCCAGTTTTTTTGGAGTATCATAAAAGGTTTTTAGATGAATAATACGTGCATAACTTACGATTTGAAAATTCAAATATTTCAGATTTGCATTAAATTGGATCTATAGTCATTAGATACCGATTAAGCAAGATTCTGCTAATTTCGGTTTTTCCTAAGACCATCCAATCTTACGCCTTACATTTTCTGGAATTAAAATCATGCAATGGATTTTGATCTAAATTAGAATAAGGATTCTAGGCATAAGGTTTAGTAGTATTTTAATCTTCGTAAAGAGACATAAAAGTGGTGCAAAACTGTTTTTTTTCTGGGGAATTATTTCTTTTTTAGGGTATTTTTCTAGTTATATATATAAGGCATGAATTAGAATGTTCATCTTTGTCTGGTTCTAAATTATCCTAACTTTTTTTTTAGGGAAATTTCTTTACGCTATAAATCATAGGACAAGCCTCATTAAGCAGCGGCCATTCCGGACGAACTCGTGCCATTACTCATTATTTTATTTATTTATTTTTTTTACAACTGAAATTTTGTTTATTTATTTTTATCACTGTATGACTGAGATTAGCTTTGAATTAAGGCCTGTGTTTGTGTTTTTTTTTTAACTTTAAAATAGTCAGGAGAAAAAAGCTGTTTTTTTAAAAAAAAAAACATTTTATGAACTCATCAAAATAAAAAGAACAGAGAAAAAACCAACAGATATTCTTAAGATGCTGCCATTCAATGTGCACATTTCATCATCATCATCATCATCATCATCGTCATCGTCATCATCATCATCATCATCATTATCACCATTATTATCACCATCATGACAGACTCCAAAAATTCTATTTTAACCTTAAGTGTGACTGATGAAAATGCAGCTTCAAACTTAAGCATGACAGACCAAGGAAAATGCTATTTAAAATGTAAGGCTTACAAACAGCCCAAAATGCTATTGTAAACTAAAGGGTCACTAAGGAAAATACTATTTTAAATTTAAACATGACAGACTCCAAAAATTCTATTTATGATGGGCAGATTCGATAGACACATCTTATTTGAGATGTGATGAAGGGAACGTTTTTTATTATTTTATTATTTTATTAATATGCTTACTCATATCTAAAATAGCTTGGCCTTTTGGCTAAGATCAAAGTGTAGTATCTGTTCCGATAGATACTGCACCCCATAGACTGGTATTGTCTTGGCCTTCGGGGCTTGATTTATGCCGGTCTGTGGGTCTGTCCTGTGTAAGGTCCACCCTCCCAGGCTTCGCCTCCTCTCTTTGGGGAGGAGTAAGTTTATTGCTTACTGCCTGAGATGCCCCTACCGGGGAATGGCAACGGGGCTGCCCAGGCAATTTTCAAACCCCACTTTCCCGACCCGACCTTGGATCACATCTTACTTGTGGGAGTAAGATAAAAACTGGCCTTGTGCCTAACTCCTGGAGAGGAGTAAATCAATACTCATATCTAAAATAAGAAGCATGATCAGACCAATTAACCGATGGACGAAGCCTTTCTATATTGATGACACATTTAAAAAAGAAAATGATAAAAATGCAAAAAAAAAAAAGAAAAAGTTATTTCCGAAGCCGTTTCTTCCACTTACCATTTCTTCCACTTACCATTCTCATTTCTCATTGCAATAAAAGAAATCAAGAACATCAGAAACCAATTCCAGAAAGAAAATTAAAAAAAAAAAAAAATAATTAAAAAATCCAACATTTTTCTTTTTGACTACAGGAGCTTTTCAAAAACTCTTCAAAATGTTCAAAGTCATCTTTTGCTCTCATAAAAATGTTTAATATTTATTTTCTGTAGATGAAACAAATTGAAAGTTTTCAAAAGACTTTTCAGATGTATCAAATAAAATTCAATAAATATAGGTTCCTTCCTTCCTTTTTTTTTTTTTTTTTCGTAGGAGAAATCGTATTTAATAAAATAATTTTATAGTTTGTTTTCTTTGAGATTAAAAGTCGAATTTCTTTCGTGCATTCTTCCTCTTTTTTCTTGAAATTGACAGGAAGAGATTAATGAAGAGTTCATACTTTCAAATCAACAGAAATAAGAAGTCACTCGGAAATATATCACTTCTAGTATTAAAATAAATGATGTCTAATGTCATTTGTATAATTTGATTTGACACCAAAGTTGAAATTTAAATAACTTTCATAAATTTTACATATTGTCTGCATTTCTGTTAATAGCTATGCATCTACATATGTTGATAGTAAGGAAAAACTGCCTACATGCAATGGCATCTTTTAAAAAAACTTGATCTACATCAGGGGCGGGCAACCTTTTCAGAGTGAGGGCCAGATGAGACTTTTGGAAGGAGATTGCGGGCCGGAGTGAAAAACAAAATCTCAGAATTACTATATTTTGTTTACATGAATAAATTGTACAAAAATTGCATTGAACACTCTACAAATCTGATATTTTTTCTCAAGAGACTTCTGTATGTGATGTTATAAAAGGCGCCGACGAAGAGCCATTTTGGAATCATAAAAAATAATGACGGGGGAAGTAGCAAGTTGATCCAGAATTCGTTTTGACACACCTCACATAGGTTCTGTTTCATGCCCTTTCCTCGTCTCACGTTTCCTCTTTGCCTCTCTCTTTCTCTTTTTCTATTTTTTATCTCAGGCCAAGGATTTGAAATTAATAGTTAAAGAAAAATAAATATACATGCATCATCGCTCGCTGATATTCATACATTTTTATCCCATTGTAAATCTTAATTGAAACCTACTTTTACGTCTGTCACAGAATTATATGATTTTTACTGGGAGGTCCGCATAACAGGGTGGTGGGCCGGATGCTAAGCCTTCGCGGGCCGGATGTGGCCTGCGGGCCGGAGGTTGCCTGCCCCTGATCTAGATGCTTGGATTATTATACCCATATTCTTGTACAGCAGTGGCGAAGGGTCCATGATTTTTGTTTTTAAGATGAGTTCCTATTTATAATGGTGGTAAAGTGCAATGGATGTTTCCTATTGACTTGTCTCCCCACGAGGGCAGAGTTAGACACGAGGTCGGATTTGAATGTGAGGAAAATCCAGCTCCCCAATCTGGATCGGGACAGAAATAAAAATTGCTTCAGTCTAAAAGGATTTCACTGACCGAGTAGTATCAGAACAGATAATACACTTTTATCCTAGCCAAAAGTTCCTAGGTCGGTTTTTAGTTAAAAATGGCATTTTAATTGCTAAATCTACAATTTGAATTGCACATCTGATTTTAAATACATCCAAGCACTTCTATAAGATGTTCTGTCCATTATAGAATTAAACTAACACTTACCGGCATAAGGGCCTCAATTGGTATCCATCTCATGGAGGAGTGCTTGTTATAATGAATGAACATTTATAGACTAAAATGGCCACATATGAATCTCAGCCAATCAGAACACAAAGAATGGACTTTCCCTTCTGAGCATAATGGAACATTCTAGCGTTGTTATAAACAGGCATTTTGATGTGCTCAACAGTTTGACTTATCTTGCTGCTCAACTGGTCGTACAGTTGAGCCCTAAGCATCGACTCTATATCCATCAATTAGTCTGTCATGTTTAAGTTCATTTTCGATGGTCTGTCACGCTTTGGAAGGCCCTTCTAAGAATGAAGCAATGTTGAAATTTAAATTAGTTTAATGAATTTTAGATTTTGTATGCCTTTCTGTTAATACATCGGTCTGCGTTGAGGGGAAGAAGAATTTGCCTCTCGAGCGCAATGACATCTTGAATAAAACTTGATCTACATCAGGGATGAAAAATCTATGGCGCATTAACAGTCGTGCATTGCACTATTATAAGTGCTGCCTTAAACCCCAGAGATAAAAAGAGCATAAGGCAGTTATGAAGACTGCATAACTCCTCCTGACAACGTAAGGATGGGCCAAAGTCTTAAATGGGCCTTTACTTCTCCATATTGTATGAAGTATTCCCGAAGTTATGCCATGAAAACGTTGATAACTCAAAAACTATTTATCTGATCAGGCAAAAATTGTCATGGTAAAAGGTCAAGGTCATATAAGTTGTGGAACTGCATTGATTACAATATGGACCAAGTAGTGAGTCTATATTATGAACAGAACTGAAATTATTACGGTGGTTATTGTTATCAAAGAACATGCATCAAATTTGGAAAAATCTGGAGTTGAAATTTTGTCAAAAATTCGACATTGACCGAACTTTTTATGGTCATGGACAAGGTCATATAAGATGCTGGACATCATTGACTACAATATTGGTCAATTGGCGAGTCTCTACGATAAACAGAACCAAAGTTATCGTCGAAAGTGTGATTTTCACCTTTGATGCTGACTTTTAATTAACTTTGACCTAGATATCGCCAAATTAAATCAATTCTAATATAGCCCATGATCGATATTTTGACCAAGTTTGGTGACGATTGGTCAAGCGATGTGAACACTAGTTTGGTGACGATTGGTCAAGTGATGTGAACACAAAAACAAACTCGACCGAAAACATTACCTCCGTTTTGACGGAAGTTATAAAAGAAAAAAATGCAACAGGAATTTAAGTAAATTATGTCTTAAAGAGAATTTGGCCAAGATTAATTTGTGTCTGAAAATCATTGATTTTTATTGTTTTGTACACATTTATTAGTGGTTATGGCCAAAGTGTTGTTGATCCTCACAACAAAAAATTAATGCTTTTTGATTTTCATCATCATCATCATCATCATCATCATCATCATCATCATCATCATCATCGGTTTAACATCCGTTTTACATGCTGACGTGCGTCGGACGGCTTTTAGAAATTGACTTCCAAACTAACCTATCTCTGGCAAGACTTTATTTATCCACCTTTCTCAAGTCCATCCTCATCACTTCCTTCCATGTTTTCATTGGCCTTTACCTGTGAACTGAACCTGCTACCTCAACTGTTCTACATCTACTAACGTTCTCATATATTCTTTCGACGTGACCATACCATCGACGTGACTTGTTCTGCAAACATCTTCCTATACTATCCAAATTTAATCTTCCTCTGATGTCATCAGATCTAAGCCTGTCTTTAAGACTCGCATTACAGATCCATCGTATCATTCCTATATGATTTCTCTCCATGCAACGCATGTCCTCAACCCTCACTGGCGAGGTTTCACTTTCATACAGTGTCACACTATGTACACATGCCTGATCGATTCTTCCCTTGATCGACAGTGTTTAATCACTATTTTTTTATGCAAATTCAAAATTGTCATTTAAGTAAGAAAAGTTGATGTTGTATTTATTTGACATTCCATCCCCTACACTGCTATTCTGACACATTATACACTAAAGATGATTATACTATAACTTAGTTAATCAACGTTTGTTTCTAAACGCTTTTTCTTGTATACTTTAACGACATAAAACACATGCTAAAATATTCCATAGTTCTGGGATTGAGTTATGTTTGAAAAAAGTTCCTTTTAAATTATTATAATTAGCCGTAATTTGTAATTAACTGAACAAGCTACCCATCACTCACTTAGCTATCGATGTATTTCTCTAGCCCTCTCTCGCTGTGTTGATTAAGCCACTCTCTACTTAGTGCGTTCGTACACACCGTAAACACATATGTAAATTAGATAGCAACATAATAGGACTCTTTATTTCTATGTTATCCATAAGGATATTATAGAAGTAATGTGGTCTACAGGTGGGAAGCCCTTGCAAACAAACTCTGTCCATGGAAATTTAGCCTGACACAAAGTGTGACTTTTCTGTCCTTGAAAGATGGCTTTTATTGAGGAGAAATTCAACTAGATTTGTGGTAAGCAATCTAACTGGAACCAGAACAGTTCAGAAAAAAAAGTTATCTCTTTTCCCGCTTACGGGTGACTTTTCTTGTCCTTTTTATATATCCTTTGAGTCGGTCGGTCGGCTCACAGAAGCCAGTATGTATATCGTTTAATTAGGTAGGAGAACTTTCGACAAGTTAATAAATTATCAAGTCATTATCGACAGAAATAAGAAGTCACTCTGAAATGTCATCTCAAATATTGAAATGGATTAGGCCTGACCTCATTTGCATATTTTCATTAGCTCCGAGCACCGACAGTGTTTCTAGCTAACAGGGAGAAGAGAGGGGGAGGGAGAGAGAGGGAGAGAGAAAGAGAGGGAGGGGGAGACGGAGAGGGGGAGAGAAAGAAAGAGAGGGAAGGGGGAGAGAGAGAGAAAGAGAGGAAAGGGAAAGAGCGAGAGAAAGAGAAAGGGAGAAAGAGGGAGAGAGAAAAAGGGGGAGAGAGAGCGAGAGAAAGGGAGAGAGAAAGAGAGGGAGGGGGAGACGGAGAGGGGGAGAGAAAGAAAGAGAAGGAGGGGGAGAGAGAGAGAGAAAGAGAGGGAAGGGAGAGAGAGAGAGAAAGAGAGGAAAGGGAAAGAGCGAGAGAAAGAGGGGGAGAGAGAGCGAGAGAAAGGGAGAGAGAAAGAGAGAGGGAGGTGGAAGAGAGGGAGGGGGAAAAAGGGAGAGAGCGAGGGGGAGAGAGAAAGAGGGAGACTACATGGCCAAGCTAAAGTTAAAATTTAAATTCCTTTCAGAAATTTTACATCTTGTCAATGGTCATATGTTTATATTCGTTTATAGAAAAAAAGGGACTGGCCTACCTAGGGAAATGGCACCCATGAAATCTTTCTCTAAATGATTCAAAGCAAGAACTCTACTTCCTACCACAACGAAAAAAAGACTTTCCCTCTTCCCTCCATGTGCTTAGCGTCAGGCAGAATTTCCATGGACAGAGCTTTTTTTTTGCCAGGTCTTCTCACCTGTGGAACACATTACCGCAGGACTGCTTCCTTACTGATTACAACTTGGTCATCTTCAAATCCAAGGTCAACAAATTCTTGTCGTGGACCACCTCAAATGTAATCTAACACAGTTCATGCCATACATATCAATGTTTGTACTCCCATAGTACTCCTCATGTTTTCAGATAGCATTCATCCTCATTTCATTTACCCTTATCCTCGAGTTGCTCTTTGCATCCCCTAAATTTTTCCATTAAAAATAATTTTTCTGCAAAAAAAAATTTTTTTGATAAATTTTGCTATCCTATTTGTGTTGGTCATAATGTTTTTTGGGTCCCCCGATTTTATAAATCGGGGGACTTATGTTTTGAGGCATTTCCGTCTGTCCGTCCGTCCGTCCGACTTTTCTCCGCAACCATCCATTGAATTTCTCTGAAATTTTGCATGAAGTTGTAACTTTGGTCAGGTAAGAAAGTGACATTCTCCGATTTTTGAAAAAAAAATCTGGTTAGCCCCCCAGGGGGTCAAAAGGCCCCGAAATGGCAAAAAATGACATTTTTAGCCCCATAACTTTTCATCCATCCATTCAATTTCTCTGAAACTTGGCCAAAATGTGGAGACAATTGTTCCTAATAGAAAATAAGTATCGCTGACCTTGGAAAAAATCTGGTTCGCGCCCCAGGGGGTCAAAAGCCCCCAAAATGGCAAAAAATTACCCTTTTCTCCTATAACGTTTGATCCATTCAATTTTTCGTAAACTTGGCCAAAATGTAGAGGCAATTGTTCTGGATGTAAAATGAGCATCCTTGACCTCAGAAAAATTCTGGTTCGCCCCCCCCAGGGGAGGTAAAAAAATGCCCCAAATTGCCCAAATTTATTGCATTTTACACTCGCCATATCGAGTCACATACAGAGGGGGACCACGCACGCGCAACTTGTTTTTAATACATCATTCCTTAAGATAAATTATGAAACGTAGACATGAAATTAGTGCAAGCAGAAAGTATCACTGTTTGTTTATGTTCAGTGGCGTGTGGAGGTCTGGTGATACCCTGGTGATGCCTGGGGCCAACTCCTTGCTTGTATTATGCCCTAAATACTCAAGTATAAGACTGAGTACTGAAAAAATATTATGAGAAAGGAAGATTTTGTATTATTTGTATTATTCGGTCTACTATTCTCATCTTGGATGTTATTCTCACCACATTTTGGCCAATGTAACCTCCGACAGGTTCAGAAGTTACATCGGCTGAAACGTTGCGAGAATAACATCCAAATAATAAAAATTATCAATCCTCATCTCGAACATTCTAAAACATAAGAAAGGGAGATAGTTTTAATATGATTGATGCCGCCCCAATTTGGATGTCCGGGGCCCACAGTCCTGTCGAGGAAAGAAGCTATTGGGGTAGAAGGCTCTCTGGCATCTGGGGACCTCCACAGTGAATGGATGGGACTTAGCTGATTGTCGGGTTCGTCTAGTATATCTACGTTGAGGGGGCACCAGGGCAGCAAGTTCATCGGAGCACAATCCATTGAAGTACTTGTAAAACAGGCACAAGGATGCAACAGTGTGGCGATGGGATAGGGGCTGGAACTTGGTGGATAGTGAGGGACCTATTAGATTAACAACTCATAACGTACTCTTAAGCTTAGTATTTTTTTTTAAATTCCTAATGATTGGTTAATTAGTTTAGGAGTGAATCCTATACATACAAATATATACACATATACACACACCTAACTTTATATAGATAAAGATATATAGATGACAGAATCGAAAGACATCTGGGAGAGAGAAATGAGCCGAGAAACAAACCGAGATGAAAGAGATGAGGAGAGGAAGGATGAAGAGAGAGAGAGAGAGAGAAATAGAGAGAGAGAGAGAGAAGAGACAAACCGAAATGAAATAGAAAGGATGAAGAGAGAGTGAAAGAAAGAGAGAGAGCGCGAGATGAGACGAGAAAGAGAGATATGAGAAGAGAGACTAACCGAGATGAAAGAGATGAGGAGAGGAACGATCAACAAAGAGAGAGAGAGAGAAAGAGATATATATATATATATATATATATATATATAGAAAGAGAAAGAGAGAGAGAAAGAAAGAGATATATATAGTGAGAAAGAGAGAGAGAGAGAGAGAGAGAGAGAGAGAGAGAGAGCAACTTCTGCGCCGCTTAATAGATGTAGAGAGAAAGTAACAATTACTCTTTTCAAAGACAAATCAAAAAATTAAACAAAAAAACAACAAAAAGCTACAAATTCCGCATTGTTTATTACCACTTATGAGACATGCACGTTTTTATTTACATTTTTATCAATTAACCTTTGAATTCTCAAAGTTCTCACTATTTATTTTCGGCAATAAAAGGTCACCATTACAGAAATACGCAGAACAAAAAAAAAATCGATAGAAATGCTTAATGCAGTCCAAACAGTAAGTGAAAGGAAATTTAAATATTTTTCACACTTAAAATAATGTACATAAAGAAACCGTGCATTATATATATATATATCTTTTTGTTTTACTAAACTATTCTTTTTATATCATAAATAGAATATACTTTTAGTTTTATACATTTAAAGAACCCATGAAAATGCCAAGGTTTAAGTAGAAAGGATTACCATAACTTAAAGATTTAAATTTGCTCTGATACACAACGTACATATCCGGTTGTACACATGTTTCCGAGGCACTTTGATAAGGAGTTGATACCTCGAAATATTAGGACTGCACTGATATACACTTATATTATACATTATAATGTAAACAGACATCTCGCTGCACAGCTCCCAACTTAGAATGACACCCTAAACCTAATTCTCAGTAACCCCTTACGTCTACAGTGGCGACCTGCCTTGTTTGGGGTGAAATATCATAAAAATAATTTAAAATTTTATTTTTACTAAACTATTCAGTACTCTTATAGCTGACGCACCATGTTTCCGTGACTTCGTGTCGTCAACGTTCGGGCAGGTTACGGAAGCGTCCGAGAGTTGACGTGGTGAAAACTGACAAACGCTAAATTACAACAAAGAAAACCAAACTAAAATACATATATAAAAATAAAGAACGAACAAACCATAGCTAAACAACTGTTAGTAATTAGATGTTTTTTTTTGTCAAAGGAACCATTGTTAAGCAAATGTTTTTCAATAAAATGTTTTTTTGTTTGTGCACCGGAAAGTTTCAAATGATGACTTTTGCTTAAAACAAAAAAATTGACAAAAAATGTAAAAAAAAAAAAACAATGAAAAAAAATGAAAAGAAAAACAATAACATTTGAGCAAATGTTATTGTTTTTTTTTTACATTTTTTGTCAATTTTTTTGTTTTTAAGCAAAATTCTTTTTTGTTTGTTTTCTTATTTTAACCAAAAAAAAAAGTCTATAAGCATATGTTTATTGGTTAATAGTTTCGTCAACTTTTGGGCACTTACAAAACCTGCTCGAATGTTGACGACACAAAGTCACAGAAACATAGTGCGTTAGTTATAAGTGTACCAACTATTCTTTTTATATCGTAAATAGAATATACTTTTAGTTTTATACATTTAAAGAACCCATGAAAATGACAAGATTTAAGTAGAAAGGATTACCATAACTTAAAGATTTAAATTTGCTCTGATACTCGCAAACAACGTACATATCCGGCTGTACATGTTTCCCAGGCAACTTTGATAAGGAGTTGATACCTCGAAATATTAGGACTGCACTGAAGTTGGGGAAAGAACTAGTAAGTGATAAAAGGACATTATTATTCACATTTATTGTCTTACTGTCATTTGTTTTTGTTTTTCCTTATTTTGGTACGTTTTCCGGGTGCCCATAACTTCATGCATTGTCACAGCCTTCTAAAATATAAAACAAAACTCTAAATAGGCTATGCCAAATGCTTCAAACAAAGTATAACAATCTCTCTTATACATAAACTAAAAGAATACTCGTTCCAGGATAGGTAAAATCAATTCTTTGAATAAAACAGTTTTGCATCACTTTTATGTCCCCTTACAAAAGATTAAAATCCAGATATAATGCCATGAAACCTTATGTCTAGTATCCTTATTCCCATTTTGTTCAAAATCCATGACATGATTTTGATTTTAGAAAAGGTCTAAAATTAAAGGCTTAAGCTATATATATATATATATATATATATATATATATATGTGTGTGAATTTATATATATATATATATATATATATATGTGTGTGAATTTTTATATATATATAATAGTAAGTTATGAAAATATATTATGACAATTAAGCTACACAGAGGCTTCCGCATTTCACCCCCTTAGGGAATCTTCAGGCTAAAATGCATAGAGTTAGTTTTGCCGGGTGTTTTTATATATACACGTGGTGTTTAGTCTAGCTAGTTAACCAGTCAGATTCTTTATTATTCTCTTAGCCAATCGTTGAGCTTCTCACAAACAAAGGTTCGGTTGATTTTACTTCCTATTTCCTATTCTATTGTTCTGTTTTCTAATGGTGGCCCATCCCTGTTTCTTTGTTGTATCGAAATAATGGGTGACCTTATTTTAACACGTGATTGCTTGTATTTCTATATTAGTTTTTAGTTTTTTATTTATTTATTTGTTCATTAATTTATTTATTATGTATTGTTAACCTATGGTAAATTTTATTCTGTGTAAGCAGTTGTTTGTTATTTCACTTCTACAGTTTAATAGATTTTGGAGTTTAGGATTTAAAATTTCTCATTCAGGCATAATCAACACAGGCCGTCTAAATTTCTACATGTACTGGCCTGTCGTATTATTTTCCATTCGATTATTGGTGAGCGTCCGCTATGTTTGAGCTCCCAATAATGTTTTGTTAGTGCTGTTTTTATAATTAATATATATATATATATATATATGTGTGATAGGTTCATATTATATTCCAATAACCATGTTTTTATTTTATTATTTTTATTTTTGCACATTTCCAAAAAATCATAACATTTTTGTGAGATATATTTTTTACGGTCCGTTTCATTTGTCTTGTACCAAACAACATTTTTATATTAATCTCGTCTCTGCAACATTACAAAATCATCAGAAAAATTCACAAGGAGTAAAAAGTTCTTGTATTAAAGTGTCTTGAAAAAACCTACACTATACAGTGGTTCATTATGAAAACTTATGCTATACAGTGGTTGATTATCAACAGTTCGAATATATATATATATATATATTCAAACTATTGATGGGAATTGACAAAACAAATAGAAAGACACTCCCCTGCTTTCAATCTATTTACATAATGAGACGTTTTTTGTCTGTCTTTTTTTCTTTGTGTTTCTATGCCGATTTATACAGTTTTTCTTTTTAAAAACTTTCCAGTTAAAATGTTTTCTTTCTTTTTTTCTTTCTTTTTTTAACTTCACCGATTGAGACGTTAATTTGGATGAATATAACTATTAGTGCGAACACTAGAGAAGCATAATATTGTTTTGTCATTTTTGATCGAGAGTTTACATTCGTATCTATGTATGTATATATATATATATATATATATATATATATATATGTAAAATATACCATTATGTATGTATATATATATATATATATATATATATGTAAAATATACCATTATGTATATATATATATATATATATATATATATATATATATATATATATATATATGTAAAATATACCATTATATATATATATATATATATATATATATATATATATATAATGTAAAATATACCATAACGTTATCTCGGAAATATCGTCTGACAGAACTCATAGGAATAGTTTTTATAGTATTTGTGACTTTTCACAGATTTGTCGATATGATTTATGTTGAACATCAGGCGTTGGTTTTTGCACACTTGATAATTATCAGAATAGAAGTCGTCAGTGTTTCACTGTTTCAATGAACCAATTAAGACCGGCGTATATTTTATGCGCATTTGCTAATATTGCCAAATCTATGGGTCCGTTCTTCTCCCTCCCAAGGGGTTTTAATACCATTCAGAGCCGGTTAGACCTACCTTATCACTCGCCCGACATGTGTGTAGTGTGTAAGGGGCCAGCCTGCAGGGAGCCACAGAAGAAACACTTTGAACAATGTTCTGGTAGCCTGTTTAGTTTTAGGTTTATCTTGTTACCTTCAAATTATCTAGAGCCGTTTTTTTTAACTAATGGGTCACCGCTTATCAAGATCCGAATGCAACTCGAGGATAAAGGTTTGATATTGTCAGTTGGACGATGAACAACATCATGAGAGGATTGGAAACAGTGAGTGGAATGGGCAAACTTTGATTATTTAAGAGGACGGCTTAATAAGTATTTGTTCACATTAGACTTGAAAACAACAATGTTATAGTCAGCTAGGAAACAATAAAGTGGTATTTTGTTCCACAGATGGGAAGTTCTAGGAAAGAAACTTTGTTCATGGAAGTTCTGTTTAGAGTTTAGGTACACAGAAGGAAAAAAAAGGAAAATCTCCTTGCAGTCGTTGTAACTAGACTGTGAATGTTTTATAGGAGGAGGCGTCTAGAGAATGGAGCTCAGTCGAGCCGCTACCATGAAAATAACGATAGAGCAGAGAAAGACTAGCAACGTCTCTTCTGTGGGAAAGGAACTGTATGGAAAAGGAGAGATCATCCCTCACTAGATTGCGAAGTCGATTTTGTACTCTGTCAAAACAAAAAAGAGTGCTCTGAGCAGCACATCCCCAGATGTGGGAGGTATTTATCTACCTCCCACAACGGTAAAATGTGACACAAGGTCGGAAAGTGGGATTTGATAAGTCAGCACCCTAGACGAAGAGCACTTGTGACTCTAAAAAAATGCCTGCTAACCCCGTCGGCATTTCCCGGTAGGGGCGCCTCAGGCGATTAGCAATAAACTAACCCCTTCTCAAAGGGTGAGAAGGCAAAGCCTAGGAGGGTGGATCTTCTAGAATTGCACAGGACAAACCCACAGACCGACGAAATCAAGGCCCAAAGGCAACGAATGTACCGGTCTATAGGGTGTAGTATCCATCGGAACATATACTACACTTTGATCTTAGCCATGTGGCAACAGTACCTCCCTATCTTGGGGCGTATTTGTATCTTATATCGGTAGAACATTGCGTTTTTTAGAGTAACAACGTATTGAGCAAAAAGAAAAAGTTATTGCCGTCATGAAGCTTCTGCCCTTTTACATTTGTTCAAACAGATGGAACATACAAGCCAAGGGACGCAACCCCTTCTTACTGTTGTTGATCCCTTTATATTTTTGTTCTTTTTACATTGGATTTGATGGAACTAAATCAATAATTGTAATCTGCTTCCTAATAATATGTTGAGTTGCTAATTAACTAAAGGATGGATGAGAGTTCCTGAGTTAGTAGCAGGGTCAGTCCATATGGGAAGGTCAAGGAAAACAGTGGAGGAAGTGATAAGGATGGATTTGAGAGAAAGAAGGATAAATAAAAACCTGGGCGGAGATAGTTTAGTTTGGAAGTCAATTTCTAAAAGCCGTCCAACACATACCAGCATGTAAAATGGACGTTAAACCGATTATGATGATTTTTATATTTGATTTGATGGAAATAAATCAATAATTGTAATCTGTTTCCTAATAATATTTATAGCTGCTAATTAACTAATTACAGGACATTACTAAGAAATTTCTTACTAAAACTTTTCTCGGTAATTATTATTTTGTAGTAATTTCGGTCTTCACATGTCTGCCCCCAGTCGTAGACCCCAGTCACATGTTTGCTAAGCCTTGTATAAGTATCGCCATGTATTCAACCCATTAGATAGGATCCTGGCAGATACTGTCATTTCGAGTCAGAGTGGACCTGGGAGTAACGACAACTAAGGGATCACTTCACACTTCCAAAAGCTCCCAAAATAGGGGCATCACCAGCGGATGCACTTTAAGGTCATATTCAGGATTAAAAAAACGGTATTCTTATAGCTGACGCACCATCTCGGAATCGCCCGAGAGTCGAGAAAACTATTAACCAAGCAGGCGATAACGTGCGTTCGTAGGATAACTTGTCCTTCTCGCCAGTGAACTGATCGGAAAGCACGACCGCAATTCTTTTTATAACATCTGAGAACGTGTGTGCGGCTTCAGGAGCAATTGTTTCTGATTGCTTAAATTCTGACATAGGGAACCAATCGAAATTGAATATTTTCCCCTTGCCACTGGAATCAATTATTACAAGTCTATAAATCTGGACGAGACAAAGTTTATCATCATTGCTATTAAAAGTCCATAAGAAGAGAATGTTATTCAAAAGTCTGTACGTACGTACGTCGATAGGAGTATTGAGTTAGTTCGTAAGGCTGACAGAGTTCATATTATTATTTAGAAGTAAATCTGTGCCGAAATCTTAGGAAAGTAAAACCACATGCCGACGCCAATAGCCAGAGGCTAAAGGCGGGTTTCGTTTGCACGCCAAGAAAGAAGTTTGGTCGTTGTTCGGAGTGACGTGGGTTCGTTCGTTGAGAAACTTGGCCTTCTCGCCAGCCAACTGATTGAACGCAATTCTTTATATCACAACTGAGAATATGTGCGCGACTTCCGGAGAAATTGTTTTTGATTGCTTAAATCCCGACAAAGGGAACCAATCGAAATTGAATATTTGCTTTAATAAGTATCAAACATTCAAGTCAGCAAACATCGAATGATTTCAGACATCGTCATTCTACGGTTGTTGTTGTTGTTGTTGTTGCTGCTGCTGCTGTAGTTACTACTGCTACTTTGTAAGAAAAAAAAAAAGAAAGTGATACATACCGTTGCTGGTGCCGGCCTTCAAGTGGGGTGGGAAAAAACCAACATGAGCAAAAATAAAGAGGTGATATTTATATATGTTAAGATGCCGGTGGCAGGTTGTTACAAGCCTATAAATAGAGGTTCTACCTCTCACCGGAGTTTTATTTACTCCTCCCCAGGAGTTAGGCACAAGGCCAGTTTTATCTTACTCCCACAAGTAAGATGTGACCCAAGATCGGGTCGAGAAAGTGGGGTTTGAAAAGCCAGCGCTCGAGAGGTGAGCACTCTGGCCATTTAAAAATTGCCTCCGCAGCCCCGTCGGCATTCCCCGGTAGGGGCGCCTCAGACAGTAAGCAATAAACTTACTCCTCCCCAAAGAGGGGAGGCAAAGCCTGGGAGAGTGCACCTCCTAGAACTGCACAGGACAATCCCATAGACCGGCGTAAATCAAGCCCTGAAGGCCAAGACAATACCAGTCTATGGGGTGCAGTATCCATCGGAACAGATAAACTTTGATCTTGGCCAAAAAAACAAAAGGCACCGGAGTTTTATTTACTCCTCTCCAGGAGTTAGGCACAAGGCCAGTTTTATCCTACTCCCACAAGTAAGATGTGACCCAAGGTCGGGTCAGAAAGTGGGGGTTGAAAAGCAAGCGCCCGAAAGGTGAGCAAAAGGCACCGGAGTGGATCAGTTGATGAGAGCTGAAGTGTTATTGTGTTCCAGAGCTTGGTGGAGACCAGAATTAGTACAGAATTCGACTCACTATAGACCAGACACTGGATCGTTACTCCTGCAGAGAAATCCGTTCTCTGCTCCATTACATATTGTTACCGGACCTATTGGTTGGGTCGCTAAGGGAGCAATTCCTTTTGCAACCCCCCCCCCCCCCAACTGCTGCCTCGGCCCCTTTTCAGGGTATTGACTTTGAAGTGGATCTTTTCTTACATTTGGATTTATTCCCACAACTTCTACTATTACTACTACTGACTTTAAAAACCACTTCTTTGCTTTGCTGTTGTTGTTGTTGTTGTTGTTGTTATAACTTTCACTGTCACTGCTATGACTTGTATCCTTTATTGAATAAACGCTGAAAATTTCATTAAGATTAAATAATTATTAGATTAATGGCAATTAAAAATAATTAACACATTCGTATACTAACAAAGTCTCCTCTCAAAGTCTTGAGAGGTGGCAAGAGGCCCTAACACCAGATCTGTCTGTATTATTTAATTTTTTTTTAATTTTTAATTTTTTTTTTATCCTGTTTCATTGTTGTTACCAAAATTAAATGTGATTACAACAAAACAAAAAAAACAAGTATTTTCTTTTATTTTTACCAGTTGAACCCGTGTAAATTACACGGCATTATTATTTAATTTACTAGTTTGATCCGTGTAAATTACACGGCATTATTATTTAATTTACTAGTTTGATCCGTGTAAATTACACGGCATTATTATTTAATTTACTAGTTTGATCCGTGTAAATTGCATGGCATTATTATTTAATTTACTAGTTTGACTGTTATGTTAACTAAAATCTGGACCGATGGGAGTTACCTCCCCCTGCAATGTAAGATCTCGGGGCTAACGTGAATAAAACGAGACCCGGCAGTCAGCCATCTTGGTCTGAGATAACACACCGTCTTACCTCTTTTTACTAACGAAAACCATAACAAAACATGGTGTCAGAATAAGGGATTCGAAAACGGACGTGAGCAACACGTATGGGAAAAGTTAAGTAAAATATTGAGCTCAAAAGCCAAAAAAAAAAAATAAATATAAACCCATGATGAACAGCCACGTTACCCCACCAGAACCCTTCACATTCGATCAGCCCGAATCGTGGGAAAAATGGATTCGGCGGTTCAACCGCTACAGGACAGTGTCCGGACTAGACGAGAAGCCAGCCCCTTGTCAGGTAGACACCCTAATCTACTGCATGGGTGATAAAGCAGAAGACATCATTGCTACGTTCAAACTCTCACCCGACGAAGCCCAAAACCTGAACATAGTCACGTCAAGGTTCAACGACCATTTTAAAGGCAACACCAACGTCATATATGAACGGGCTAGGTTCAACCAGAGACGCCAGGAAGTAGGTGAGTCGGTTGACTATTTTATTACGGATCTCCATGTACTGGCTAAGAACTGCAACTTTAGAGACCTCCACGAAGAACTAATTCGTGACAGAATTGTAGTCGGGTGCATAGATCCAAAGCTGTCAGAGAGTCTTCAGATGATTCCAGACCTCACCTTAGACGGGGCCATCAGACGCGCACGACAATGTGAGACGATAAAATCACAACAACGTCTCCTGCGATCACCAGAACGTATCAGTAGTGAACGACTAGCTGATAGCAATGTTGCTGTCCATTCTGTTAATCACAATAGAACTCGCAGACAAGGGCAGAGCAACTACAAGGCCAAACCCAGATGGGAACCTCACTACAACGATCAGCAGAAGAAAGGGCATACACAGCAGCACAGAGCGGAAGCAGGGTGCCACCGATGCGGTAACCAGGCTCATCATCAGAGACGTGCATGCCCCGCCACTGTCGTCACCTGCCACAATTGTGGCACGATAGGCCACTATGCTAAGTGTTGCCGTGCGAAAAAAATACATGAGGTTAAGCATGACTCGGATGACAGCGAAAGTGACCAGAGTGCATACCTTGGTGTCCTGACAATATCAGAAATCAGCCTGAGCAAACCATGGCGAACCGACATCACCGTCAACGGAATACCACTGGAGTTCAAATTGGACTCTGGCGCAGATGTGACTGCAATCCCTGAGCACATCTACAAACTGAGGAGAGACCTACCGGCTCTCTCAGATGCCCACAAAACCCTACATGGTCCGCGACGCATCCCGCTGAAAGTTACCGGAATGATCACTGCAACTGTCTCGCATAAAGAACTGACGACGAAACAGCGGATATTCATTATCCCCAATCTTGAGGAGCCATTATTAGGTAGACCAGCTATCGAAGCCCTCAAGCTTGTAACTGTCCACCCAAGGCTACATACCATCAAGAGCGAAATGCAGCCATATAATCCCAAAAAGGAAATGCCAGACCTATTCACAGGCTTAGGCACATTTGGGAAAGCATACAGTATACCGCTACACGCAGATGCTAAGCCATACTCAGTACCCACACCACGACGCATACCCCTACCCCTGATGAGAAAAACGCAGGCAGAACTCCAGAGAATGGAGAAGCTGGGGATCATAAGCAAGATCGACGAACCCACCGAATGGTGTTCCCCTATGGTCGTAGTACCAAAAGCTAATGGAAAAGTGAGAATATGTGTAGACCTCACAAAGCTCAACAAGTGTGTAAAACGTGAACTCCACATGCTGCCCACAGTTGACCACCTCCTAGCCCAGTTAGGGGAAGTGAGAGTCATGAGTAAACTGGATGCCAACAGCGGATACTGGCAAATCCCACTCTCATCGGAATCCCGTACACTGACGACTTTCATCAGCCCATTCGGACGGTACCAATTTAACCGTCTCCCCTTTGGGATCTCATCAGCCAGTGAGATCTACCAGAGACGTATGTCGCAAGTATTAGAGAGTGAGGCCGGAGTGATATGCATGCAAGATGACGTGCTAATCCACGGCAAAAATCAACAAGAACATGATGCCCGACTGAAGAGTGCACTCAAAAAAATCCAGGCTGCGGGCATTACTCTCAACTCAGAAAAATGCGAAATATCCAAACCATCACTGAAATTTCTCGGGCATATACTCAGCGCTGACGGTCTACGGCCAGATCCAGAAAGGGTCGCTGGTGTTTCCAACTTCCCAACACCAACAGACATAACAGAAACCCGCCGATTCCTAGGGATGGTGAATCAAATGGGAAAATTCATTCCAAACCTGGCGGACATGACTAAGCCACTACGGGACCTGTTAAGCCGGAAATACGCATTCATGTGGGACAGTGCACAACAGGAAGCATTTAGCTCCATCAAGAAGGCACTGTGTTCAGCACCAGTGCTATGCTTATATAGTCCCTCAAATGAGACTGTAGTTTCTGCCGATGCTTCATCCTATGGGCTGGGAGCAGTGTTATTACAATGACAGAGCGATACAAAAATGCACCCTGTCGCCTACGCTTCACGAGCCATGTCAGAGACCGAAACTCGTTACGCCCAAATAGAAAAGGAGGCCCTGGCGACAACATGGGCATGTGAACGCTTCTCTGACTACCTAGTCGGACTACACTTCACAGTGGAAACCGACCACAAGCCACTGGTGCCATTGCTAGGTAGCAAGGACCTCAGCGAGCTACCGGCAAGGATACAGAGATTTCGGGTACGCTTAATGAGGTATGGATACACCATTCGCTACGTTCCTGGCAAGGAGCTATATACAGCAGATGCTCTGTCAAGAGCAATATTCAGTAATGGCCCTACTAAACAGGACAAGGATCTGGAGGAGGAAGCAACGGCATTCGTCCACGCCATAATAGAATCCTTGCCCGCCACAGAAAAACGTCTAAGGGAGTTGGAGGAAGCCACCAAAACTGATGAGACTAGTAACTACATATTGCAATATGTAAGAAACGGCTGGCCATCAAATGACCGCGTCCCAGCACCAGTCAAACCATACTGGACCTTCCGCGGCAGCATCACATGTGAGAACGGGCTACTGATGTATGGCACGCGGATCATAATTCCTTCACTGCTGAGACCGACCATGATTGCCAAAATCCATTCCGGTCACCAGGGAATAACCAGGTGCAGACAGAGAGCTCGCCAATCCATATGGTGGCCAGGAGTGTCTGACCAAATCAAAAGGGCCGTACAAAACTGTCCAAAATGTGCCGAGCTGAGATACCAACCGCCCGAGCCCCTCATGACAACCGAGCTTCCAACAAGACCATGGCACACTCTAGCCTCCGATCTGTTTGAATTGAAGGGCCACAGCTACGTTGTAGTTGTTGACTACTTCTCCAGATACGCAGAGATTGCCATGCTTACATCAATAACCTCCAGAGCTATAATAGGGAGCCTGAAGGCAATCTTTGCCAGACATGGAGTACCGGTCATCCTAAGAACTGACCCAGGAAGCCAATACACCTCAAAAGACTTTGCCAAATTCGCAGACGACTGGGGATTTCAGCACGTCACAAACAGCCCTCGCTACTCTCAAAGTAACGGAGCAGCAGAGGTATGTGTAAAGACAATGAAAGCATTGTTGAAGAAGGCAAAAGACCCGTATCTTTCTTTGCTCGCCCACAGAGCAACACCAATGGACTGCGGGTCCAGTCCTAGTGAGCTATTAATGGGCCGACGCTTGAGGACAAATGTCCCAACTCACCCAAATCTATTAAACCCAAAATGGCCCGATCTCAAATGCTTCAGACAGAGGGAAGAGAACCAAAAGGTCCAACAACGACTCACACACTGCCTATCACATAGAGCTAAAGAGCTATCACCGCTCAAAAACGGTACACCAGTGTGGGTCAGAAGCCCCAATCTTTCAAACCAGGAAGGCACAGTTGTTGGAACAGCATCCACCCCACGCTCCTATGTTCTACAGACCAAAGGCGAAGGGACAGTGATCCGACGCAATCGTCGACACATTGTACCGAAACCACCCAACGGAATAGTCGAGGCTCACGAATCGGAGTCCTATGAAGACACTCATCCACCAAGGGAGGAAACCGTGAAAACAGCAGTCCCAACCCTTAATTCTCAAGACTATACAAGAACCAGGTCTGGACGGCAGTCGAGACCACCCATCAAGCTAGATCTCTAAAAAAAAAAAAAAAATAAATAAATAAATAAATAAATTTTTAAATTCAAAAAAATAAATTTTAAAAAAATAAATAAATAAATAAATTAAATAAAAGAGAGATCATATAGCATGGACACTACCCCCCCCCCTTGACTATCTCAAAAAGGGAGATGTTATGTTAACTAAAATCTGGACCGATGGGAGTTACCTCCCCCTGCAATGTAAGATCTCGGGGCTAACGTGAATAAAACGAGACCCGGCAGTCAGCCATCTTGGTCTGAGATAACACACCGTCTTACCTCTTTTTACTAACGAAAACCATAACAAAACATTGACCTGTGTAAATTACACGGTATTATTATTTAATTTACTATTTTCATCTGTGTAAATTACACGGTATTATTATTTAATTTACTAGTTTGATCCGTGTAAATTGCATGGCATTATTATTTAATTTACTAGTTTGACCTGTGTAAATTACACGGCATTATTTTTTAATTTACTAGTTTGACCTGTGTAAATTACACGGCATTATTATTTAATTTACTAGATTGACCCGTGTAAATTACATGGCATTATTATTTAATTTACTAGTTTGACCCGTGTAAATTACACGGCATTATTATTTAATTTACTAGTTTGACCTGTGTAAATTACACGGTATTATTATTTAATTTACTAGTTTGATCCGTGTAAATTGCATGGCATTATTATTTAATTTACTAGTTTGACCCGTGTAAATTACACGGCATTATTATTTAGTTTTGTTTGTAGATTTGTGCAAATGACATGGTATTTGTTTACATGGTATTATTATTTAATTACAGTCCAGGATTCAAAATCTGAAGTAACAGGTTATATCGGTCGTACTAACGTAGGAACAAGACCATTGTTGTATAAATGTTTTTCGTAAACTCTATCACTAAAAAAGAAAAAAAAAAAAGATGCTAAAAAATGAAACCAGAGATAAAGTTGATATTATCAAGTCCGATTCTTTCATCAATTTTTAACGGCTGCACTAATGTAGGAAGAAGGCTATTATTGTATGGACATTTTAGTACCCCCAACTCCCTGCCCTGCACTAAAAAAGTTGTAAAGTCTTGGGGGAAAAAACACTGAGAGAAATAAAGAGATGAAGTTGATATTGTTATCAAATCATTTGAGGCGTCATATTTATTGCTACGGATCAGCGGACTTGCTATTTTTTTTTTTTTTTAATATTTTTTTTTTTCACTTTTTGTCTTGGCTTCCGTTTCCGGCAAATAATGCCAAACTTTTCACCTGGCAATCGTCCAAATAAATGGAAAAAACTTTGGCACTTCTGTTTTTGTCTTTGGAATTCTCGAAGAACTAATTTATTGAAAACTAGATTATATAATTACCTGCCAGACTTTTGTTAGATCTTGTTATAGAGCTTCGTTTTTAATTGCATCCCTGGACAGAAAAAGACAGATAGCAAAACCATGTATGTATATATATATATATATATATATATATATATATATATATATATATATTGGCACAGAAAAATTAGTACAACATTCGTACCGTCGGTTTCAAACACAGAAGGACTTAGCCATCCGGCTCGCTTCAGCTGTCATCTGATGACAACAGAAGCTGAAGAGAGCCGGATGGCTAAGTCCTTCTGTGTTTGAAACCGACGGTACGAATGTTGTACTAATTTTTCTGTACCAAAATGAATAAATATTACGCTCTTAATTTATAATTTATAATTTTAATTCTCAATTAATCGAGCACTCTTCTGGGATTTTTTCTTCTATATTACAAAGAAGTATATATATATATATATATATATATATATATATATATATATATATATATATATATATATATATATAATGTAGGTATAAATAATTTAATATTTATTTATAAATATTTATATATATATATATATATATATATATATATATTATATACATGGTGTCACATATGAAACCAGTGGTAACATTTAAAAATGTTTAACGTAATGCGATTTTGTTCTGTGATGCCATCTAACGTTGCTGAATTTAAATCGTTAACGACTTCCTAGAATATTAAATATATTTATTTTAATATTCAAATATATTTGAATATTAAATATATTTCAAAAAGGAAGCCGTCTGTATTTACTGTGTGTGTACTATTGAGCAGGTAGAGGATGACATCGGGCGTGAGATATCTTCTGGAGCGGTGGAATGATCCAACCATTTGGATAATAATAATTGAGAGAAAGAAAGAATAGTCTGTTCAGCTAGAACTCAGAAACTACCAAATGTACACATTTAAACGATACATATTCTGTTTTTTTCTTTGGACTTAGTTCATCCCAAACAAGGCAGGCCGCCACTGTAGACGTAAGCGGCTACTGAGAATTAGGGAGTAGGTTTTGGGTGTCATCCTAAGTTGGGAGCTGTGCAGTGAGATGTCTGTTTACATTAGTTTTAAACCTCTGCATGTCAGTACTGTCGGGGGAAACAGGTAGCAGGGAGGGAGTTCCAGAGGCCGGCAGCACGAGGAAAGTAGCTATTGAAATCGAAGGCTCTCCGGCATCTGGGAACATCCACAGTGAATGGATGGGATTTAGTTAATTGTCGAGTTGGTCTAGTGTATTTTTGTTGAGTATTGATTTACTCCTCTCCAGGAGTTAGGCACAAGGTCAGTTTTTATCTTACTCCCACAAGTAAGATGTGACCCAAGGTCGGGTCGGGAAAGTGGGGTTTAAAAATTGCCTGGGCAGCCCCGTCGGCATTCCCCGGTAGGGGCGCCTCAGACAGTAAGCAATAAACTTACTCCTCCCCAAAGAGGGGAGGCGAAGCCTGGGAGCGTGGACCTCCTAGAACTGCACAGTACAGCCCCATAGACCGGCGTAAATCAAGCCCCGAAGGCCAAGACAATACCAGTCTATGGGGGGCAGTATCCATCGGAACAGATACTACACTTTGATCTTAGCAAAAAGGCCGGCCAGCCCATCGGAGCACAATCCATTGAAGTATTTGTAAAACAAGCACAAGGATGCAACATTGCGGTGATGGGACAGGGGCTGGAGCTTGGTGGATAGTGAGGGACCTATTAAATTGGCAACTCTTTTTTTTACCTTGTCTAGGAGGGAGAGACTAGTGGATGATGCCCAGATGGGGCAACAATACTCCATGCATGGGCGGATGGTGGCTTTATAGAGATATAGGATGATTTAGACCTCGTCACCAGTTGTTGTGGCAGTGTAACTTTATAAGTAGACTGAAAGCTATTTCTCCTGAACCAATTGAAATTGAAATTATAGAAATCCAAATAAGAATAAGAATAGCAATAAAGAGGATCAGCAAGAGGACACAGAGATCCTTATTCATTTCCGGACAACACCGGATAACCCTGCTGAGTAAATGTTAAATCAAAAAGAGGTCATTAGCTGTTTCTCATAATCTCTATTTATATAAAGTCTACGTATGTGTATATATTTCTATGTAAAGGGGTTCACTTATAAACTAATTAACCGATCATTATAAATTTAAAGATATAATAATAATTAACCTTATGTTTCGGAATTTTTGAGATGAGGGTGGATAATTTGTAGAATTTGGTATATTCGGACTACTGTTCTCATCTTGGGTGTTTTTATCACAACGTTTCGGCCGATGTAACCTTCGACCTTCTTCAGGTGAACCTTGTCGAACTCCGGAATCTTTCTGTCGAACTCTGGAATCTGAACCGTATTTCGAACAGAACCTTTTATTAAATCTGGGAAGAAGTCTTCAGTAATTCTTTGTATCGCCGCACTGAGGATTGAACCTTCAACCTTCAGATGACTGCCACTTAGAACTGAATTGTACTTAGTACTATATCCACTGTGCCACGGGTCCTTGCGGAGTTGGACAAGGTTCACCTGAAGAAGGTCGGCGGTTACATCGGCCGAAACGTTGTGATAAAAACACCCAAGATGAGAACAGTAGTCCGAATATACCAAATTCTACAAATTTACCTTATGTCTAGAATCCTTATTCTAATTTTAGTCATAATCCATGAGATTATTGTGATTGTATAAAATGTCTAAAATTTAAAGCTTAAACTCCAGAAGAAATTGAATCTTCCTTCGTTGGTGTCTAATTACTATGAATCAAATTTAATGCAAATCTGAAATATTTTAATTTTTAAATGGGAAATTGCACCCATATTATGCTCCCCAAAACCCATAGGAACACTTTAAGAAAACTGATATTTTTATTAATTGATGTCTAATATCTATTGTTATAAATTTTACAAATATCGAATGGTATCCAAATTTTCAAGGAGGATTTTCACATATTTTTACCTCCTTTTCAAAAAACTAAATTAACTAAATATAGCCCGCATTTGGATACCTTACGCCAAGCAGCTCTGTTCCAACATTCATAATGACCGGTTAATTAGTTTAGGAGTTAATCATGTACATAGAAATATATAAACATATACACACACCTCACATTATAAGGATAGAGATATAAAGTGACATGTGATATTTAAAGGAAGTTTTTAGATATGAACCACCAAAGTTTACTCCAAAGTTTTTTTTTTTTATTGATATTCTGAATGTTGATATCAGAATCTCTTTTATTCTTTGCAAGAATTCCTCACAAGCGTATCTGCTTTTACAGACACCATGTTTGTGATATTGATTGGTAATATCAAAGACGTCAATTTACCACAAAACCCAAAACTGTTTATAAGCCCAGATTTAAATTCATATCCTCCGCCTTTTTCTTTTAATTTCTGCTTTTTTAAATTTTTTTATTTATCTACTTCGCTTTTCGTTCGTTTGAAAACCTTTTGACGTGCACGGAATGAGTGTCCATGTGTGATTACTCCAGCTCAAAGGGAAAATCGAAGATCGGAAAAACCAATCGAGAAAATCTCCCAAAAAACAAGAACGGATTTTCTTAAGTCTGTGCAATATGCACGTATAGCTATGAAAACACTATTTCAGACGAAAATGCTATTTAAAACTTAAGCATGACAGATTGACGAAATCGCTATTTTAAACTTAAGCGTGATTGACTGAGGAACATGCTATGTGAGATTTAAGCATGACAGACCAACGAAAATGCTATTTGAAACTTAAGCATGATAAATAATAGAAAATGCAATTTCTGACTTAAGCATGCTAAATAATAGAAAATGCTATTTCAGAATTTAGCATGACAAACAGATAAAAATGCTATTTCAAACTTAAGCATGACAACGAAAATGTCGGTTAAAATTTTAGTGTGACTGACTGATGAACATGCTAAGCCTGATATATCGCTAGAAAATGCTATTTCAAACTTAGGAATGAATGGCTGAGGGACATGCTATGTCAGATTTAAGCATGACAGACTGACGAAAAAGCCATTTCAAACTTGAGCATGACAGACTGACGAAAATGCTATTTTAAACTTAAGCATGACAGACTGTGAAAGGTGAAAATTGACATACCCATGGGCTCTACCGACACCGCCAATTAGCGGTTATAAACTAGTATCTATTTATTAATTGGTGCTTGTGCATTATGGCAACAAAATGGCGACAAACAAAATTCCCTTCCTTATTTCTTGAGGAGTGAATCGAAAGGGGAGATAATTCGAATTATTTTAAGTGTCTTAATTCTTTTCTTAATTTTCCGAAAAATTTATTTAACTAGTCATGCTTTTCTATCTGTGTTACAATTTCTCGTGACGAAAAACATTGAATATGATCGTTTCGTTATGAGTCTCCCTAAAAAAATAACTCGAATTATCTCCTCTTTTCGATTGAAAAATAAATAAAAATACAAATTAAAAAAATAAAAATGCAAAAAAAAAAATAAATAAAAATGCAAAAAAAAAAATAAATAAAAATACAAAAAAAATAAAAAATAAAAATACAAAAAAATAAATAAATAAAAATGCAAAAAAAAATAAATAAAAATGCAAAAAAATAAATAAATAAAAATGCAAAAAAATAAATAAATAAAAATACAAAAAAATCTAACCAAACGGCGACAAACAAAATTCCCTTCCTTATTTCTTGAGGAGTGAATCGAAAGGGGAGATAATTCGAATTATTTTAAATGTCTTAATTCTTTTCTTAATTTTCCAAAAAATTTATTTAACTAGAGATAAGGCAAAGTTAGTTGATTACAAAAATACTGTTTTTAAATGTTTCTTCTGACAAATTCTGTGTTACAGTTTCCCGCGACGAAAAAATCGAATATGATCGTTTCGTTATTATTTTAAGTGTCTTAATTATTTTCTTAATTTTCCGAAAATGGACGCCAATGCGTTAAATCTTGAAGACATTTTATTTAATTAAATATATTTTATTTGATGTCAAAGTTACTCAAATAAATCTAATTTATTTCCATTTTAATTCCGTTTCTTAATGTATTTTTTTACAAAAATACTGTTTTTAAATGTTTAGTCTGACAAGTTCTCATGCTTCTTTATCTGTTGTGTTACGGTTTCCCGTGACGAAAAAATCGATCGTTTCGTTATGAGTCCTCCTAAAAAAATAATTCGAATTATCTCCCCTTTCGATTCACTCTTCTAGAAATAAGGAAGGGAATTTGGTTCGTCGCCATTTTGTTGCCATAATGCAGAAGCACCTATTAATTTTGTTTTATTATCTTGAAAATCTTGTCACCTTTAAAGAAAGCGTCTCCATGTTTGATTGTCGACTTTATGATTCAAAAGGAAAGTCACTGCCCTTTTTTTGCTCTTGCGTTCTTTTCAGGATATGAAAAGCTAATTTGGAGACAAACAGCAAAAAAAGCCGAAAAAAAAAAAGAAAAAAAAAACTTGAAGAATTTCCGTCTCTTCGTCAAAGGGAATGGTATCCTGTTAGGAAACTGGACGCTTGGCAGGATATCGATCTGATTCCCAATAAAGGCGATTCCTGTTTTCTCTCAGATATTCTTCCAGAATGATTGAAATATTTCTCTGTTGACGTGTGCAGGAAAGACAGTTTTTTTTTTATTCATTTACGTTTGTTAAGTCTCGTAATTGATTTTAATTAATTATTCAACATTTGATTCCGACATTTTTGATCCAAGAATTTTATCATCGTGAAATATCATAAACATGCATTTTTCGGTTTATCAGTCCGTTCGCCCTTCCGTCCGTCTGTCACACCTCAAAATAGCAATTTCATTGCTATTTTTCGGTTTATCCGTCCGTCCGTCTGTCACACCTCAAAATAGCAATTTCATTGCTATTTTTCGGTTTATCAGTCCGTCCGTCCGTCCGTCCGTCTGTCACACCTCAAAATAACAATTTCATTGCTAAACGCGCAGATTGAATGGACACATCTTATTTTAGATGCGTCTAAGCACCTCTCTAAGAGGCTCTGTCCGTCGGTAGTCTGTTAGGCTTAAGTTTGAAATAGAAATTTCATCACTAAACGCGCAGATTGAATGGACACATCTTAAGAATTTCCGTTCTTATTAATATACAAGAAGAATACCCGTCCCAGCACGGGTAAAATTAATTTCGCAAACAGAACATTTTTGCACCATTGAGACGGTATATATATATATATAAATATATATATATATATAAATATAAATATATATAAATCAAACCCCTAACACCTCTCTCATAGACAGACCCCTTCTCCTACCCACGCATTCCAATAACACATCCATATGCAACACGCTCAACAAACTAGGCATTCCAATAGTACAAACCACTTCTCAATCCATAAAACAAACTTTAAACACATCCAGACATTTCCAAAAAACACCCACATCCCATGCCGGCTTATACACTGTCCCTTGCAATGACTGCCATCAATTCTACGTGGGAGAAACACAACGTGAATTAAAGAAACGATTAAATGAACATAAAAGGGATATAAAAAACAACAACCCTCTTAGTGCACTTTTCTCCCATGCTCTAGAATATGGTCATGCATTCAAATTTGAACAAGCCAAAATCACTAAACACATCCACAACAAATCTCGGCGAAGATTATTGGAAACTGCACTCATCACATCCTCCACTACTATCAAGCAGCGAAATGGTTTCTTTAACCTATCACCCTTAATAAGCAAGATCATCCTCACAGAACAAAGTCTTTTGCCTGATCATGGCTAACTTTCATTTTCATCTCTAACCTTATGACACTCTTCCATTCACCCACACCCTTCCCTTTTCTCCCTGAATCTTCTCTTATTTTTCCTCATTTTTTCCCTCACATTTTTAATACTACTGTCCAAATAAACTTTCTCATGTTCCAAATATTTCAAATATATTCCTCACCCACCCTTTCAATCACCCCCCTCCCCCACCCACTCCAATCCCTCACTCATTACTATCATTTTCCAAATATTTCAAATATTTCACACCCTGACAAATCCTCCCTCTTCCCCCTCTCATCCATTTTCTCCCATACCTTTTCTTAAATTCCCTCATTTTCTTCAAACGCTCTCTAAGACTATAACTTTCGCCCATCCACCAAAATCACAGCCCCCCCCTCCCTCTCTACCCATCCCCATTTCCCTGCATACACCCCACACACACAAACATTCCAACTCACTCTTCAATCTCGACCACAGCCATCTGGTCAAACACCCCCTCCCCCTTTTCCTCCAATCTCTCTCTGCCATCCATTTTACCCCTGCTCATCCCCCACCTCTTTCTCTCATCGCCAGCCACAGTAGTCCTTGCTCCCTCCACCCTTCCCCTTTTTTCTCCCACTCATTTTTCATTCTCTAACAAGTACGGACGTCCAGCTAGACGCTGCCATCATTTTTCATTTTATTTTATTTTTCTTCCCAACATGTCTACCCTACATGTATCCGTGCTTGCATGATATCTTTTCCCTATATCATCATCCTGATGAAGTCTTATAAATAAAGACGAAACGTTGATGTACACATAAAAAAACATCCAGTTTTTGGTTTTCCTTTTTCATTTTACCATCACGTCGGATTACCTTCATCCTTCTATTCCCATATATATATATGTTATGATAAATATGTTTTAATTTTTTATCCGCATACACATGTGTTGCATCCTTTTTCGGGGCTCATCAGTGTGGAGGATGATTGTTCTGCCTGTCACACGATTCGAACCTCCGACCTAAGTCGACATTTTAACTTCTGTCTGAACCCCTAGGACCATGTTTTCCTGACAGTACTGACATGCAGAAATTTAAAACTAATGTAAACAGACATCTCGCTGCACAGCTCCCAATTTAGGTTGACCCTCCCCCCCCCCCCCCCAAAAAAAAAAAACTCTCACCATTTTTCTCTATAGCCCCTTATGTCTACAGTGGCGGCCTGCCTTGTTTGGGGTGAACTATGTTTAACAAAAAAAAAAAAACCCAAAAAACTAAACAATCACGGTGAAAAGATGAGAATGAAAGTCTATTTATGTCTTTACAAACGGGCATACCTAGAAAGCTGCCAGTGTTCAACGACGTGGTCGAACAGAACTTTTATATATTATATTATATCTGCAGTATTTTTCTATAACATATATATATATATATATATATATATATATATATATATATATATATATATATATATATATATATATATTTTACAACTGATTTTAATCAGACAGGACTGCTTCTCTATTTTTCTGATACACAACAGACCAAGAAGATATAGTTTGCTATATTCCGATAATATAATTATTACTTTCTTGGAACTCTGTCATTCTAATATCGAACATTGAGTGAGTTTTTTCTGCATTTTCTATCATTTTAATTTTACTTACACAGTGATTTCATGCTGGACTTTTCTCAACTGTCATCCATTGGATGCATAGCACACAAATTTGTACATTTAAAAATTTTTTTAATTTTTTGATTTTCAATTAATGTTCACTACCTAGACTCTTGCTTTAGAAACTTTTTTTATATAAAAAAACAAACTTTAAAAACCTTTTGACTTGGATAAATTGTAAAGATTTAACATCAAATCAGCCCGTACCTTGATGGGATATGTTAACATAAAAATGTGTTTTTTGCTGTTATACTTTGTTTTATATATTTTCATATATTTTCAAAGCAAAATTTTTTTACTCGCAGTGACGTCATTATTATAATAGTCTTCTGAGGAGAAGATTTTCTTTGAAAATCCATGAATTAAAGAATTTAAGGTACTTTTTGCTCGAACTTTGATATCTAATAAAGTTTGATTAATTTCTCAGTTTATTCTTTCATTCAATCCACTATTATTAATGCTCTATCCAATATATTGAGCTTTGTCTGATAGTTCACTAATTAAAGATATTAGATATTATTTGTATCTTTGAAGTATCATTTTAATCTCTCTCACTCTCTCTCTCTCTCTCACTCTCTCTCTCTCTCTCTCTCTCTCTCTATATATATATATATATATATATATATATATAAATATATGATATAAAAATACACATAAAACTTATAAAATGTCCACATACTTCAGATATCAGGAAACTGGAAGCCATAGACTGAATGTCTAGCAACTTTCAAAATCCAAGAACTATTAGTAATGAATTAATAATGGCGAAAGTGTTCCAACAAATTAAATTTCAAAATAATAATAATAATGCTACTAATGCTACTAATGATAATAATGATACTAATGCTACTAATGATACTAATGCTACTAATAATACTAATGCTACTAATAATACTAAGGCTACTAAGGCTACTAATAATACTAAGGCTACTAATAATACTAAGGCTACTAAGGCTACTAATAATACTAATGCTACTAATAATACTAATGCTACTAATACTACTAATGCTACTAATAATACTAAGGCTACTAATAATACTAATGCTACTAAGGCTACTAATGCTACTAATGCTACTAATAATACTAATGATACTTATGCTACTAATAATACTAATGCTACTAATAATACTAATGCTACTAATAATACTAATGATACTTATGCTACTAATAATACTAATGCTACTAATAATACTAATACTACTAATAATACTAATGATACTTATGCTACTAATAATACTAATGCTACTAATAATACTAATGCTACTAATAATACTAATACTACTAATAAGAAAGGAAGAGCTGAGAAAGATGTATTTGGGGGTGAAATTCAGTTTAGTACCGTGCCTGGTACCCAGAGTATGTCAATACTTTTTTTGTAAATAAATAAGACTAACGTATCAAGGTTATTCCACCATAACAACAATAATAATAATAGTAATAATAATAATATTTAATAATAATAATAATAACAATAATAATAATAGTAATAATAATAATAGTAATAACAATAATAATAATAGTAATAATAATAATAATTAATAATAGCTCTACTGCTTATCGCTGGACTGGTTCATGATATTATGGCATCTTTGAACCCTTTAATAAATGCTAAATTTTGGACATCAGAATACTGAAATCAGCAGTCTCTAATACTTGCCTATGGAACACCTAACCCTAACCCTAACCGACTCTCATTTTTCATGATCAACATTTTTCATCGAATTTTAACACGTTTAATAAATTTGTCTCTCACCCCCGCTATAAGATTTTATTAGTTTTTATTAAACTTGAGGTATCCACAGTGACGTGCAGAGGTCTGGTGATGCCTGGAGGCAACTCCTTGATTTTATACCCCAAAGACTTAAGTATAAGTCCTCGTACTGAGAATATTATGAGAAAGAGAGATAGTTTGAATATGATTGGTCGTTCTCACACAATTTGTATGCCCATCGCCTCCACCCACCCTGCAAGCCACTGCTTACCCACCAGTGGATCAAGCAAATATTGATTTGTATTAAGAGAGTAGAAAGAGGACTTCTGGTTTACTTTCGTCAGCAGCCCCGTAACCCTCGCTTCCCTTATTTTGTTCTTTAGTCCTCACATTCCATGAGCGATGTTTCTGACAAAGGGAGAAGAATTGCTGTTTTCTGAGTTGGAATCTATCTATCTTACACTTATTGTTGACTAGTTTTTGACCTTGAAGTAATATTTTTTTCTTAGCTCCTCACATCAAGTGGTTTCATGCCTTGTCTGGAGCGATTTCCATGAAATAAAATGAATCTAACTTCGATAATATCATCAACTATATTTTATATATTGAACTTCAAACTTGATTTGATTCGCCTACTTAATAAAAAAGGTATCTGAAAAAGATTGGAGAATACAAACGTTCCAAAAATAATATCGAACAAAAACCATCAAAAACATGTCAATAATTTAAATAAGAACACTTAGAAATACGAATTATTAGGGAAAGATGTGTTGGATCGCATAGAATATGTAATCGATGAAATCCATTGAAATTTTTGTTTGTCTTTATGTTAGTAATGTAGAGTGAAGATTTCTGTAATATGCTGGTTAGTCAGAATCAAATATCAATTTGGCAGATGAATTGCTATATAGGTCTAGCTTCGATAATCCGTCTGGGGATTAGGGCCTAATGGATGAGTTCTCCCTTTGGGTGCCAAGCTGAATCACTGAACTATCTTAGACCACATTGGAGAAGGACAGATGGCAAGGGTTTAAGATTCTGTCGACTGAATGTTACTGACTTAAAAAAGGCCCCTGAAGAAGATTGGAGACTACAATAGTCGACTGTCATAACAGCCAAAATAAGAATAACGGTGCAAAAGATGTCAATACTTTTAATAAGAACATTACTCGATCTCGAAAATATCAAAAACTAACCCTGTTTTATTTAATTATTTATTTGAAGTTTTGTATTTTTATTTAAAGGGTTGTTTGGAAGATCGTTTACATATCGTAGGAGATTTTTGGTGTCTTGAAAAATGAAAAAACAAAAGGGGGCGCTTGAATTCGTCGTTTAAAAAAGTTGCAATACTGAAGTCTTCTTACCCTAACCCTATCTTGAAAATATCAAAAACTAACCTTAACCCTAACCCTAACTCTATCTTAAAAATATCAAAAACTAACCTTAACCCTAACTCTATCTCGAAAATATAAAAAAATAACTCTAACCCTTACCCTAACTCTATCTCGAACATATAAAAAATAACCTTAACCCTAAACCTAACTTTATCTTGAAAATATCAAAAACTAACCCTAACCCTAACCTTTACCTTAACCCTAACTCTATTTCGAAAATATAAAAAAAACTAACCCTAAGCCCAACCCTAACCCCAACCCTACCTCGAAAATATAAATTATTAGGGACAGATGTTCACTGTGGATGAATTCATGTGATATATATAAAGTATAATTTCGAAACCGATTAGATTTAAATTGTAAACTCTACAATTACATATGATATATGGAAATTGTTGCTGCGTCTTTTTTCTTTATGTAAATGTGGGTTAAATAGCTGTTTGTTCATATCCCTACTTTGTCATTGATTCTATTTATTAAATAATAGATTCTAATCTTTGAATGTAAACATATAAAATGTTTCTTCCAGGCTTAATTTATAGATTTGTTTATTATGATTATATGGATTAGAATTTTGAATAATTCATAGGAAATGGGTTTTGTGAAATAATGTTCAATTTAATATTTATAATTTAAGGGCTATTTTTATTTATTTTTTATAGATTTTTGGAAAAAATAATATGGTACTTTCAGCACTGATGAATTAAGTGTTGGAAACTAACCGCACTGTCAGAAACGACATTTTCTTATCATTCATGTTCTAAATGCGGTTGGTTATACATCTGATGAGACCGATCTAGGTCGAAATAAGTTATAATGTGTACAACCCGACCGTGTGCCTAGTTTTTTTCCCCCACTAAAATTTATTCATGCTCTGTTTAAATGTACATTGAGCTTTCTTACTCGGATTCCCATCGAAATCATTGAACCTGCACACACATATATATATATATATATATATATATATATATATATATTTATTTATTCTGGTACAGAAAAATTAGTACAACATTCGTACCGTCGGTTTCAAGCACGGAAGGTTTTACCCATCCGGCTCTCTTATATATAATTTGGTTCTTTCCAAATATGATCTAAGGTTAAGATCGGATTATAACTCTTCCTGATGAGATCTCAGTTTATAATAGCTGTTGATTGATAACATCGACATGCCAGTGTTGCAGATTTTGTACATGTCTGTGTAAATAAAAATAATCATATATAAAAGCTCTATAATAGAGCTCATTGATATTGAGCACTTTTTATAAACCCGGTTGAAATTCTTTGGATTACTACCCTGTGGATGTTTTACCTGGATTATTATATATATATATATATATATATATATATATATATATATATATACAAATAATTTATTTGAAAACTATGTTACATATTTCAGATTCGTACCGCAGATTCATACAGATAGGTTGACTTTTTACATTTTCAAAACACAATGAGAAATGCTGTCGATAAAAAACCGGTGCCTTCCTGAAATGTCTCACTGGAAAAAAAATATTGGTCGGGAATTAACTGAGTTTTATTTTATTTATTATTTATAGTTGTGTGTTTTAAGAAAGGTTTTTATTTTATTCTACTAAGTGTTTTATTTAATTATTTATTTGAAGTTTTGTATTTTTATTTAAAGGGTTGTTTGGAAGATCGTTTACATATCGTAGGAGATTTTTGGTGTCTTGAAAAATGAAAAAACAAAAGGGGGCGTTTGAATTCGTCGTTTAAAAAAGTTGCAATACTGAAGTCTTCTTTGAAGGGGATATCAGTTTAATTTTATGTATCTGAATTATTATTTATTTTATTTATAGTTTTGTTTTAAAGGTTTTATTTTTCATTTATTTATTTATTTATTTATTTATTTGTAGTTTCGTATTTTAAAGGTCGTCCCCCAAAAAACGAAAACAAAGGGGGATGGCGTCTGAATTTATCGTTTAAAAACGGTGCATTATTAATATATCCGTTATGAAGTAAGTACTGGGTAAGGGTTAAATATAATATATGGGTCTTAATCGTAATTAAGTTTTATTAAAATGAATTTAATTATTTATGATGGGTGTTGTCTGTTTTACTGCTTCAAAAGTGTGTTTATATTTAACTGAGTGCCATAATTTATTGATTAGGCTCCAGGTGGGATTCATTAAAATGTTTATTTATTTATTATTTTTTGTTTGTTTGTTTATTATTTATAGTTTAGTATTTTCCCCCAAAATTATTTTTATAATATTTTTTGTATATAATATTTTTATATATATATTGGGAGTGTATTTGAGTGGATTAATTGTTATGTAATGGCTGGATGTTGACGGAGGATATATTTTGTCAGTTCATCTAAGAGATATCTAATGGTTTAACTATCATTATCATATGCATTCGTGTTGGGTTTATGTATTTAGTTAATTCTTTTGGCTTTATCTAATAAGGTTTATGAATCTATTATAGGGGCTGTGTGAGACAGAAGGTGTTAGGTCTTACACATCTATGATTCCTTTAATTCTGTGGGGTTTGATAGTTATATTTGTAGGTGTTTAATTAGGTGGATTCATGTATTTACTATGTTAGAAATGTCAAAATGAGAAGGGTTATCTACTGATTAATATTATATCTGTGGTGGATGGGGTTAGACTGTATTGGGATTTGTAAGTGTGATATAGTTGTGGTATGTGCAATATATCCGGGGGATGTTATTTTGTATATAAAAATTTAATATAATTTTTTAAAGTCTTGCGGAGGGTGGCTATTTTATGTTTTTTTTGTATTTTTTAATTTAATTTTATGGTATGGAGTTCATTGGTCTTAAGGGGTGATTAGTGAGTTATGTATTACCATGGTAAGTCGATTGAGCTAGCAGAAATTTTCTTTTGTGGGGACAATTTTTGAAAACTTCGGTGTTGATGTTCATACAATTTATAGAAGGGTTGTTGATTGCTTGTAGAATCCTGAATTTCTCAGTGGTACTTTTGTGTCATGATTCTGAAGCCATAACTGCCACCAATAATTTTATTTTTCGAACTGAACCTTTTTTAATTCACAGGGTAGATTGTTCTCATTCTGTTAGCATTGTGAAACAAAAAACATCCAAGGTGAGAACAGTAGTCTGAATAATCTAAAGAATGCAGTTCACTTGTTGTAATGTGTTTTTGTTTAAATTCCACACTTTTAATCATAAAAAAAAACTTAACCTATTCTTTTCCTCTTTCTCTTTTTCTCTCTCTTCCTGCTGGTCTGAAGATGCTGACTGCTTATGTAAGTCTTTTCAAATAAATACTATTCAATATTTCCTTTTACTTCTGATGTGAATGAGACATTTGCTGAGTTCTTTGGTACAAGGTGTCCGCATGCGAAAATCATTGTCTCCTTTAGTTTAGAACAGGGGTTCCCAACCTTGTTTTTCTTGTGGACCCTCTGAGAGCGATGTTATCACCTATGGACTCCATATATGCATATATAATTTCTTTTGATCAAATATTTGTTTCTAGGTAAGTACATAAGTACTATTATGGCATGTGTTTTTCAGAATTGTCTTATTTATTCCCTCCTGCTTCCTTTGTTCCAGCTCGTCTGACGCGTTGGTCTAGTGATCTTCATCAATTCGCTGTTCAGGTACCTAGTTATAATACATCGTCCTATTTGAATAGCTTATTTCCAAGAACTGCAGTCTTGTGGAACTCTCTTCCTGCTGACTGTTTTCCTCCTACCTATAAACATTGTCTTTTTAAGACTACGGTTAAGTGTTAATAATCTTTCCTTTTTTTTAGCTCTTTACATCAAATGGCTTCATGCCTTGTCTGGAGTGACTTCCATAAAAAATAAATAAATGAAATATATAAAATAACAATGAATCAGTTTCGTTATGTTCATAACATAAAGTCCAAATGAAAATCTTGAACATTTCAATTAACACACGTACGAGGCCTATCTAAAACGTATCCGACTTTAGGCCAGAAAAAATATTTCAAATGCGATACGGGGTTGGGACCCTAATCCCCTTTCAAAGTAGGTCCCTTGTGCTTGCACACACTTAGCCCACCGATCCATCCACTGCCAGAAACACCTGTGGAAGTCTTCTTTTGGAATGGTGTTCATCTCCACCGTCGTGTTTGAAGAAGATGCGATGGGTGTTACACAAATTAAGGTGTGGCTCAACCGATTCAAAAATAGCCGCACATCAGCAGAGAGTGACTAACGTTCTGGTAGGCCCTGAACTGCCTTAAGTGCAGCTGTTGTTGAGAAGGTGCGAAAAAAGAGATAATGCAGAACACGACGGCAGAGATGAACATATAATATATATATATATATATATATATATAAATATATAATACTAAATCTTTGATATTCTTGCTTACTTGATTGTTTGCACAAGGAAAATGAGAAGTGGTGGGAGAAGGGGAATGAGGGTGTATTAAACACAAAAATCTAAGAATCTGAAGGATGTGTGTTCAATCCTTGTGCGTGGCGGTAAATTTTTCATTTTTATTTTCGATCAAATCCCTAAATAAATATCATTAAACAATAATTTAGAAACTGATGATGCCAATAGTTTATTGTTTAAATGCGAATTAATTTTATTCAGAAGTGGAAAATGACAGAAAATTATAAAAATGTTAATATAGAGTTTGGGGCTGAGAGAAGGAGTACATAAAATCCTCATTCATTATTGCACGACACCAAGTATATATTAAAAGACACACCCGGTGTTGCTTCGGAATGAATGAGGAACTCTGTGTACTTTTTCTCCCAGCCCTAGACCGCGTATTAATATTTTTATATTTTTTGTTCAAGTTTCATGTTATTAATAAAATAAAATAAAGTGAAACGTCATTTTTACTGTTTATGGATTTCCTGTCTTAACCCTAATCCTAACACCCGGTGTTGCTTCGGAATGAATGAGGAACTCGGTGTACTTTTTCTCCCAGCCCTAGACCCCATATTAATATTTTTATATTTTTTTTCAAGTTTCATGTTATTAATAAAATAAAATAAAGTGAAACGTCATCTTTACTATTTATAGATTTCCTGTCTTAACCCTAATCCTAACACCCGGTGTTGCTTCGGAATGAATGAGGAACTCTGTGTACTTTTTCTCCCAGCCCTAGACCGCGTATTAATATTTTTATATTTTTTGTTCAAGTTTCATGTTATTAATAAAATAAAATAAAGTGAAACGTCATATTTACTGTTTATAGATTTCCTGTCTAACCCTAACGCTAACCCTAACCCTACATTATTTATTGTAAAACCTAATACAAAATGAATACCAACATTGGAATCCATATAAAATTTTACTCGAGAAATGTTGTTTGATCTTGATACAGGGCTTTGTTTTAAATTGCATCTCTGCCGGGTGTAGAGACAGCCACCACAGATCTATTATCGATAGATGAATAAGATTTTTGCCTCAAATCGTTCAAAGTTGCGACCAAAAAAGTTAGCAGAACTCTGGCAGAAAGTTAAGAAAATATGACGAAAAGTATTTCGTTTCTCATTCGATTAATTTTGTTTGATTTAATTATTCCGACTTAATTGGCGGCTTTAATCTAATTTATAAAAAATTATTGATTATTTTCGATCTCTTGGAATTGTGTGTCTTTTATTTAATCTCATCCAATATTGAAGAGCTATTATGTTTAAAGGCGCTTCACGAACTGTCGAAAAGCAGTAGGGGAAATGGTTTTTCGGGTTGAGTGGAGAATTGGCAGTCATCATCATCATCATCATCAGCAGCAGCATCATCATCATCATCATCATTCGGTTTTGGTGTTTAAGGTGCTGAGAGTGTTCTGGACTCTGGGTGGGCAACATCAGCCAATGTCTCATCCCTGCTCTTCATGTAATTCGGCTCAAAAGAGTAGAAAGTGACTAACTTGGGTTTACTTTCGGCAGCCTCGTAACTCTCGCTTCCCTTATTTTGTCCTTTAGTCCTCACATTTCATAAGCCATGTTTCTGGCAAAGGGGGAAGAATTGCTGTTTTCTAGGCCGGAATCTATCCATCTAACAAATGGGGAGTAGAAAGTGGACCTTGAGTTTACTTTCAGGAGCCTCGTCATTTTTGCTTTCCTTATTTTGTCCTTTAGTCCTCACATTCACTGAGCGATGTTTCTGCCAAAGGGGGAAGAATTGCTGTTTTCTGGGTCGGAATCTACCATATCAATAGAGAGTAGAAAGTGGACCTCAGGTTTACTTTCGGCAGCCCCGTAATTCTCACTTCCCTTATTTTGTCCTTTAGTCCTCACATTCCATGAGCGAGGTTTCTGACAAAGGGGGAAGAATTGCTGTTTTCTGGGTCGGAATCTATCTATCTAACACTTATCGCTGGCTTTTGACCTTGAAGTAGTTTTTTTTTTTAGCTCCTTACATCAAGTGGCTTCGTGCCGTGTCTGGAGCAATTTCCATTAAAAAAATGAATTTAACTTCGATAATTTCAACAACTATATTTTATATATTGAACTTCAAACTTGAATTAATTAGCCCACCCATCAGTGGATTGAATAATGGGTTCAGTTTAAAATTACAGGAATTATACTGACTAAAGAAAAAAGGTATCTGAAAAAGATTGGAGAATACAAACATCCTGAAAATAAAATCAAGCAAAAACCGTCAAAAACATGTCAATAATTAAAATAAGAACACTCAGAAATACGAATTATTAGGGAAAGATGTGTCGAATCGCATAGAATATGTAATCGATGAAATCCATTGAAAGTTTTGTTTGTTTTTATGTAAGTAACGAACAGGATTCTCGTCATCACCAATAAAACCTCCAGCAATTTATTTATACATCTGACTGAGTGTTTTCTTACAGAACTTAGTATTTCCAAATTATCTAACACTTATCGTTGGCTAGTTTTAACCTTGAATTGGTGATCTTTTTAGCTCCTTACATCACGTGGCTTCATGCCTTGTCTGGAGCAATTTCCATTAAAAAAAAAATGCTGTGTGCAGTCAAACTACTTCTTATGCATTCAGGCCACGTCTTACTCAGTCTACTACATATTCCAATGGCCGAATCCTTAGAAAGTGATCTCCAGTCTGTAGTTGAATGGGGTCATAAATGGATGGTAACATTTAATGCTGCTAAAACAAAGCTCCTTTCCTTCAACAACTACAAGAAACCTCTTCAGCCATCGATTGTCATGGCAAATAACACCCTACCTGAGAGTCCAACATTTAAATTCATCGGACTAACATTCACAGGTAACATGAATTGGAACAACTACATTGAAGCCAATGTTGCTGCAAAGAAGGTGGGCTCCTTCTACCGAGCTATCAAACTTCTCACACCTGATATTACCCTATATCTCTACAAAGCCACCATCCGCCCATGGATGGAGTATTGTTGCCACATCTGGGCTGGTGCATCATCCACTAGTATCTCCCTCTTAGACAAGATCCAAAAAGAGTCGCCAATTTAATAGGTCCCTCACTGTCAACCAAGCTCCAGCCCCTGTCCCATCGCCGCAATGTTGCATCCTTGTGCCTGTTTTATAAGTACTCTAATGGTATGTGCTCTGATGAACTTGCCTCCCTGGTAGCCCCTCGACGTAAATACACTAGACCAACCCGAGAATCAGCTAAGTCCCATCCATTCACTGTGGAGGTCCCCAGATGCCGAAGAGCCTTCTACTCCAGTAGCTTCTTTACTCGTGCTGCCGGCCTATGGAACTTCCTCACTGCTCTCTGTTTCCCTGACTGTATCCACATGCAGAGGTTTAAAACTAATGTAAACAGACATCTCACTGCATAGCTCCCAACTTAGGATGCCCCCCCCCCAAAAAAAAAAACTGACACCCTAATTCTCAGTAGCCCCTTACATCTACAGTGGCGGCCTGCCCTGTTTGGGGTGAAATATGTTTAAAAAAAAATTTTAAAGAAAAGAAAAAAATGAGATTGTTTGATCTGCGAGATTGAAAAGTAATTGAAAAATATCTCGAAAATAAGATTTTACCCATTCTAAAATCAATTGTTCCAACATCGAATAGGACATCATAAATAGAATTCTGATATTTTTAAAAACTTTACTCTACTATTTCAAGCAACGCTGTAAGTTATCATAATAAATCTTGAAATCTCGTGAAACGCACGCGGTTGTAATTCAATTCGTTTAATGCCCGTCAACAAAGGGTCTAGCTTTCAAGTGAAGATGATTGGGAAATGAAATCTAATATAAAATGGCTCGTTTGAGATGTCATGGCTTCTGTCGACAAGATTTTATGTCATCCGACATGAAATAAAATTCTCTATCCAGTAAGATGATTCAGATCAAAACGCCATTATTCTTGACAGCTACTTCGTCCGAAATATATATCAGGTGAAAATACCTGCTATCAGAATAAATATTTCCGCTAGGTATGAATGACCCATGACCATAAAATCTCGAACGAAAGAGTGATCTCCGGACCTATTCCTCCTTTATTTAATCTAACATAATAATACGCGCGCACAAAAGAGGAGAGCACTTAGATCCTTACTATACACTGTCTGTACAAGGGTTTGTCAGGACAACCTGCCATCGAGTGTCTAAGGTCTCTCTGTACAGGGGTTTGTCATGACAATATACACATTTATACATACACATACATACACAAAAATATGTACATGTACACATTTATACATGCATATACATACGCATAAATATGTACATATACACGTTTATATATGCATATATACACACATACATATGGACATATACACATTTATGTATATACATATACATACACAAAATATGTACATATACACGTTTATATATGCATATACATACACATAAATATGTAGGACTTGAATGCTTACTAGACACCATCCTCGGGTGTCTTCGGTCTCTCTGTACAGGGGTTTGTCAGAGACTCTGACATAAGGATACTTTTTACTTGAAGTAAACCCTGACCAAATATTAAAAAAAAATGCGGTGCTGTCTCCTCAAGCCATCCAGCACGTCTCCCGAAATGCGGACGGGGGCACCCCTTCTACTCATAGAGGGCAGCTTCGAATAAACAATTAGAAGCCGTTGACAATGAGGAAATGAATAATAAAAAATATGAATAAAAACAAAAATAAATACTGGCAGGCCGGCACCCAGGATAAAAAGGGCCCATCAACCCGTTCATACACCAGGCGGGAAGATGTAAGCAATGGTGTAAACCTTCCTGCCTCTGGAAATGGTGCTCTAGCCAATACAGAGGCCAATCAGGGTCAGCTATCAGGCCTTGAGACAAAAGGTCCTGGCCCCCTATCTCCATCAAATGCAGCAACAAAAAAAGAAATATAAGAGGCTTAAAAGCCCAACCATGGACTGTTGCACAAAAGAAGGTGCTATTGTTTTGCTACCACTACTCAAAGTTTGAAAAGTGGAGCAAAATATCCAATGAGATTCTAGCTGATAAGATCCAAGAATCTACCCTCCCCCAAGAAAATGTACATATACACATTTATACACATAAATATGAACATATACACATTTATGTATATACATATACATACACATACCTACTAAACACAATCCTTGAGTGTCTTCAGTCTCTCTGTACAAGGGTTTGTCGAGCAAACATGACATGAGGATACTTCACCCTACAAGTAAACCCTGACCAAATATTCAAAATAACATAGTATTCGAAGCCCAAATAAGATCACCTCTGTATCGCTACCCCACACAAGCTCATACGCGGAATGGTGCACCTACTCCAAGCGATGTTATCTCAAGTAACAGCACGTAGCTGGATACTCCATCAGACTAGATTAATTTTTGTCCTGGAATCCGGTAAGACCAAGAGACCACAAGAAAGATATACTATAACATAGTTAACTGGTCATTGGGGAGAGGAAAATTAATGTTCTTAACTTCTTTACTAACTCAACGTTTGACGGGTAAAAGAGAACTTTGATATAAGATTCGGATATCTATGTATCTCATATAGAAATCAAGTGTTAGCCCAAGGAAAGGAGCTTTTGATTTCTGAGAACTTCGACTGAATTAAAATTAAACAAAAAAAGATGTTATATTTAACGTGCCTTTCATGTCTTGTTGGTATTACTAACATAACACTGGTAACTATTAATAAACGTTAAATGTATTAGTTAAAAACTGTTTTCGTCTTTTTTCAGAAATTGTTTTAGATGAGGATTGATAATTTTTATCATTTGGACTACTGTTCTCACTTTGTTTGCTATTTTCAAAAGACGAGTTCTTACTGTGGATGCCTTATAAGGAAGAATCAGAGATTGGAGTTCAGTCGAGCACTTTCCATGGAAATAACGATAGAGTAGAGAGAGACTAGCAACGTCTTTACTGTGAGAAAGGGGTTTATGGAAAAGAAGTAATTACCCCCCCCACACACACACACACAGACACTAGATTTCATTTGTTCTCCTTTTAGGCTTCCATACTTTAAAATTATATCCATTTGTGGTTTCCTTCCAGAAGAGAGCAATCATTCGTCCTGGGTAGGGAAGGATAGAGATACAAACTTATCACAACCCAGACAGCCATAACCCTAACCCTTACCCCTAACCCTAAAACTCACCCTAACACTCGAACCCTAACCCCCTAACCAATTGGGGAGAGAAAAAATAATGTTCTTAACTTCTTTACTTACTTCTTCAGGGGTGTCTTGTTAAACTTTGGAAACTGTGCAGAATTGGACCTGTGGCGCCACGGATAATGTACTAAGTATCAATAAGTTCAGAGTGACAGTCTTATGGAAGGTGACATTTCGCTCCTCAGTGCGGGTGATATTAAGAATACAATTACTAACAAGGAGAGTAGAAAGTGACTAATTTGGGTTTACTTTCGGCAGCCTCGTAACTCGCTTCCCTTATTTTGTCATTCGTTCTGGGTAGGGAAGGATAGAGATACAAACTTATCACAACCCAGACAACCCTAACCCTTTAACCTAACCCTCACCCTAACACTCTAACCCTAAAACCCTAACTCTAACACCCTGACTCTAACCCCCTAACCGTAACCCTAACCTTACCTTTAAACCTAACCCTAACCCTACCCCCCTAACCCTAACTCTAATCCTTACCCTAACACCCTAATTCTCACCCTAACATCCTTACCCTAACCCTAACCCTTAACCTAACCCTAACCCCCTAACTCTCACCCTAACACTAACCCTTACACCCTAACCCAATCGCCTGGACCCTTTTTTTTTCTTTCTTCCCACTCTGCACACACCTCTGCTGAAAATCTATCAAATTCGTTATTTATTTATTTTACTTCTTTGACAATCTCTTATTTTCATCAATAATCCTAAATCAGTTGTTGATAAGAAAAATAGATTCAGTTTTTGAAATATTTATTACCAATAAATTTCCAGTGCTCAATCAAGACAGATATGAAAAAAAAAAAATCGCTCCCTTGCTTAGAAATCCCATTAATTATTTTAAAGGCTTCAATTCAATCGCCTACCAGTCTTCGTTATTCTAACAATAAAGAGCAACACCTACTGACTGAGAAGAGAATGCGATGCTCCACATGTTGGGACTCCATCCGCCAGAGTGTGTGTGAGGGGGGGGGGGGATTTTTGTCGCAGTTGTAACTAATTAGCATATGTGGGGATCAGCTGAGGTAAATGGAAGGACTAAAATGGAAGGCGGGCAGTTGATTTTTTGCCAGCTGAGAAAGAACATTGGAGTCGAGATTTATCGGTGTTGTTGAAAAGGAGTTCCTTCAATTTCAAATACAGGATTACAAGAACTATCGAGAAGTAGTTAAACCTAAGGATTCTAACCTATTTTTATGATTGAAATTTTTTATTCCTTTCGTTTGAAATTACAGATATAAAGTATCGAAATAGTCGGTGTCTATTTAACGAGTCTAGCTTGTTTAAAGTTAAAGAAAATGTCATGTTGTAATATAACGTCGATGAACATACAAACAATTTTCGTTTTTTCCAGTTTTATTACGTTGTATTATTAATTCCATATCATCATCATCATCATCATCATAAATACTCTTGCGGGCTGCATAATTGGATATTGATTTACTCCTCTCCAGGAGTCAGGCACAAGGCCAGTTTTTATCTTACTCCCACAAGTAAGATGTGACCCAAGGTCGGGTCAGGAAAGTGGGGTTTAAAAATTGCCTGGGAAGCCCCGTCGGCATTCCTTGGTTGGGGCGCCTCAGGCAGTAAGCAATAAACTTACTCCTCCCCAAAGAGGGGAGGCAAAGCCTGGGAGGGTGGACCTCCTAAAACTTCACAGGACAGACTCATAGACCGGCGTAAATCAAGGCCCGAAGGTCAAGACAATACCAGTCTATGGGGTGCAGTATCCATCGGAACAGATACTACACTTTGATCTTAGCCAAAAGGCCAAGAACAACACTAATTGGGTATGCCAAGTTCATCTTCTTCATGCGTATTGTGATCAAATTGCACACTGCTTAGGAAAGGTATGTAGTCGCAATCTCATCCCAGCTATGGCTACAATAGCAACTTTTGTTCAATTAAGAATCGCCAATGAAACAAACTTGTTTGTCTTTTACTTTTTATATTAAGAACTAGCTCTCCCTATCCGGCGTTGCCCGGTAGTTTATTTACTTGAAATTTCTTTTTCTTTTTTTTTTAATTTTTTTTTTCGTAAACTGTGCTGAACAATCCTATCCTCCCTGCGTTCAGTGTAATAATGGACTGCCCCGGATTATAAATAATCCTGCTTCTTCTGTGCTGAATAAAACCTAAGTACGATTTTTATGCTTTGTGTTATTTTTACAACAATTTATTCAGACCAAAAAGTCATTTCACTCTCTCTCTTTTAAGATGGACAACATTTTGCGACCACAGAATTTTGAAACTCTTTACAATTCGAATAATGCTGCAAACGATTCGAGGCATTGGTTTGCTACATTCTAAGTATTCTGAAAAAGTGCCCCCCCCCCCATGCAACCGATAGCTTTCTTCTTAAAACTGTTCTGCGGCTACGGTAGTCAAATGACATCCCGTAGCTGCAATCAGTCCTCCATGCTAGTCCCAGGCCATCTGGCCTTCTCATGCGCAAGTTGTCGTAGGCAATGAAGTTGTTTCGCTGTACGTAGTGGTCCTAGTTCCGCCTGCTTGAGGTCAACACATAGTGAGCCCAGCAGATTTGTGCAGTGTAGTCCTAGTCACAGTTGGTAGGCTTGCGAGCCAGTAACGGCAACGTCTAGTGCCCTCTGTGCGGGAGTGTCAGGGTCTATTCGTAGGACATGGCCTAACATAGACCATCTTTGTTCAGCGACCTTTGTGGAGAGGGGTTTTTCGTTGCTGATAAGTGACCTGTGATGGAACCTATAGCTTTCCACTATCCAAAATGGCTGAAAAAGCTGAAGTAGAAACCGCAGTAGTGTATTTTATTGATGAAACAATTCCTTTCAGTACAAAAACCGATGCTTCATACAAAACTGTTGAACCAATCGGGTAGACATTGAGTACCAGTAAACGAACACACTATAGAAAAGGAAGCTGAAGTTGTCGTCGAAGCCATACTTTTTTACTAACTTCACTTTTGTGCTGTTTTTATACTTTGTGCCATTTTTATAAAATAAACTATGCCGGTTTTTTTGGTGTTTTACAAAATATTATTTTTTTGTTCCAAACATAGGGAAATAACACGAATGATGGATACAGAGTTATGCCCTTTTTTAAGATGGCGGCCATTTGAAAATAATTCCGACCCGGACAAAGTATTTTATCGAATTACATTTTATTATTCTTCACAACATGCTGCAACAATCCACAAAAAAACTGACTAACCAGAATCAAATATCGATCGTGTAGGAAGAAAGCTATCGATGACAAAACAACGAGACTGACTTTACTTTATATATTAGATTCCGATACCCATTGCACCAAAAAAAAAGTGGAGGGTCAGGGTTAATACCTAACGTCGAAGGTATCAATAAAAGAGGAGAGATAAGAAAGAAAGAGCATTTTTGTTCTTCTACTTACCTGCACATATGCATGGAGGAGCTCTTCTGTTATGCACCTCCCCTCTTCGGGAGGTATGTGCTGATACTGGAGAGCAGTTTGCTTCTTTTTCTTTCTAAATAATGTCCAACGTTGGATTAAAGTTTCTGCTAAATGTAACGTTTGTTGTATATCCCCTTAATGGGGAGCGAGGAGTGTTAGTCATTTCTTGGAGCTGCGGTTTTATGGTGTTCTCCTGTTCTGGGTCAAATAACTGGATCTCATAGAAGAAGGACGAGTTGCTTTTAGCTATTGTTAGGGAGGACATGAGTGGTCTAGGCGCCCTTGTTTATCAAGACTTTACAAGATGATTCGTCTCTTACTAAGTTTCTTTTTTTTTTAACAAGATTTAGCTAGATTTTATAAGTCTTGCGGGTGTTGAAGAGTGGAAGGCCACAGACAATCATAGAAGAAGTGGAAGGAAAGGCTGAGAGTGAAGAATTGGTACTGATGATAATTTGTTTTTCTTGTTGCATCTTGTTAACGCAGATTGAAAAAAAAAAGGAAATATAATTTCTCCTTGACTATCAAGAGAAAGAACAATTATGTAGAATTTAATTTCTTTTCTTTCTGTGTTTTTTTTTCTCTTTTAATTTTTTAATTAAAAGAAAAAACATTTTCTTGTGATTGTTAACACGTGAGTGCAGAGTGAAGAACTATTTAAGACGAATCGAAAATGTCAGACGAAAACAAAACATTGCCTAATGATAGAAATTAGCCTGGGACCATAAAACAAAAATGCACCAAAATTGTTGATGACAGAATATCATGCAGCTGTCGCCCAATATCTACATTGTAATAGCAATAAACGCAAGATGTGTCAATATGAATATGTATGTATGTATGTGCCACGATTCTCCACATAATAGTAGAGTAAGAAAAATAATGTTAAAAATGGTATTTTCAACATAAAGTTAGTAAAAGGAAAATAATTTTAGAAACAGTATTTTCAACATAAGGTTAGAAAAGGGAAAATAATGTTAAAAACGGTATTTTCAACATAAGGTTAGAGAAGAGAAAATAATTTTAAAAACGGTATTTTGAACATAAAGTTAGAGAAGGGAAAATAATGGTAAAAACGGTATTTTCAACATAAAGTTAGAGAAGTGAAAATAATTTTAAAAACAGTATTTTCAACATAAGGTTAGAGAAGGGAAAATAATGTTAAAAACAGTATTTTCAACGTAAGGTTAGAGAAGGGAAAATAATGTTAAAAACGGTATTTTCAACATAAGGTTAGAGAAGGGAAAATAATGTTAAAAACGTTATTTTCCACATAAAGTTAGAAAAGGGAAAATAATGGTAAAAACAGTATTTTCCACATAAGGTTAGAGATGGGGAAATAATGGTAAGAACGGTATTTTCCACATAAGGTTAGAGAAGGGAAAATAATGTTAAAAACGTTATTTTCCACATAAGGTTAGAGAAGGGAAAATAATGGTAAAAACGGTATTTTCAACATAAGGTTAGAGAAGGGAAAATAATGGTAAAAACGGTATTTTCCACATAAGGTTAGAGAAGGGAAAATA